>QXTE01000464.1:129214-201158 GCA_003942145.1 Platysternon megacephalum
CCAGGCTGCAGGGCCTTGTCCAAGGCCCCAGAGAGGCACTGGGTTCCAGAGGGGGCAGCAGGTCCAACCCCAACCTAGCCTATGATGAGTGGCTGACACTGCAGTCTGCCCCAGGGCGCGGGGGCTAGTTGGAGACTGGCAGTAGCCTATGACTGAGGCAAGGTGGGGATAGTGGGTGGAGGGTTCCCCTGGGAAGGGGGAGACCCAGTGAAAGGGGCACCGGGGTCCTGGGAGGGACACGGGCCAGTGGCAAGCCGGATCACCAGCCTGCAAGGGGGAGAGCTAATTCCCTGGACAACCAGCAGGAGGCGCCACAGGGGTGAGTCCACGCTCCCTTACATTCCCCCTTTGCAGAGGGTCATGCTTTACACATACTGCATTCAAGGCAGGATTCTATGCGAGCTGAGTTCACAAGCAGGAAGATTTAGATAAGTTTGGGTTCTTCCATCTACTATCAGGTCAGTGGATGCTTCCAGAAGCAGTATAGTCCTGCTAACACATGGCTGATGCACCAACACACATGCAGTCAACATGCAGCTAGGTTCACACCTATATCCCTCACCACTATACATGCTCATACAGACACACCTGCTACCTGCCCTCACCTAGATACATACCTGAAAACACTGCATGCTTCTTGTTACTAACATGCCCATGCTCTAATGAAAGTCCCTGGTCCACCAGTTCAATGACCCCTATGACTAGAGATAGGGGAAATCATGTATGGTTTATTTCATTGATTCTCAACCAGGGGTATGTGTACCCATGGGGGTACACAGCGGTCTTCCAGGGGGTACATCAACTCATCTAGATATTTGCTTAGTTTTACAACAGCCTACATAAAAAGCACTAACGAAGTCAGCACAAACTAAAATTTCATACAGACAATGACTTGTTTATATTGCTCTAATACTATACACTGAAATGTAAGTACAATATTTATATTCCAATTGATTTATTTTACAATTATATGGTAAAAATGAGAACATAAGCAATTTTTCAGTACTAGTGTGCTGTGACACTTTTGTATTTTTATGTCTGATTTTGTAAGCAAGTAGTTTTTAAGTGAGGTGAAACTTGCGGGTATGCCAGATAAATCAGACTCCTACAAGGGATGCAGTAGTCTGGAAAGGTTGAGAACCTCTGGTTTATTTTATGTGGATTCTGATGACATTTGTTTTATCGGTTTCACTTCCTGTGGTTTCACTTGCCTTGAGTTTTGCTATGTCTTTTTTTCCATCCAGACGAGAGATGCGCTAAATCCCTACCACTCTGACTTCTCCCAATCCTTGAAAGGCCAGATAAAATGTAACCTGTATCCAAACCATTCCTCATTCTGAATTTGCGGAACCAAACCCCAGCTGATTAGGTTTTGCGAAATCAAAGCCACCCCAGCTTGCCCATTACAGAACACAGTACAGTATGGTGAACATGAGAGTCTAACCAAACCAACGAGTTCTGTGAAGACTTGGGTGTTACTTGCAAAAAAATTACCATGTATTTAGTTATCACCAAGCCCCTTAGAAAACCAAAGAGCTTAATCTCAGAATAGTTCTGTTTATCCAGAGGCTTTTTTTTCTGAACATTTATGAAACTTTGCAGGGTCAAAATATATCTATTCTATTCAGCTGGTTTCATTTCCATGTTTGAACCTGAAACTAAATGAGTTTTGCATGTTTTCGTTGGTTGGTTGTGAAACTCTGGTCACAATGACCAGAATTTTCAAAATGATTCAGAGATGCTTTAATTTTTTAAGGTATCTCATGATGTCCTCCTAACAGTGAGGCACCCCAAATCATTAGCTGATGTAACTTCAAGATTGTGGCTAGCATGGGACCGCTGATGGCTGGGAAACCACAGGTGAGGGGCAAAGAGGTTCCAATAGTCTTGGCAGGTCCAGAAAGGTTTATAAGAATATAGGCAAGCACACATGAATACACACATCTACACCCCATCTTAGCACTCACCTATTAGCTGAACCAGTGGTACAAACAGTAGGTAAATTCAGGGGGGGAAATGTAGTTTAGTGTAGATGTAGTATCTGTGTTTGTTTACATTGCTCTCTCTCCCTCTCTCTCTTAATCATTCTTCTCTGTCTTTCTCAAGAGTGAGAGAGAGTTTTTCCAAATAAGTTTCAGGGTTAAGAAATGTCTATAGTGAATGATTTTACTTTTAGTTTTTAATACTTATTTTGTTTGTTGGCTTTTGTGTAACTCATTTTGGGACTGTTCATCTTTGCATTTTTAGCTTAGTAAATAAAGTAACACAAAGGGGAATTTCAAAGAATAGAAAACAAAGGAGGCATTTTCACACTCCCTTCTGTAATGTGATTCCCAGCTTGGTAAAGGAGTGGTTTAGAGGGATCTGAGAAGCTACAATTAGAGGCAATGGAGGTGAAATTGAGCAGAAAAAAAGAATGTCAGGCTGGGTATCAGGAAATGCCATGAAAGTGATACTAGGTTTTGGATAGTCACCCCAAGGAGCTACCAATATATTCACAAGGGGCTCCTATAAAAATGTTCCCTCTTATCCCATGATAAACTCCTGTCCTGGGGACATGTGCTCACATTTAAATGCTTTAACAGTCATGATTGATAGAGGGGACTCCACTTGGCAAAGAAACTTATATTAAGTGCACTTAATTGAAAAAAAAATGTACTTTGTACCAGAAAAATATTCTGAGCACATAAATAGTTAAGCAAGGTGTTCTGCTTGTTAATTTGAAATGGGATGGGTTGATGGGAGTGAGGTGGTGATATTATAGGGGGATATAGGAGCCTCCTGTCCTAGGAAATTTTGTTTTTTGTCCATTTCAAAGGTGGGGGGGGGGGAAGTCCTCAAACTCTTTCATAGTGTATGGACTATATTTCAGTCAGAGTGTATCTTGACGGCACCACCTTTCTCAGTTGCAATTGAGAGCCACCTCCCATCACATTCACAATTACATTGATCACCTTCCTTCCCATTCATAATCACATAACTCTTCAACTGCTTACACAGATAAGTAGCATTAGGAAGGTAGCTGGTGAATGTGTAGAGGTCATTTAATGCAATTTAGAAGCTGGAAATAAGGAGAAAAACACCATGCTGTGCAGACCACTACTGATCCATGGACAACAGTCTGAAACTAGACCAAACCCAGAAGTATACATTGTGGGGGTGGATCTCTTGTCTATCATTGCAGTGCCATTCTGTACTGTCCTCAAGAAGTATTCGGTGTGGAGCCCTTAATGATGAGAAATTAGGGATGAATTTGCTTGGATGCTGTGAATCTTGTTTTGGAGTCATTTCATTTATACAGTTGTCTCCATCTTCCTTGGGTCGGTTGAACTTTTTTCTCACTACATATTTGTCCTACATGACTAATCTAATTCAGCCCAGCCTGGTTCCTGTTTACTTTAAATTCCTTTTCTGCGGCAGGCTGCAGAACATTATCCAATTCCTTGGTTTAGCTCCAAATCATCAGATCCTCAATGATTCTGCCCTATTCACTTCTGGTCTCAAGATGTAGGATTTCATGCTTTGTTGCACCCCTCTGATCCTGAGGCAATCCTGGAGGGAAGTCACTTAAACATCTATTTCCCAAAAGGAGAGTTGAAGGTGTACAATTTTGCATTTTCTGTATTGTCAACTTGCCAAAACCCTTGACTTGCAGCAGTACAGAAAATGCTCTTGTATTTTGAAGTCTAGGCATGACAGGCCACATTTTTAAAGGTATTTAGGCACCTAGAGATTCACATAGGTACCTATTAGGATTTTTGAAAGCACTAGGAGCCTAATTCTCATAGAAATCAATGTGAGTTGGGCACCTAGTCACTTTTGAAAATCCCACTATGCCCTTATCTGTATCTTTAGTCATCTAAATATCTTTAAAAATCTGGCCTGACAACTTCTCCTGTTCTCATAGGGTAGCACTCACCTTTGATGACCTCATTCAATCCCTTTGTATGTGTGTATATATTCTAAATGTGTTTGGTTTTCTTACAGTGACTATACTGATAAAGCAGTCTGCTAGGCAGAATATTCAGAAGGGTTCATCATCCATAACCAGGGCCCATTTTTAAAAGGCTGGGTGCTGATCTCTTTTGAAAATCTGCCCATAAGTGTTACAATGGGATGTGCTGGGTGCACAGCTCTTTTAATCATCTGCTCTATTGACTTCTTCACTTGCTCCATTTTTGCCAAAGATTCAGTTTAGTTTACTTCTGAAATTGATCGTGTGACACACACAAGTAAGAGACTGATCTTTAGTTCTTCAGCTGATATGGGTCAGGATTAGGGGTGGTCAGAAAAAGTGTGTGTAAGAGAGAGACTCTATAGCTTGGTGGTTAGAAAAACTCTGCTTTCCCTCTCCTCCCAGTATCCTGGATCTGAGAAACCTTCCTGATTAAATTTGTATTGAAACCAACATGTTTCCATGAAGCATTCTGGTTTTGACTAAATGACACTTTTCAGTGAAAAAAAGTTTTATCTAAATTTTTCTGACCAGCCCTAGTCTGGATTACCAAAGGTCATTCTGTCACTATATAGGTGTCAGTACACAGGGACTCCAGGGGCTACTGTCACATTGAAGAGGGGGAGGGAATGGACAAAATGTGACTATTGTGTTTCTCTGATTTGTAGGAAACTCGCAATGAAGGCAGAGGGGCCTTTCAATGTCATAGTTACTTTAATAATTATTCAATCCCCATCAGTGCTATTTAGAGAGATGCTGTCTCAGGATATGAAGAGAAGTTACTTCTCGTCTCTCTGTGTTTCCTCATTTGATTTGACGTCTCTCTCCATGTCCTCTCCAGGACTGGCATGCTGTGGATGAGGAAAATCTCAAGGAGGACAAGAGCCAGGACTACCAGCTGCTGTCACTGACAGAGGATGAGACCTTCACCACCATGCGGTTCAAACGCTACTTCCAGACATGTGACCCAAATGACCTGGATATCAAGGTAATGGAGGAGACAATCCTTCTGCACAAGGAGCCACATATAAGTGAAACAAACATGCCTCCCCCCTTGTACTCTGATGTATACCGGAGACCTTAAACAGGGAACTTCTCTTATAACAGTAGAGGAACAGGAAGTATACAGTCTAAAAATAGGAGTGTATTGCAACAGTTTATGATGTGGAATGTGTTGATAGGATTAGTGGTTCCCTTTTAGTATAGACCTCTGTGTGGACAGTATTCGGGACTTGGGAGATGTGAGCCTCAAAACATTCTGAGGCTTGAATACAACCTCTGGCTTCTGGGAAACGCAACTAAACTTAGGCAGAGCTTTAAAAGTCTCTTTTTGCACTCTTGACCCTTCACCTCAAACTTTCCTACTTCTTTTTCTGTCTGCCTCTATCTATCCCTCTTTCATGGATCTGCCTCTTTAATAAAGATAAATTTTACGAGTCAATGAACATCACATATATAGAACCATCACTTGAGTGCAGTGTATGATATGAGCTGTTAAAGACATAAGATGGGGCTTTCAGTTGTGCTCATCATTTGTATAACTCAGATCCCATTAAATCCATTGTTTCAATGGGAACACCATGGGCAAAATGCAAAGTGCTTTGGAAAGTCTCACCCCGGCTCTTTTTTAATTGAAATGCTGTGCAGGGGTTTCAGATTGACAGCAAAATTACAATTAAAAAGTCTGATCAACCTAAAAATGACAATATGAGTTAGTGATATTATTATTATTATTATTGCAGTACCTAGAAGCCCTATTTTCAAAAGATCTGCTTTGTCACTGGTACGTTAATGGACAGATTACCAGAACTCTAATTACACAAATGTGTATGTTTGTGGATCTAAATTGGGGACACATTCTGGGGACATCATTCTGCATGTACAAATGACAACTTAGATACATGGCTGGTCATCAGTGCTCAGTTACCAAGATTACATTTGAAGTTGCACTAAGTGCACTCACAGAACAGGCACACAAATAGACATTTTCCCACATGCACTAACACGTGCAGCAATTCTGAAAATTTGGCCTTCAGTGTCAGACTTTAGCTCTCATGGATCTTGTGATGCTCCCCAGGGGTACCCAGAGCTGTGAGGTATTTCACCACTACCTACCCTTAGAGTGAGGCAGTATTGTCTGCGTCTACTTTAGCTCAGCTCTGTGAAACCAACAGCCTCTGACCCCACAAGCACTGCCTTCCAGGTCTCCACAGGCATCACTGTCTCTGCAGACTAGTGTTGGCTCTGCTGCCCAGAGACAAGACAACCTCCTGTGGTTTAGTCTCAGGTGTCTTCCCATCCCCCTGCTTATGCCACATGCAGATTTGGCTTATAATGCTTAATTTACATTTGACAAAGAGACAAACATCTTATCTCCCTCTGGAAGAAACCTGTTTGTCAGTTCTGCCAAGTTACACACTTTAAAACATAATTCCAGGATGTGTACATAACTTTTAAAATATCATCAGTGCATATATTTCACAATGCTATTAATGCCCAACTTGATATCAGCTTTCGATACCTTACAAGACACTATTTATAGATAAATGAAAAGCAATGTGTTTGGTGTAGTGAGTTTGTCAGGCCTGTTAAGAATTGCTGTTATAGAAGAGTGAACCCTTTGTCAGTTGGCATTGATGGTCACAGACCTCAGTACCTGAAAATCAGACAAGGTGTCTCAACTTGTGGGCACACACAAAAATGTAAGTACCCAAAACTAGTGACCACTTCTGAAAATTCTGGCCTCATCCAAATCCTTACACCTTTCCTCTTGATCTCCAACCTATTTTCTTTCACTCACCAGGTCCTTAAACATTGTACATGTATGTATGTGAATATTGTGGTACAGTGTGTAATATGATTGTGGAATGTGTTTGGATGTTTTTTTGAAGGGTTTTCCTATCCGCTTTGCCTTACAGAAAACAATCATGAGCTTGTGTACAGAAGTGTTTTGTGCTGTTGCACTGTGCACAATGTTTTCTTGTGTAGGAGTGAACTGTGTGTGGGAGGCATGTAGTGTGTGTGCATATCAATGATGTGAGGGGTTTGTGTTTTAGTGTGTAATGTGTGTAGTGCTTTTAATTTATGTCTCATTGTAGGAGTGTAATAGGTGTGGGGTGTTTTGATGTGTGGAATGTGCATAGTATGTTTCAGCATGTCTACTGTGAGTGTGTGTGTGTCTGTGAATGAGAGTGTATATGTAGGTGTGTGGAAGCTGTGATGGCATGAGGAGGATTTTGCAGTAAATTTCTCTCCTTATAGGGTGACACCGCACGCCTGATTTCTGCTTTTGGCACTGATGACAAAGTCGAGTTCTCCAAAGGCCAAAGATTCCTCAAATCTCTCTTTCTGATGCGGGTCATAAGCCCAACTGAATTGAATGACCCCAAAATATTATTCACCTATGACCTGAAGCTAAATGATGTGAGTATCTGACCACAACACTGCCTATCCTCTGGACACAAGAATCCCCACTCCCTGCCATTCTTTTCAGTAGAGCTGATGGTGGCCAATATGGATGGATGGATGGACACGGCTATCTTGATGAATGTGTGAATGGGCAGAGAGATTCAGCAGTAAAGTGGAAGAGGATGGATTTGTTTTGAGGAAGGGCTAGCCTGCGTTCTATATTAGGGAAATATTTGGGGATATTACCTCTTCCTTTTCAGGCCAATTATATAGGCTGGGACCAGTTTAAATTTCTGTTACCAAAAGAAAATTACACAAACAAAAGTGATTATTCAGCTCTCAGGAATGTTCCCTTGACTTGACTTTTATTTGAAAAATAAAACACACTGTTGGGCTGTTGGGCTGTTCTATCACGTATATACGTTACACACAAAAAACTATGTTAAAAGAACATTATTAAGGTTGCAAAGACAAACATTGAAAAGTTAGGAAATGCCAGAATTAAGGTTGTCTGTAACACCTTAGTTCGTCCCCTTGTGTGTATGCATTATGACACAATCTTTAATTCCATGATCACATACAAATTTTTTTTCACAGGACTCTGCTGCATTCAGTGCACTGGACAGAGGGTGCTCATTGGATGAGCAGCTATTCAATATTTTGTTTTCTCCTCATCACTCAATGAGTGGCCTCAGGCTTTATTTACTGCACACTTTTAAAAGCCGGCTCTGAATATAGAATTATTAATTTCCTTGTGGGCTTTCCTATGGTGCTCATCACTATAGTACTGGAGTGCTTCACAAACATTAATTAATTTATCTTTTCAGCACCCCTATAAGGTTGTGGGATAATATTATCTCCTTTTTACAGATGGAGAACTGAGAGACGGAGAGATTAAGGTTAACAGTATTCACTAAGTTTGGGTGTCCAATTTTAGATGCTTAGGACCTGATTTTTTCCAACTATGTAGCATTATATAGCACTTTATATGTTCAAGCACAGCTCCCATTGACTTCAGTTGCAGCTGTGAGCACTAAGCACTTCTTCAAATCAGACCGCAGGGTCTCAAATTGGGTACCTATAAAAAGAGAAACAATAAGAGGCATCACACCAGAACTCTGTGGCAGAGGCAGGAATAGAAGCCAATTCTTGAGTCCAGGGCATCCAGTTCTTCACCTCCCTTAACCATGAGGCCATCCTTTCTCAGTCTGCCTCTTTCACTACACACCTTCCAGCTTCTGCAACAAATGAGGCAGAGATCCTAAACACAACAGCCACCTTTAATACACAACCCTGATTAATCCCTAGGGCAGGTCTATCTTGTGCACTGAATGAGGCAGGGGTCCTGTGGAATAAAGTAGCATGTGATCGTGGAACTAAAGACTGCATCATAAAGCATATTCACAAGGGAGCTGAATTAAGGTTTCACAGGTAGCCTTAATTCTGGCACTTCCTAACATTTGGGTGTTTGACTTTACAATGTTGACTTTAATGTTCTTTGAATATATTTGTGTGTGTGTGATTGCCTATGTTCTTAATAAAGCAAACTGAAAAAACAAACTCCAAAATGTGGCAACCTGACCTCTTCCACTGGAGTTAACAAAGTAACTGACAGCAGCAGTAGATTGTCATCCTCTGAGCACGAGATGGGGATGGGATACTTTGCCACTGAGTTTCACGGATATTTGCTGATAGTAGAGGACTAGTGAGACTCAGGAATACTGGTTCCACTGCAGGCTCTGTAGGGGAGTGTGCTGCAGTGGGCACAGCAGCTTCTGCCTGTATTTCAAAAGCTTGATACCTTCTGCTCCATCTCCCACATCCCAGTCCTGTCTCTTTCCTACCCCTAGCTCCTTGGCTGAGTCCCATTCTGTGTACCTACCCAGTCTCTACTCCTCAGACTTCTCATTCCAGTCTCAATCTCCTTCCCAGAAAGTCCAAGTCTCCCCACCACAGGCTCATTTTCTGAGTCCCAATCCCCAGCTCCCAGTCTCTCTCCCTTCCCACATCCATTCCCAGTCTTCATGTCCATTCAGGCCCAATTTGCCCCTCACAGCTGCTCATCTGATCTGTCTCTGCAAATCCCAATGCACCCCAGCTCATTATCAGACCTCTCTGTCTTTCTCCATTCCATCCATGTTACTGGTTCCTAGTGCCATTCTCCTTTTCCAGCCAGCCCCAGTCTCTCCAGCTCCTTGTCCAATCTCAGTGTCCCTACCAGCCAGTTGGTTCCTAGCCAACCCCCTTCCCCTATTTCTTTCATCATCTCCCAGTCCCCCTATACAGGCTCTCAGTTCCAGCCTTCCCACTCAACCAGTCCCAGATTCCCTTTACCCACCTCCCCACTGGCTTCCAGTCCCCGTTTCCTTGACCAACCAGTCCCACCAGCATTTCCTCCTTTTTCTGAGTCTCCTTGCCCAGCCAGCCCAGTTCTTGCCCCTCAGGTCCCAGTCTCTGTACACAGCCATCTCAGTCGCCCCTCTCCAACACCCAGTCCAGTCTCAGTCTCACCAGGTTCCTTGTCCCAATCTGTTTCCTTCCCTCCCAACCACCACCCTCAGTCCAACTCTTGTCCCCTCTGCATTTGAATCAGGTAGCCTCCTCCTTCATGCTGCCTGGGCTCAGGGCCGGCACCAGCCCAGCAAGCAGGTGCTTGGGGCGACCAAGCAAGAGGGGCGGCACGTCCGGCTCTTCGGTGGCAATTCGGCAGCGGGTCCCTCACTCCGTCTCGGAGGGAAGGACCAGCCACCGAATTGCCGCCGAAGACTGAAGCTGAGGTGGTAGAGCTGATCGCGATTGCAGCTTCTTCTTTTTTGCGCTGCTTGGGGCGGCAAAAACCCTGGAGCCGGCCCTGCCTGGGCTCCATCAGAATGGTCACTGAGAGCACAGGCTTCCAGTTCTCAGTTTCAGTATGTGGCATCACTCCTGCTGGGAACAGCTTTTACAGGGAAAGCCAGCTTTGCCCCTGTAGCCCTGGGCTGGTGGGAGCATGCTCTGTGGGAATGGTCAGCACGAGGAGCTGTGAGGGGATGGAGCAAGTTCAGTAAGGATGGACACTTGGAGATTTTAGCTTCCAAAATCAGTCTCTACTGAGCATATGCAAAACTGCAATTTGTCAAAGGCTTACATAACTGGCCACATTTGGGCAGATTTTCATGGTGGGGGGGGTGGCAAAAGGCCACATTCCTGACACAAAGGCTAGCCTATGCCAAATTTCAAGTCTCTTCTCCAAAGCATGGAGGACTTAGGGCTTCTCAAAGAAAAGGTCTAAAAAACCTTCTTTTTTTCAAAACATGGGCAAAACAATGTATTTTCCCTAGCTTCTTTCTCAGAAATGTTGGAACTCTTTTGGGTGATTTAAAAAAAAAAAAATTCAGCCTGAGTCAGACATCCAGCATGGGAAATTTCAGCCCAAACAGTGAAAGTTTCACAAAGTTATAAGCAACAGAAAATGAGCCTTACAATGGGAAATGTTAGGCGACCTTAATAGATAGGGTTACCTGCCCTGCCTATAACAACTATAGTGTCTCATGCACAGTCAAAATATAACAAGTGTATTTACTGCTCTCAGTTTACTGTTGCGTGTTATTGGAAACTGCATGTTCCTCATGGAGAAGAGCTGCTCTGGGAACTCAGGAATAGCCCCTATATCATGGCTCTGCTAGAGCTCTGGAAAACAGCACACACTGTGTGCTCCCTCCTGTACTAACAAAAGCAATGTCTCACATTCATTACTAAACTGCCATTACTGGTGACACAGCAGCACTTGTATGCAAGGAACAAGGGATCATGAGAGCACTGGAGGAGGATGGACACATTTAGCATCCACACAAAGAGCTGGGGTCACATTAAAATAGACATCACCACAAACATAGCATCCCCTGTCTTAAACCCACAAATTCTACAAGTAGAAGCTGATCACACTGACCTACTTCAAGTAAACAACCATACATTTTTGAACGTAGTGATCTAGAGGAAAAGGACTTCAGGCAGGTATGCCAAATGTGCTGAATACAGAGGATGTGGTGCAGGCTCTTACCTGGCCCTTACCAGCGATGGAGGAGCAGGGAGATTCAGAATAGTTCCTCTGCTGATTAATCATCCTGGCATGGTTTACAAAGTGACAGATGGTGACTCTGATCAGGCTAGCTCAGTGCACATCAGGCAGAAGGTAAGGGAGGAGTGTGAGGGTCTGTCTGTGAGGTGCTCTAGGGCAGGTGGAAGAAGTAGCCAAAAAGGACCAACTCACTGTGGTACACCACTGACATCGTTCAGCACAGCTGCAAAATAAGGAGGCTTGGCACCTGGTGGGGAAAAGTAGAGGCTACCACTATTGGAGCAAAGTGGGGGGAGGGAAAGGGAGCGGTCACCTCTTTAGTGCTCCACCTAGACAGCATCTGCCAATGCAAGCAGCAATATCACATGATACAGCACTCCCTGCTAACCAGCTGGCACCCGGGTGCAGTGTATTTTCCTCTAAACTCTAATGGTGACACCTGCACAATTACTCAGCTCTGTAGGAGCAGGTTTAGCCTTCGATTGGGCACTGATCTTAGGTTTGTAAAACTGCAGAAATGTGGGGTAGCATCTTGGCTGTGGGGAGGGGAGCCTATCCAACATTATGCATTGTGTCTGAGGAGCAGCAAATGTAGCCACTGGCCAGAAGGCTGAGCAGCAGTGCCACAAGGAAACCCTCAGCTCCAGTGTCATCATGGCCAAGAAAGCCAAAGCACTGTGAGGGAGCAAAACTGAGTTGGGGGCAATCCAGAGATTCCCCAAGAGTTGGGGGCAGCCTGAGGTCTTCTCTGGAGTAAGGGGCAGTCCAGGGAATCCCCTGGAGTTGAAGCAGCCTGCTGCTCCATTTCATTTAGAGAAAATTGAATGGAAATACCTTGATTTTTTTCTAAATGAAAATTTTCAGAATCTCCTTCCCATGGAAATTTCAAAATGTCAAGTTTTTGTTCTGATTCATAATTAAAACTTTTTAAAATGTCAGAATTTCCCCTGGAATGGATATGTCAAGTTTCAACTACCTTTACTTACCTGCTCCCACATGGCAGGGGAAGGCTTCCTCCAGCTGATGAAGCCTGTTGCAGATCCCAATCTGTGCCATGTCTGTAGCATGCAGAAAGAGCCCTTGGGAGCTGTGACGGGGAGGGTGCACTGATCATGGACAGGTGGACCAGTGGAGAAACCACATATGACACGTCCACTGCTGCACACTGGGTGAGCCTGAGCATTCAGCAGCAGTGCACCACACTATGCATGACTGGCTTTGAGAAACAACACTGCTACTGATATACCAGAGGGAGTGGGATCAGTTATAGAGGACATAATGATACCCATTCCTCTCTGGTCTGGGTTTGTGACCTCAGGCAATTGGCAAAATATGACTGAGACAGAGCATAATGGAGAGTTCCCACACTTAGATCATGTTTTGATATGGAAAATGTCATTCCAAATTATATGTGGGGGTGGTGGGGCAGGGGGGAAATGTGGAAGGAAAAGGATTTGTTGAAAATTCACTGGCAATTGTTTCATTCTTTCACTGGAAAAAAATTGTTAAAGCCTTCACTATTTCTTTGATACCAGCCCACTTATTGCTGCCAAAAAACAAATGTATTTCTTGCCAGTCTCCTGATGAAATGGGACAGTGCTAAAGAATGTGGGGACATGGGCCCAGCTATCAATCTGATTCTCCATTTTCTTCCTCCATTTTGCCTCTCCATTCACACGTGCATCCTGCCTGGGTCACTGCTCGTGCCCTGGCAAGCTTAGTTTTCTCTTCTTTTTTTTTCAGTTCCCCATCCCAGTTGATGAAACCACATATGCCTGCACCTTTATCCCACTGCCCATCCTTAAGCAGAAGCATCACATCTACAAGGTAACGCGACAAGTCTGCCTGTCTGTCTTTTGGAGCATCCTGTTAGTCTGTCTATGTTAATTGAGAGTCTCCTGTCTGCCTTTCAGTGTCCTTGGGTGGGAACATCTGGTCTCTACATCTGTCTCTCTTGAAGCACCCTGTCTTTCTGTCTGTGTCATTGGGAGCATCTTGTATAACTCTTAGAGTCTTTGGATGCAACAGACCAAATCAATCCCTAGTATAAATCGTACCAACTTCAATGGGCTGACTCCATGGATGAACTTGATTCATTTTATTGGTCTTTGTCTCTTTGTTAGTGGACAGTACTCAGGACTCCAGGATATTCTAAGTTTATAAAAGCTGCAAAGACTTTTGCTCTTGCCCTTGGAAATTACTAGAGATATTTGTTTAAAATAGAAAACTAACCATTTTTGCAATGCAACTTTCATTAAGGTACAATACACATAATTTTAAAAAGCCAAACACCACAGCCCATTTCCAAGTCCAGCTCATTTTTCAAGTGAAGATGACTTTCCAATTAGGGGCATGCAAATATTCATATTTTTGAATTTTTTCTAATATAAAAATAAACACTTAATTGAAATCATATAAAAGAACATTTCAGAGGGGAAGAAATGGTGTGGAATTAAAAGGTGAAGATCTGCCTATCCAACTCCACAAAACAGAAAATGTGAATACTTTTTGACAGCTCTGATATAGCTACACAACAATCTATGGGCCTGATCCTGCAAAGTGTTAAGAGCCAGCAAAGAGGTGCTGAATCCCTGCTGCTTTAATGGAAGTAAGTGGGAGTTAAAAGCACTCAGCACCTTGCATGACTGGGCTTTTGCCAGTAAATCATGTCTGGCTGAACCCTCAAGGAAATCTGGTTAAATTCCTCATGTTCATCAAGCTGCTTGACTGGCAGATAGGGGATGGAGAAGATACAGACAACAGGGTTTCAATATCTTCAATCATACATTTGATGTGGAGTTTCAGAGTAAAGTAATGATCTCTCTAGGCTGAACCCCCCACCCCACCACCTCCAGGTATACCAGGTCAATGGCCCATCTACTCTTGTCCCTCACAATGGCCAGATGCTTCAGGGGAAGATATCCACCCCACATCAGGGCATTCAGACAGTACAATAGTATACTATGGAGAAGGATGAATGTGCCCAAGACACAAGCTGCTTTCCCTTTCTGGAGACCGGACCCATATACCTCTCTATTGACTACTCCTTTTAGTAACCTGGAGACAGGTTTTCAGGGTTCAGGATAACTTTCCTCAAATCTTTCTCTTGGTTACAGTTTGAGCCCATAATAACAACCCACCAGAACAGATCGATGGCTCATCACATTCTGGTCTATGCCTGTGGCAATGGCAGTGTGTTACCCACAGGCATCAGCGATTGTTATGGGGCCGATCCAGATTTTGCCCTGTGCTCCCAGGTGATTGTGGGCTGGGCCGTTGGAGGAGGGGTGAGTATGAATGGTTCATCACATGACCTACCTCTTGTTATGACTGATGATACCCTTTGGTCAAACTAGTCCTGTAATGCACCTAATTCTGCAGTACTATCTCACTGGAGAATTTCTTCCTGACCCTCCCCAGAAAGTGCTCAGTTTAACCATTGAAGCATGAGGATTGATGGCCTGGTAATTTTTATACTAGCTGCTGTCACTCTGTGTGTTATTCTTATTCATATATATGGCAAAACCTTTATGGACACTAAGTAATAATATCCTGAGTCATGGAGTTCCACAGGTTAATTATATGCCACATTTAAAAGATATTATTTTATTGGCTTCTATGTAATCCTCTCTGATGTTCTTTCCTTTTCCACATAATAAAATAAAAAGTAAAATCCAGTTGACTTATGCGGGAAAGACAATACTAGATGCAGCTCTGGGTGAGTGACTCCTAGTGGCTGGTGCTGCAAAGATGTTCTCAGCATCCACCCTGTGCTAATCACTTTGCCTTTCATGGAACATCTGTATTTCTATGGTTGGAAGGTAGGAGAGTGGTTAGGTAGATCACGGAATAGAAGTAAAAACATTTTAATTGGCAAAGTCAGCAGATTTGGAACACATGGAAAAGTCACACTCAAGATGCCATTTTTAAATAGTAGAGTTGGTTGAAAGTTTTCTATGGAACAGTTTTCTGTTGAAAACTAGAGGGTTTTTTTTAATCACAATGATATGCTGGAATTTGTCAATTTTGTCTAAATTTTTTACAGAAAAGTATTTTGTTTTGACAATGACAAAAGTAGAAGTGGTTGGGAGTCGGAATTTCCATTCCATGGGAAATTCCAACCTTTTGGAAAGCAAAAATGTTCCAAATAAAAATAAATTTCAAAATTTCCCAGAAAAGTAAAAATCTAAAAATTGTCATCTCAGGACCATCAGAGTGTTCTATCTCAATTTTATCCTTTAGATGTGCAGTATTTTGTTTAGATATTATATTATATTATATTATATTATATTATATTATATTATATTATATTATATTATACACAGACAAAACATTCAATATACTATGGATAGACAGAAAATAATATTTAAACTAATATTTAAATTAATATAACATTTGAAACACATTTAATCAAACTGTTTCATTGTCAAGATGAAATCTTTCCATTTTTTTCCCATCAAACAATTTGTTAAAATCCACACATTCCTGTGATATATTTTTTTCAATGAAACTGCATTTTTACTAGAAATCTATTCTGTTGAAAAATTTTGACCATCTGTAGTTGAAATGTTTTGATATATTTCATTTTTATATTAAATATTAGTTTTATTATTATATAATTTAATATATATATATTTTTTACTTAATATTTTAGATAGTATAAAATGAGCATCTATGTAGCCCTTTAAATGAACTGAAATGATAAAGTAAAAACAAAACATTTCAAGAGTCCCAAATCTTTTTCTTCCTGAATTTTCATTTCACGGGAGACTTAAGAATTTCAGTCTTTCATTTGTATTCAGAATTTCACACAGAATAGGAATTCCCATTCCCATCTATTTCTAATATATACCGGTAGTTATTGACACATGAATATCAAGACCTCTCTGCAAATTTCCAGCTCTCTGCAGGGAAGGAAACAGCTGAGAAGAGATGAGAAATGATTCCTGAATTGTAAACATTCTTCTTCTTTCCCCTCCCCTCAGTCCTACCAGTTCCCAAATGAAGCTGCAATCTCCATAGGTACACCTATGGATCCTCAATACATCCGGCTGGAAATCCACTACAGCAATTTTGACTTGATACCAGGTGGGTAAAGATGGATGGGTATCTGGCAAGAAACGGCCATTAAAAGGGGCTCATAATTGTCATTCTCATGGGGTTTTTTCTTACATACACATTAGAAACCAGCTTCCAAATGAAATGACCTCTGGTCTTATTAGTACAAGTTCCATGACAGCAAGAGGAACCTGTTAAGGTCCCCAATTCATAAAGGCATTAAGCATAGGCCTAACTTTAAGCAAATGAGTAGTCTCACATGCTTAAAGCTAGGCATGTGTTTAAGTGCCTTGCGGAATTGGGACCCAAAAGACCTGAATGCATCATTCTCTCGTGGTCTGTATCAAGGGGAAGAATACTTGGGAGAGTTAGGAGGAGACCCAGGGGAATATGAGGACGGGGGAGCTAGGGGAGTATCAAAGGATCAGGAGGGAGCCAGGGGTATGTGAGAGGCTCATAACAACACTATTTTGCATGTGTATAGTGCTGTCCGTATCACTCAAAAATGCTTTATAAATATTAGTGACTTAGGCCTCACAACAACCATCAAAGGTAAATCAGCATTAATTATTATCCCTATTTTAGAGAAGGTGAAACTGAAGCACAGATTTTAAGTGACCTACTTGAGACCACAACACTGCAATTCTGCATCAGAGCTGGGAACAGACTCACAGCCCCATTTGCTGACTCACAGCCCCATGTTTTAACCACCAGTGCTTCCTCATATGGAGGTGCTGGGGCAGTATTACCAGGTCAGGGAGATCAAGTGCTACATAGATGATCTGGAGTGTTGGTGAGAGAAGGGCAATACCAGGGTAGAGTTGTGGTGCAGGAAGCATAGAGCTGTATAAGGGAGTTAAGGGATGTGTGGCTAGGACAAGGCTGGGGGTATATGCGGAATATGAGGATGCTTAGAGAAATATGGGAGGGCTGAGGACAGACAGTGTGAATGATGGGAGAGACAGGGGTTCAACCAGGAGGCTCTCAGGGGGCATGAGAAATTGGGAAAGCATAAGACATTTGAGCAAGAGGGTCTACTGGAGAAGTTGTTGAGAGAGTCAGTGTGTTTTTATAGGATTAATTGACAACTCAGGGATACGACTCTACTGCACCCCAGACCTGCGGCCATATGACATGGGGGTACTACAAACAGGGGTGTTCACCTTCCCTGTCCATTTCATTCCCCCTGGAGCAGATGCCTACAAATCCTATGGACTCTGCAAAAGCAGTCAGTTCAATGAGGTAAGTTCTGGGAAGCCAATAACTCCCCCTTTCCCCCTGGGTTCACATCCTGCTCAGGTCATGCCTGAAATTAATTAAGCGCAGATGTCACCCTAGTCTCCATTTTTGCATTTTAAAAAACTACCATATGATTATTCAGAAGAAGCGGTAGGAGTGGAGCAGCAGGCTATGCTGCAGATAAGGAAAGAGGTTCATTAACCGAAGGTTTCAGGTCCAATACACAAGTCAATATTATCCCCATAGAAGAGAAGGTGAAAGATAGATGTAATGACTTCTCCAGGACCCCAGAGAGAGTTTGTGCCAGAGCTGTTTAGAGTGCCCAACCCTGGGTGTTCATCAGCAGTGATAGCTCTCTGCCAGCCACCAGCTGGTAGTCCAGAGAGAGCTGGTGGCAGCCCTCAGGTCATCAGTGGAACACACAGAGCTGAAAATTCATGTGTAGTCCCCTTCCCCCCCCCCCCAAAAAAAAATAATCAAGGGATATCCAGCTTCAGGTATCCCAGACTCAAGCAACTAATTCTAGGTGGCCACAGAAGGGACTGCAAATAACCTGCAGTTTTCAGAAAGACAAACTGTCAACCCAAGGTGACCTCTGCAAGGAAATGGGCTAGAAGCTTCCTTTTTAAAAATGAGAGCTAAGATTAGCCTTGACATTTACAGAAGAGAACTGAAGCCTATGGATATCACAGACCCCAATAGCCAGCCCTGGGCCAGACAGCCATTCTCTAACCCTCTTTCCTTTGATCTGCAGATGAATGGGACACCTGTGCCAGATCTGAAGGTATTTGGCTTCTTGCTGCACACTCATCTGGCTGGGAGAGGAGTGAAAGTTGTTCAGTACCGGTAAAAAAAATGAATTCCCACTTCAGCTGGTCATGCCTGGGGTTCAGTCTAATCCAGGGGACAGGGGAACCTTTCTGGGGTATAATGGAGGGAATAACCTTCTTGGACTAGACCCCATGTACCTGTCATGGTGAGAGACTATGGCTGGGAGTCCAATGTTTTCTGATTTGCAATGCAGAGAACTAAGTCCTCAGGGACCAGACTCAACTCAATGGACAGCAAGATACTGAGGGAGAATTTGAGCTGGACCCTTGCACAGGTGCACTAGGGCAGGGGAGGGTATAAGGAACCTTCCCTCTCTTTTCTGTAAGAGCCAGCTGCAAATGCAGTCCCTGTATTCTCTTGAGCTAGTCAGCCCAAGGGAAGGAGCTGTATGGTATGGCCCTGCACCACTGGACAGCCAGCAGAGCTGGTTGGCCAGAGAGGGGAGTACCTGCTGAACCCCTCTAGGGGTGCATCCTCAGAAATCATTCTGGGGAAACGCAGGGCCACACCATCACTAGTCTACCAATGTGGGCTTGTGCCTGAGACTGTGAATTGAGCATTAAGCATTAAACTCTAGGCAGCCTCCATAACAGGGGTGGGTAAACATCAATCCTTCTGTTGTAGTGGTATCAAAAATAGACCTGGACCTTGAACCAAAATCCCAAATCCAAACCTGCTTAATGCCTGGGGACATTCTGCTTCAGGTCAGCTCCAAAATCTAAAGCACAGACCTGTCTCCGGTCCAAAGTGTTTTACTCAGAACCTGGTGTAACAACCCAGAGTAACGTGAAAGAAACCGAGCATCTAAGGGAGAAATTCTCAAGCAAAGGCCTTCTTGGCTCTTGAGGCTAGCTTGACATTTCACAGATATTTCACTAAGATCCTTAATTTGGAAAGAGTGAGGTTCCCCGTATGCAGAGGACCAGCACAAGATCTATGCACCACAGAAGTACAATTTAAGCCCTGTTTTGAGTATTTAAGTGGTGCGTAGGCCTTGTGTGGGTATCTGCCCCAGGTGAATTTCACCCAAGGGGGGAGAGAGAGGATGGGTTGTAACTAGTTACAGATGGATCCAATAAAGATTCAGAGTTTTTGTTAGGAGGTATGTTCAAATTGTATCCAAATGGACTACCAAAGATTGAGATTTGCCCTGCATTGGGACTGTAGCTGACCTGCAAGCTGGGTTCACAGGTCATGAGACAGACCTGTGAATATAGGGATGTTTTAGTCTTGGTGGGCATCCCCCCTTCTAGACTGAAAGTCTTACAGGAACAGTAGAGTTAGTCAGGAATTTTCCATGGAAAATTTGTTGATTTTTCATCAGGAAAACTAAACTAAATGCTTTAAGTGGGTTCAACATGAATCTAAATATTTCAGTTGAACTGAGCCAAAAATTTCATTTCAAGTGAATTCAACATTAAATTGTATTTCCCTAGTATGGCATATTGCCGCATGGGAGCTGTAATTGAGGTGCCTGATGACCCCATTCTCTCCTAAGGGCTGGGCTCCGTGGCTGGACTACATCTTCCATGATGCAATGCTGTCTCCCCTCTGCCTGAGCAGTGTGGTGTGTCATGGTGTTACCCCCAAAACAGATTTCAGGATACCCCGAGACTGGCCCACCTGTTATAACCATACCAATCTGTTCTCATTGGGTATCGGTCGCCAGGGTGGCTAAAGAAATACCTGGAGGACACAGATACAACCTTCCGATAAATGATTGACACAAGCAGTATTCTTTTTCCAAAACAAGGCACCTTTTATTGATGCAACCAATAATCCCTGACAAAATAGTAATCTAAAACACAAATCCCTTATAACAAGTTAAAGAGCACTCCAAACTATATTGCCTTACAGTTTAAAGTGATGATAAGTGGCTGCACACCGCTTCATAAGGCCAATCTTCCACAGGTGGCTGACAGGAGCTCTTAGATATTATTTAAGTCTTACAAATTTAAGTTCATTTACAACTAACACATATCTTTATTACCCCCCCATATATATATATACACACAGAGAGAGAGAGTGATTGGAGACACAGTAGAGCATAGTAAGTCTGTCAGATAGTTACAGTATAGTGTAACTGAATATATACACATCTTTATTAAACATATATGTAATGTTTAATAAAGATGTATATACACACTAACACTATACTATAACTATCTGACAGATTTACTATGCTCTACTGTGTCTCCTGCATGCTGTCTCTCTCTCTCGCTCTCTCTGTCTCTTCTCCCTCTGCTCCAGTGACAGGAGTCCCTCTGCTGCTCTCTCTCTCCTCAGCTATTGCTGCTGCTGCCTGCCCACTGACACCCTGGCCTTTATACCATTCTGTCAGAACTTTCTAGACACTTTAGCTAATATCTTTTGTCAGATCTTTCTTGGATGCATGCCAACTGCCAACATTCTCTTTGGATGCGTCCCAACATTCTAAACTGTCAGTTCTATTTTTAGTCTTGTTTCTAACTGCCAATTCTGTATTGAGCACTACATAAACTGCAGCTTCCATCTAATGGTGGAGTGACTCTTGCTTATTTAAAATGGAAGCCAGAGATCTGGGGATTTTAAGATGGAGTTTCTCTGGTATCGCAGGGCTGCAGGTGCCTCACAGGAGTTGTTGTCTGGCCAGGGAATCAGTTCTGGGCTTTTCATTTTGGGGCATAAAGTTCAACCTTTGGGTTTGGAGGAGGAAGGTGTGAGGTTTGGAACACATAAGGACTGAGTCTTTGGGAGAAAAAAGGACTAGTTATTATTTTATATGAACTAGTTCCCATCCACATCCCTAGTCTGAGCAGGGTATGGAAATGCCTCTGATATCCTTTCCTTATTCATCCCTACCAGGAATGGTGAGCAGGTGAGGATCATCTGCGAGGACAATAAATATGACTTCTCCCTGCAGGAAACACGGGACATGAAGGAAGTCATCACCATCAAAGTGGTATATTCTGCTGGGATCTCCCACTGGGACATAGTTTGTGGGCTGGGGACTGGGATGCAGAGGAGGCAGAACAGGCTTACATAGTGACACAATTTTTCTCCGTCATTTTGGTTTGGAGCCTATTACCGTCTCACATAGTTTCCAGGTTCCCACTGGTGGGTGCCGATTGCTCTGTGCTTTCTCCAGGCACACTTTTGGCAGTTGCCCCTGCTCCTACAGCGCTGACTATGTGACCTGTTTTGTGCTGCAGGGAGATGAGATCCTAGTGGAATGTAACTTTCAAACTTTGGATCGGACGGAGATCACCTTCGTAAGTCTGATTTCTATCTGCAAATTTTCTATGCATTTAAGACCAATTTAGTTCTATTGAAAGGTGCTGGATTGACAGATGTTGGAGAACAATGCCCTCTATCCCCAGACTAAAGCAGCGCAAGCTTTCTTTGACATATACAGAGATTCATACCATGATTGAGGGGTGGGTTTCCAAGACTGAAATGGAACACAGCTGCATAGTATCATTCATCACACAGAATTACCCTGTGGTCTGGCTTGGGCTAAGCTATAGAAGGGGCTGGTAATGACACTATGGGTAGTATTGTTCCCACTGTGTCTTAGTAGAACTTTGTGTTGCTCTCTGTACCTTGAAGGGTGGGCCAAGTACCTTGAATGAGATGTGCCTGGCATTCCTCTTCTATTACCCTCGCAACAACATCTCCAGCTGCATGGGCTACCCAGACATCCAGCAGATTGCCCACGCACTTGGCCAGGAGGCCTCAGAGTAAGTCCCTCATTAGATGCATTTCTGGGGAATAGAGAGCAAAACTTCTGAGGGATGTGGCAATGGATGGGGAGGATGCCAATTGAAAGAGATAACTGAGAAGGGATGTTGCATATGTCTGGACCTGCCTGATTGAACCCTACTCAGGAATTTTTCATTTGTGATACCATAACAATCTCCTTTCCTTTTTCCCTCCCTTCTCTCCTTCCTTCTTATCTCCTCTTCCTCCCCCTCCTCACACTTGTCTTCCTCACTCTCCCAAATCCCCTTTACTCTTCCCCTGCAGTGCAATGGAAGGAATGATTGCCATGAACTATGTCGAGTGGAACAATGAAACCATCAAGACTGCAGAGAAAGCAGCCAAGGAGGCAGATCAGATAGTCATGATTAAAACCATTGATGCAAGTGTCCTTTGCCTTTACCTTTACCTTGCTGAGTGGTTAGGGGTTGGGGAAACATGGTCAGCTCTGGAGTTTGAGACCAAAGCGCATGGCAGAACCAGAGTCAGTGCCTTACACACAGAATGGCACCTGCACTCCATTGATATCCACTGGGTCACATGTAAAGGAAGGGCCCATAGGCAGGTGTATTCACTTCACTTTACACTTTCACTGACTACTCCATCCCCTGATAGTCTAACCCTGGACCTCCCGCATTGCACACTCAGCTCTGCCAATGCCAGCCAATCCTATTCTGCGGCCCCCCTTCTATTCCAGTCCTGGGCACTACACATACACAATTCTGCTAATGCCTCTCAATCCTGACAGCCCCTATCCCCTGCTATTTGAGTTGTTAGTGCTTCTGCTCAAATCTTTCAATGCATCTGTGTATTGGTTAGAGGACACTCTCTTAGGATTCATCTGATGAGCTACGGAACTATGTCACCAAAGAAGTTTACATGGGACTAGCATGAGCATGTAGGGACAAAATCAGGAAAGCCAAGGCAAAGAATGAGTTACAGCTGGCAAGGAACATTAGACACAACAAGAAGGGGTTCTTCAAATATGTTAAGACATAAAAGAAAGATCAAAGATGGTGTGGGTCCGCTGCTCAATGGAGAAAGTGAGCTGGGAACAGAAGATGATAGGAAAGCAGATCTGTCAATGTGACCAGATGCCTAGCAGAATTACCATAGACAATATAGGGAAATCAATATAGGCAGATCAGAATAAGTAAAGAACATGTCAGAGATCTTCTGACCAATTTGAATTAATTCAAATCAGCGGGGCTGGATGCTATTCACCCATGGATCCTGAAGAAATTAGCTGAAGGAATCTCAGAGCCACTGGTGATAATGGGCCGATAATATTTACAAACTCATGGATGACAGGAGTGGTCCCGGAAGACTGGAGAAGGGCTAATGCAGTGCCAATCTTGAAAAAGGAGAAGCCAGGGGACTATAGCCCAGTTAGCCTGACTTCAGTACCTGGGAAGCTACTAGAGCAATGAATAAAACATTCAATTTCCAAATATCTGGAGGATAAAAGGGATAAATCCATAGCAACCAGCATGGATTTACTAAGAACAAATCATGCCAAACCAGTTTTATTTCCTTCTTTGACATGGTAACTGGTTTGATGGATAGGAGGAATGCAGTGGACATAATATACATGGACTTCAGCAAGGTTTTTGACACAGTCCCACATGACATTCTGATAAATAAGATGGAGAAATGCAGGTTTGGCAGAACTATCATTAAGTGGATACATAACTGGTTAAACCACTGCATAGAAAGAGTAACTATTAATGGAATGATGTCGGATTGGAGGGATGTCTCAAGTGGGGTTCACAGGGATCAGTTCTGGGTCCAGTGTTGTATGTAGGAATAGACAGCGTACTGATCAGATTTGCAGATGACACAAAGCTGGGGGGGGGGGTGTTGCCAACACTTTGGAGGATAGAGCTAAAATTCAGAGGGATCTTGATAAATTGGAGAGCTGGGCTATAGAAAACAAAATGAAATTCAAAAAAGACAAATGTAAGGTGCTACACTTAGGCTACGTCTACACTACCCGCCGGATCGGCGGGTCGCGATTGAATTATCGGGGATCGATTTATCGCGTGTAGTGTAGACGCGATACATTGATCCCCGATCGCTCTCCCGTGGGCTGCTGAACTCCAGCAGTGCGAAAGGCGGAAGCAAAGTCGACGGGGGAGCCGCGGCCGTCGAGCCAGCACCGCGAGGACGCGAAGTAAGTAATGTTAATTCGATCTAAGTTACGTCGACTTCAGCTACGCTATTCTCGTAGCTGAAGTTGCGTATCTTAGATCGATCCCGCCCCCCCTAGTGTGGACCAGACCTTAGGGAAGAAAAACCAAATTGACAAATACAGAATGGGGGTAACTGGCTTGACAACAGCACTGCTGACAAGGATCTGGAACTTGTGGTGGATCACAACCTCAACATGAGTCAGCAACGCAATGCTGTTGCAAAAAAAGCAAATGCCATTTTAGGTTGCATTAACAGAGGCATAGCATGCAAGTCACAGGAGGTGATAGTACTGCTCTACTCGGTACTGGTTAGGCCTCAGCTGCAGTACTGTGTCCAATTTTGGTCTCCAATGTATATAAAGGATGTAGAGAAACTGGAAAGGATCCAGAGGCGAGTAACAAACATGATCAAAGGGATGGAATGCAAGCCATATGAGCAAAGGCTGAAGGAACTGGGTATGTTTAGTTTGGAAAAGAGGAGATTAAAGAGGGACATGATAGCAGTTTTCAAATACTTGAACGATTGCCAAAAAAAGATGGAGAAAAGTTGTTCTCTCTTGCCACAGAGGGCAGGACAAGAGGCAATGGGTTCAAACTACAGCATAGCAGATTTGGATTAAATCTCAGGAAAAACTTCCTTACTGTAAGAACAGTAGGACAATGGCACAGACTGCCTAGGGAGGTTGTGGAAGCTCCTTCCCTGAAGGTTTTCAAAAGGAGGCTGCATAGCCATCTATCTTGGATGGTTTAGACACAACAAATCCTGCATCTTGGCAGGGGGGTCAGACTAGATTACCCTTGTGGTCCCTTCTAACCCTATTATTTTAATTTAATCTTTCAACTAAGTATTTCCTGGGAAAGCATACAGACTATGCTTACATAGTTAACAGAACTTGCTGTTCTGGATTGGACCAGTGGATTTTGTAATCTGGCATCCTGTCTGTGACAGTGGCCTAGATCAAGTAATTCAGGAGACAGTAGATCTGCCATTCCCATAAGATATCTGTCCAATTTGTTCAATACTTTACTATGGGTGAGGAATCCGGATGGTGAGGAAGAAGTCCTGTTCATTATTATTTGTACTATGGTAGTGCTCAGAGGTTTCAGTGGGGTTCTATTGTGTACAAGCACAGATATAGACATGGTCTCTTTCCTAAAGAATTCTGAGCCCAGCTGGTTATTAGGAAGGCAGCACTAACCTGCAGAAGACAGCATCCCCTCATTTTGAAATTTGTGGGACAGTCCTGATTTTCATAGAGCTATCAGAAAATCCCTTGAATCCACAGCTTGAAGGACAGTTCAAGAACCCAGAATTTATTTTGAGCACTGCTAGGCTTGTCACATGTTTATTTGATAGGACAAACTCTTGAAACATAATAATGTTTATAGTGGGATGTCATGAAACAATACTTTTGGCACAAAGTGATAGTGTTGCATGTCCTCAGGCAGTGTTTATAGGATGTGGGATCACCCCAAGGAAATTAGGATGAGTCAGGAAAAACATTGGCATATATGGTGTATCTATATACATTATAGTGCATCTATTGGATAACTGGTATCAAGAAGGTATCAAAATTCCACTCTCCTGTCTTCTTTCAAATTGCTACCCTGATGTCACAATGAAGAAATATGACATGATTTTGTCCTATAGGGAACCCTACAAATAAGACACCAACTAATCTAGGCACTCCAATAAATGTATTGTTAACCCCAAGAGTCGTGTGGCATCTGGTAAATAGATCCCCAGTGGGGCATGGATCAGCCTTCATGTCACACTCCCCATCAGTACCTGGCCCAGGCCAGGGAAGCTAATGATCCAACCAGCGGACCAAGTTCAGTGATGCCTCCTGGTCAGATGGCACCTGAGGCACGTTGTGCCTAGACTAAGAAAAATAAAGCCCCTGCCATTTTGAAAAACATGCTAATTTTTTTCCTCTTTCCTTTTACTCCCAGGAGCTGCAGAAAAATGAGAGTGGTATAATTCGGGACATTATGATTTCAGAGAGTGGTCTCTGCCATGACATTTCTGGACGCCTCAGAGTGCGGGGTCCCCAAGTCGCAGCAAACCTCCAGGGGGCTGCAGCTGTGATTTCCCAGGCTCTCAGCACTGCAGAGATCTTGCCTCTTCCTCTCCTGTTGCTGACACAATTGGCATTCACCTGGCTTCTCAGTTCCTCCCAGTGTAGAATTTAAGGGGCAGAATCCCTGTTTTGTTACAGGATATTGAAGTCTCTACAATTACAGTGTGGTGATGGGATATTTACCTGGTAAAGCTTCTGAAATCCCTAGCAGTGACAGGAAATTTACCCAGCAAAGTCTCTGAAATAACTGGGCATGAAACTGTATTTACCTACTAAGGTCTTTGGGATCCCTGTTGTGATAAAAATGCCTTTTAGTATAATATTCCATTCTAAATCTGGGGGAATATTGCAATATACTGCAGAAAAGACAGCATTGCAAGAGGATAAAGGCCCCCTTTTTAGACTCTGATCTTGCCCTTAATGTCTACTAGAGTGTTTACTCATTCAAGGATCCCTAGTAGCTGGGCAGTCACTTGGTATGTACCCACTGGCCTTTCAGTAATCACTGTCCACCAACAGGGTATTTACCGAAGAAGTGGGTATTCACCCACGAAAGCTCATGCTGCAAAACCTCTGTTAGTCTATAAGGTGCCACAGGATTCTTTGCTACTCTATAATCATTATCCAGTCACGGGCTATATACCTATCCAGTGTTCTCTGATCACTATCCAGTTAAATGCTCTTTAGTCAACAATCCAACAAGTGAGTATGATTTACCTGTTAAATACTCTCCCATGTCCAGCATCAAGGTATTTAGCCAGTAAATGTGCTGTAATTGCCTCCATTGACAGGTGGATTAACTGGTAAATGCCGTGTTATCATAATACAGTGACAGGGTGTTTATCAGGTGACTTCCAAGGCTCTAAAATCTAAACACTACAGAGGTACTGCCTCTTCCTCTCTGGATGCACTATCAAAATGTGAAGACTCACAAACTATGGGAATCCTATGCCTGGGCAGGTAACACCTTATTATCACACCTATTTTTCTGTGGTGTTGTTTTTTTAAACTGTAAATGGATGTTTTCTTCCAGTGTCAAAAATACCTCCAAATTCTGAAATGAAATGTTTCTCTAATTGCAACACCGTGTTGACTTTTTAAAGGGGAAGTATAGGACAGCTCAAAAAATTTCAGTTGAAATGTTTTTGAGAAACAAAATGTTTTCACAGAAAGTGTCTGCTTTCCTCAAAAATTTTCAGTTTTGTTGTCAGAAAACTGCAAACCACATACTGTTCCAATATGATTTTTTTCCCTGCAAAAACTTGAAAATCCTTGTGGAAAATTTCAACAAAATAATAATGGTTTCAATTTTGTCAAAATTTTCTGTTAGGGAAAAAATCCCATTTTCTAACAACCTGTAGAGTTTAGGTTTTTTAATGTATGATGCATCCCAGCACAGATCATCAGCAAGGACAGACCTTGGGACATTTATCATGAAAGCACAGACTTCCACCATGTGAGCTAAAAAGACAAAATCATCTCACTCCTCTGAGGTCAGAGCTGACGACGAAAAAGAATCAAGAAAAAACGTGTTTCATTTTTTCCACTCCATAAAAATATTTAGTTTCCCAGCCTTCCACACATTTATTCATACCGTTTTACAGTATTAGTAAGTCACATTGACAAGCTAGGTGTAGAAAATAAAATCTCTCCAGCTGCACAGCTATAAATTCATTTTAAGCAGGAAAAAATACCCTCACAACCAAACCAGCTACAGAGCAAAGAGAATATCAGGGAGAAACATAAAGCACTGGCCTAAGCCTTCCTTCTGAATACTCAGTTCAGTGGAGTAACAGAGCCAGCAGGGCTGCAGGGCAGAAAATGCCCACATCACAAGAAGAGATCCATACTATTGGAATCAATTGGCCCCTTGGGCGAAGGTCTCAACAGAAAGGCTAGGATTTCAACTGGCCACAGAAAGTGATTCTCCCCCTCCTCCCAGCACCCATCACCTGGGAAAGGACTGAGGTCCATTTGTTAGGAATTTTAATATAATAGCATCTCAAAGCTTTAACTGAGATCAGGACCCCTGTACTGGGCACTGCACATACACAGGGTAAGAGACTATCCCTGCCCTGAAGAGTTTACAATCTAAACCAGGGGTCTCAAACACGCGGCCCGCGAGCTCCTCCTGGCCCCCCCCCCCAACGTTTACCTGGCCGACCAGCAGTAGCGGCGCCAGCTTTGCCGGCACCCTAGGCGGCGGAAGGTCCCGCCCCCGAAATCCCGCCCCCAACAGCGGCGGCGGAAGGTCCCGCCCCCAAATTTCTACGGGCGGCGGGGGCGCAGGCGCCCCCAAAATAGCAGCGCCCTAGGCGACCGCCTAGGTCGCCTAATGGGAGTGCCGGCCCTGCCGACCAGCACCGGGGGCAGGGCAGGCTCCCTGCTTGCCTGCCTGCCTTGCCGCCGCGTCGCACCAGGAAGCAGCTGGAACCTGGGGGAGGAGGAGCGCGGGGGGGGTGTGGCTGTTGCTTCAGGCACCGCCCCCAGCAGCTCCCATTGGCCACAGTTCCCCATTCCCGGCCAATGGGAACTGCTGGGGGCGGTGCCTGAAGCAACATCCACACACACCCCTGCGCCCCTCCTCCCCCAGGTTCCAGCTGCTTCCTGGTGCAATGCTGCAGGCAGGCAAGCAAGCAGGGAGCCTGCCCTGCCCCCGGTGCGGGTCGGGCCGGAGCCCGCCCCCCGCACTCCTCCTGCACCCCAACCTCCTGCGCTGAGTCCCCTGCCGCACCCCGACCCCCTGCTCTGAGCCCCCACCGCACCCCACACCCCTCCTGTGCCCCCTGGGGGCAGAGTTGGGGTGGGGATTTCGGGGAAGGGGTTGGAATGGGGGCAGGGAAGGGGTGGGAAGAGGCGGGGCAGGGGCGGGGCCTCATGGAAGGGGTGGAGTGGGGGCGGGGCCGAGGGCGGCAGGGGGGGAAGGGAGGTGTCAGTAAATGCGGCCCTCGGCCCAATCTACTAGTCCTCATGTGGCCCTCGAGGTCATTTGAGTTTGAGACCCCTGATCTAAACAGACAGGACACACACAGGGTGGAGGAAAGGAAAGATTATTATCCACACTCTAAATCTGTGGCACACATCTGTGGCTACTAAGGCATAGAGAAACTCAGTGACTTGCCTACGGTCATACAGGAAGTCTGTGGCAAAGCAAGGAATTAAACCATAGGCTTGAGGCCCAGTTCAGTGGCATGACAACAAGGCCATCTTTGCTCTCATAAACCTGGGGTCAGATGTGCATGAGGGAAGCTTGGGCTGTTGCTTGGTCTGCTGCCTGGGCTATACCCATCCGGTGGATAAAGAAGGGACAGCATTCTTTAGAAAGTGAGGCACAAGGGTAAACTGAGGCATAGAGAGGTAACATGATTTGCATAAGGTGAGTTGGTGGCTGGCTTAGGAAGAGAGTCCAGGCCTCCAGACAGCCGTAGAGCTCACCAATAGGAAATATTTCTCAATATCCAGCCAAAGGTTTCCCCTTTGCTCAGTTCACTCCAATGCTCATAGTTATGCCCCCCAGGTCCCCATTTTCATAGTTTCCCCATCAGATACTTACAGAGAATTATCAAATTGCTCCTCATTCATGGCTTAGCCAAGCTCTGCCCAGGAGCAAAGATCACTATCTGTAACCCAAATTCATCCTCCCTTGGTCTTCATCAGAACAGAGGAAGCAAAGGATGAGGAGTCTCCCTTAGCAGACATCTCTTCCATAGGGAGACTCCTTTGCCTGTCCTTTGCCCCCTGGTAACAGATATGCAATGAGCAAGGTAAAACTGAACCCACAGAAAAAAACCTATACTCATAGACTCATAGACTTTAAGGTCAGAAGGGACCATTATGATCATCTAGTCTGACCTCCCGCATGATGCAGGCCACAAAAGCTGACCCACCCACTCCTGGAATAATTCTCTCCCTTGACTCAGCTGTTGAAGTCCCCAAATCATGATTTAAAGACTTCAAGTTGCAGAGAATCCTCCAGCAAGCGACCCCTGCCCCATGCTGCGGAGGAAGGCGAAAAACCTCCAGGGCCTCTGCCAATCTACCCTGGAGGAAAATTCCTTCCTGACCCCAAATATTCCTTCCCGACCCCAAATAGGAATATTTGGGGTCGGGAAGGAATTTTCCTCCAGGGTAGATTGGTAAGAGCCAAGTTCAGACCTTTAATAGCAACTCACAGAAAAGTGCTTTTATTGTACCTACAACTGCCACCTGCCTCTCAATGAAAGCATTTTATCATGCTCAGGGTGGGGTTTGAATTTGTTCATCAGTAATGGGGCTTACATAGGATCAACCATTGCCATTCTAGCATCAGCCTTTTGCAGATTATCCCCCAGTTATCTTTGCAGTGAAGACAAATCCCTAGAGAAGACATTCCCAAACTGTGGTACATATCACTGGTGGTATGTGAGCTTGCTGGAAGTGGTATGCTTTCACTGCATAGTCTTTTCCCTTTAAGAGATAGTGGAGCCCAGGGCCAGCCAACCCCTGTTCCATGACATGGCTTCCTTAAGGAAACAGATTCAAGGAAACAGCAGACTAGCTGGGAAATGGGGGGCAGGTGTTATTCAGGTAGCTACCTCCTTAACATGGTAAAACCCAGCTGTTAGGTGACTCCCAGGAGGATAGAAAGGGCAGACAACCTGGAGAGGAGAATTATAGAGGAACATCAAGTTGGGAGAGAGTTTCCCTGGAATGGGTAAGCCTACCTGAATCACAACCAGCCCCAGGGAGAAGATCTAGGGGCTCCTGAACCAAGGGGATGAAGTGTGTGAGTCCAAGAACCCAGGGAGACTCCATGGAGTGGGGCTGAAACCTAGAGCCTGGTGGACTGGGAAAGCCTGTTTGAATCACAGCCCAGCTCCATGGAGGAGGGCTGTGCAATCCCTTTACCAAAGGGAAGGAGTTGCAAGTATGGGGTGAGGGCAGGAGGAGACCTGTGGGAAAGATTCTCCAGAGAGATCAGAGCTGTAGTGGGACTGGCACCGCTTCCAGGCTCAGAGGGGACCTGGGACCCTGAAATCTTGGAACAAGGGTGAATTGGAGCTGATGTTGCCTGGGACCCAGGTAAAGCCTCCCTCCTGCCAATATTCCCCACCTCTCTACTCCTCAGCCCCCCTTCACTTTTACTCCCTGACACTCAACACCAAAGCCCCACTGCACTCCAGTCAGAGCGCCTACCTTCTGACTTCAATACAGCTGGGTGGGAAACATTTTTCCCATCTTGTGAAATGTTTTGTGATTTCAAAAATGTTCCCATTCCATATCAGGATGAAACTGAGACCTTTCAAAATGTTTTGTGAAAAAAATGGACAGAGAGCAAGAGACATCCACCCATGCAAGAATAACCAATAGCATAGTTGATTGGGCATTTCCTGGGATTTGGGAGACCCAGGTTCAAATCTGCCAGAGTAGGGCTTTAAAGCTGGTTTTTCCTCACCCCACATGAGTGCCCTGACTACCAGGCTATTCTAGGGTGGGTTTCTGTCTTTGACTAGAAATTCCATCTTGGATGTGAGGCACCTCTCCTGACAAAAGTTTAATCAAAAACTGTAGGTTCTTGTGAAAAGTTTCCATTTTGACAAATCTGCATATGCTGATGAAAAAACATTTTGTCAAAAAAATCTTGACCAGGTGTAAATCTCATGTCCTCTAGCGCCCTCCCACACAGTCAAATTCAAAATACTTAAGCCTATTAAGGCTTCAGAGAAATGTGCATATAAAGGAGAAATTTGCATGTGGTACTTCAAACATCAATTGTTTAAGAAGGTGGTATGTGATAAACCAGTATAGCTGTTGAGTGATCCTGGAAGCTCCCGCTTCAGTGTAAACTCTATCTGATAGCTAGATTGATCTCTTGAACTATGACTTCACCTAATGTGGCAGTTGAAGAGGATATAAAGGGCCAGAGGCCCCTGAATGATCACTCCCAAGTGTTCTCCAATGCATGTAATACACGTCCCCTTAACACACGCAAAGGGACTTGGGAACCAAGGGCTGTTAATATCATCCCACACCCTATAACTTACCACCAAAAAAAGTCAGTAGCATGCTAAAATTCCTCTTTTGCCACTAAAGTGGTCAAATGATACAGCAGAAAGGGGCTGGGACTTTGTTCCTGAGGACAGGAAAAGGGGGTAGTTTTAGCAAAAGAAGCTTTGAGCCATACCCAGACTAGAGTCAAGTTCTGACAGTGACACAGAAACACAGCAAAAGGTAAGGAAGGAGAAGATGTCAAAAAACATCACCTATGCTGACTTGAACCTGCTTGTGGTAGCCCAGTCAGAGGCTGGTAAAGGGAGGGAGGTCATTCCTTTCTGTGCTGTGCTTTGTACTGCAACTGACCATCCCACCCTCATAGTTTGGGTTATGGAACGCTCCAGGCCTTGTGGGAGGGATGATGCAAAAGGAGGGAAGGAGGCTCCAGGGCCCTGTGGATGGACAAAGGGCTGGTCTTTATACCTTAATTTAATGTGGTGCAGTTCTGCTTTATCAAAGATAACACCTCCCTCTTCTCTGTGTCTTCACTGCCAACAATGTGTTTTTATAATGAGATCACTAAGTTGAGTTCTCTCACTGTAAAAACACACCTCTCCCTCTTGGTTTCCCTTTCTTTTTCCAACAATCCCTTTCCTGGTCAGAGAACCATAGAAATGAAAATACCTATATGGTCACACTAATCCATATTCCTATCAACCCCCTGCCCTCATCTTGCATAATGTATGATTCCTTATGGTCCATTTAGCATTGTCCAATTGAGTTTTAAATGACCCAATCAATGGGGCTTCTACCACTTCCCTTGGGAGATTATTCCACATTTGAACAGATTCCCCATCTACACAGAACTCTACCCAGCTGAAATTTCCCTTTGCTTTAATGCCATCCTATTATTCTTATAACCTCTCAGTAGCTCTAAATACAATACATCTGTTTTTGCCGTTTACATACTGCTGGACTGTTACAATCCAGTTTCCTTTTTGTGGTCACTTAGCCAAGCTGCAGTACAGACATAGCCATGGTTACAAGCAGCAGCTCAGGATTCATGTTTTGCCAGAGAAAAATGAAATTTGAACCTCAAAAGCTTTGGTTCCAGTGTCAGTTCCCGATTTTCAAGTGAGTTCTACATTTAGCAACTTGTCCTCATCTCTAACTCTTTCCTTATACGTCAGCTTCTACAAACTCCTATGCCAACCTTTTCAACAATAGGAGCCTAAAGTGAGGTTCCTAAAGCCATATTTAGGCACCTGCCTAATTTTCAAAATTGCTGCACACCCAACAGGTGTCACAATGAGATCAATGGGAGCCATCAGGCGCTCAGCATATTTGAAAATTAGGCAGGTGCCTAAATATGGATTTAAGCAACTTAATTCAGGCTCCTTTTGTTGAAAAGCTTGGCCTTAATAACTTTTTGCACTTATCTGAGCTCTCTCCAGCTTGTCAGTATCTTTCTGTTAGTGAGCAGCCCAGACCTGAACATCTTGTATAATTAAATGAATTAAATTCATTGCTATGTTGAGGGCCAACCTTGTAGCCTATGTTGCACTTCTATCCCATGTAAGGAATGAATTTCACCTGGTGATAAGAGTGAGAGACTATTACTTCCATGCTCTACAGCATGATGACCCAACCATGCACTCACGGGGCAGGGGGAAGTGGAGTGACCCGGCCCCAGCCCGCTCCACTCTGCTCCCCTGTCTCCCAGCCTTGGGGCGGCAGGGGGGAACCGCCCCTCCAGCACTCACCGGCGGCGCTGCTGGGAGCCGGCAGAGCGGAGCGGGCTGGGGCCAGGTCACTCCACTTCCCACCACTGCAGTGCCCCGGGCCGTAGCTCAGGAAGGGTTGGAGTGGGGGCGGGGCTGGGGCAGAGAAGGTGTGGGAAGTGGCCGGGGCAGAGCTTGGGCAGGGGCTGTGGGGAAGAGGCGGGGCGGAGACAGTTTTCCTGGCTGGCTCAGCCGGCCGGGGAATCGGGCTGGCCGCTGGAGCAGCACGCAGCTGCGTAGGGCACCAGGAAATTTGGGACAATTTGGTGCCCAAAATTTCCTGGTGCCCTACGCAGCTGCGTAGTTTGTGTATGGGTAAGGATGGCCCTGGCTGTGAGTCTGGCATAACTTGACAAGTTTTCATCTAGCTGCTGAACTGAGAGAGGAGAAGGAAGAGGAACATTATCTCAGCAGCAGATTAGGAAAAAGAGTTTCTTTCCTAGCTGTTCCTCTCTTGGATTTTCTCTTTCTCCCTGCAGATAAGATATGCTGCCCCAGAGGCCATGTGCTTGCACTGGCAGCTGTGACTGGTCTTCTCCTGGTAATAGGGGTGACACTGGTACTTGTATACAAGTTCTGCTTAAAATGTCACAAACACTTTGATTTGTGATAGTATAAACTGAAATAGTACAACAATAGTACCAGTACAACTCCTACCATGGACACAGTTATACCAGTAGAAAGATGCCTTAATATTACCTAACTCTTACATATCACTTTTCAACAGTAGATCTCAAAGCACTTTAGAAAAGAGAAAAGTATTAGTATCCCCATTTTACAGATGGGGAAATTGAGGCATAGAGTGGTGAAGTGACTTTTCCAAAGTAACCAGCAAGTCAGTACCTGAGCCAGGAATAAAACTCAGGGCAAGTCTACACTACAAACTTGCATTGGCACAGCTGCAACACTGTAGCACTTCTGACAAAGACGCTCTAAGCTGACGAGAGAGAGCTCTCGTCTCAGCTTAATAATGCCACCTCCTCAAGAGGCGATAGCTAAGTCAGCAGAAACTCTCCCGCCGACATAGCGCTGCCTACATAGGGAGTTAAAGTCGGTATAACTGCATCGCTCAGGGATGTGGATTTTTCACACCCTGAGTGACGTTGTTATCCCAAAGTAAGTGTCTAATTAGACTTGGCCTCAGCTGTCCTGGGTCACAGTCTAGCACTCTAGCCAAATAAGCTCTGTGGGAGTTTCTTAGTTCCCTGAGGCCTGGTCTGCACTACAGTTAGGTTGACATAAGGCAGCTTATGTTGACCTAACCCTGTAAGCATCTACACTAAAATGTAGCTCCCACTGATGTAACTCACCCACTACATTGACTTAATTCCACCTCTGTGAGAGGGGTAGTACTTTGGTCAATGTAGTTAGGTGGACACAGTGTCAGTGTAGACACTGTGTTGCTTACATCGACTGTTGTTGCCTTTCAGAAGCATCCCACAATGTCCCCCACTGACAGATAAATCAGTGCAAGCACTCCTGGTGAGGACACCCACCGCATACACAAGGAGAGTAGTGTGTACATGCAAAAGCAATTTTATTATTGTGGTGGCTGTTTGTTGCCGTAACTTAGGTCAACATAATTTTGTAGTGTAGACTTGCCCTAATACACCCAGGCTGGGGCCTAAGGGAATTCAATGAGAGCTGGGCACATAACACCCTTAGCCCCCTTTGAGAATCTCAGCCATCTGTCTACCAATCAGTATAGCTTATTCCCCTTCCTGTATGGAAATAGTTATAACAACAGGAATAAGCACCTTTATACCACTATTACTGCATCCCCATTAGGTGGGTTGTATCACTTTAGTTCTACTGGGATAGTTTAAAGTGTACATGCATTAACACAGGAGTATGGAGCAAAGGACCGACCTGTGGCCTTTGCCTCTCGACTTTTAAGTGCTGTGGAACTGAAGTATGGATGGTGTGAAAAGGTGCTGTTGTACACCTACTGGGGCGTAGGGAAATTCAAATACCTCACGGGAATGCAGACGGTAATAGTCTGGTCCCATCATGACCCCCTCCGGCTGTTAAACATGCATACTATCTTACAGGGACAAGAGAGTGGGCAGCGTATTGCCAAATGGTTGCTGGCTCTACAAGCAGAAAACACTAAAGCAGAAGTATTAAAGGAACTCATAGTCTGGGTAGCCAGATTAAATCTGGCTAGCACCCCACACCAATGTGAAGCCAGCCCAGGTAAAATCCAACATCAGGTGTTTCGGGCGGCTAACCCCAATCAGGTAAAGGAGGGGACACTGGTATAGTTTTTGTATGGAAGTTGTAGGTATCAGGGAGGACAGAAAACTGCAGGCTTAGCTGTTGTGGGAATCAGAGGAAATGAAACAGTCAGCACCATTGGTTTTCACTAGAAGCAAGGTCAGCTCAGGAGGCAGAACTGGCAGCCTTGCTAACAGCTTTAAATGAAGTGGATCCTAAATTTGAGCCAGAATGCTGGGTGGTGGTAGCTTCAGATTATGTATTTTGTGGGGTCACATTAATGCTGAGATGGTGGGCGGATAATAATTTCAGGGCAACAGACAGCTCCACAATCAATCATGCTAACTGGTGGAAGCGAGTGGAGGAGCTCAGTCACTGTTTTACACGGATCAATGTGGTAAAGGTAAAGGCACACAAGAAAACAGGACCCCTAAGCAAAGGGAATAATCTGGCCAATGCAGAGGCCAAGCGGGCTGCAACAAAGGCACCCCCATGGCCCTGTTAGACACAGTGTGCCTGTAGCAGTGATAACAAGAAGTGGAGTGGATACAGATTGGGGAGGGTGAATTTGAGAGTTGCAAGAAACTGACCCAGGACTGGAAGGCATCATGAAACGTGGGGACAGATATGTGCCAAAGGTGGAACTAATGGAAGGGATTTGGTGTGCCTTAACAGCTAAGGGACCAGTAATGCTGTGCACTCAGGGAAGCCGGACGGCTTTCTGAGTGCATGGGATCTTGGCAGGGAGACACCCCGGGTTTGAGGAGGCACTGGGAACTTTAAAAAGGTCGTGCTTGTGGCCAGGAATGGCAGCTGATTTAAAATCACATCTGGAACGTTATTTGGACTGTGCCAGGCACAACCCACCTCACAAGGTGCTAAGGGGAGAATTAATGAGACAAGCCCCAAGGGGACCTTGGGAAAGAATACAAATTGACTACACAGGACCCCTACCACCAGATCACAGAAAAAAACCATTCATGTTGGTGGTAGTGGATGCTTTCAGCAGGTGGGTGGAAGCTTTCCCCACAAAGTATCAAACTGCCCAGGTAACTGCTGAAATACTGGTAAATGAGATATTCACTCGCTGGGGAGTCTCAAAGGTGATTGACTCAGACCAAGGAGCTGCTTTCTGGTCAGATCTGTTAGGGGAGCTATCAGCCCTCACTGGAATCACACAATTGTTCTATATTTCTTATCACCCACAGGCTGCGGGGCAGGTGGAACGCATGAACCGCACCATTAAAAGTGAGCTAAGAAAGGGCATGGAAATGGGAGGAAAAAACTGGTCAGAGTTATTGCCCTTTGTCTTAATGAGAATAAGGGCCCGAGAATCAAAGGGCACAGGATTTTCTCCATATGAGGCTGCGACGAAGTGGGACTGTTCTTAATGTTTCTTCTGAATACTGTGTGGGTGCCTCAGTTTCCCCTATGCATTTCTTAAGTCTCCAGTGTGCATAAATGGCCGACAATCTGTCTCCTAGCAACAAATGGCCAGGGCCCTTCCCCCCTTGCAAGGTGATAGCTAAAGGTGAACAAAGAGATCAGGTGACCTCCTGGCCCGGGAAAGAGACAAAGGCCAGAAAGGAGGGGCTGGAGGGGGTTTCAGTGGGGAGCTGGCTGGGGACAGGAAGTCAGTGCAGGCGTGGGTGTCTGCCTCACTGGGCCCCAGAATGGACCTGGCTGAGGGATCCCGTTCTCTGTACCTACAAGCTCTGTTTTAGACCGTGTTCCTGGCATCTAATAAACCTCTGTTTTACTGGCTGGCTGAGAGTCACGTCTGACTGCAAAGTTGGGGGGGTGTGCAGGACCCTCTGGCTTCCCCAGGACCCCGCCTGGGCGGACTCGCTGTGGGAAACGCACGGAGGGGCATATGCTGAATGCTCCAAGGAGAGACCCAGGAGGTGAAGCCGTGTGAGCTTCTTGCCCTGAAGACAGTCTGCTCCATGGGAGAGGATGCTCCCCAAAGTCGTGACGGGCTTTGTGGGGAGCAGTTCCAGAGCATCGCCTGGGGACTCCATGACAGAGGCTCTCATGGGAAGGCCCATGGAATGGTGGGAAAATCTACTTACCCCAGTACCTGGGGAAGTCACTACACACGGCTTAACACAAGAATGGATTTTAACTCTAATCAACCATGTAAAACAGGTACAGTAGGCAGTGGCCTGGCGAGATGAGCAAGGAGCAGCAAGAGTCACAGCATGGTATGACCTGCCCGGGGACTGTGATCTACCCGCATTGGGAGATCTACTGATGTACAAGATTCCAGGTCAACACCATCCATTCCCAGCTCCTAAATGGAAGGGCACTGTAAGCGAGCGCAGACTCACCCCTGCGGCGCCTCCTGCTGGTCGCCCTCGGGAATTAGCTCATTTTCCAGCCAGGAGCGCCCTCTGCAGGCCAGTAGAATCATAGAATCATAGAATCTCAGGGTTGGAAGGGACCTCAGGAGGTCATCTAGTCCAACCCCCTGCTCAAAGCAGGACCAAACCCAACTAAATCAGCCCAGCCAGGGCTTTGTCAAGCCTGACCTTAAAAACCTCTAAGGAAGGAGATTCCACTACCTCCCTAGGTAACCCATTCCAGTTCTTCACCACCCTACTAGTGAAAAAGTTTTTCCTAATGTCCAACCTAAACNTTCCCCAGGCTTCTTGCATTTGTGTATAGGCACTTGAGATAACTCGCTGATTGTCCCGCTTTCTCGGTCTGAGACAGGAGTCCTCCCCTCTTGCGGTCTCCTGCTTGTGCTTCCTCCCAGTATCCCACTTTCCCACTTACCTCAGGGCTTTGGTCTCCTTCCCCCGGTGAACCTAGTTTAAAGCCCTCCTCACTAGGTTAGCCAGCCTGCTTGCAAAGATGCTCTTCCCTCTCTTCGTGAGGTGGAGCCCGTCTCTACCAAGCAATCCTTCTTCTTGGAAGACCATCCCATTGTCGAAGAATCCAAACCCTTCTCTCCGACACCATCTGCGTAGCCATTCGTTGACTTCCACGATTCGACGGTCTCTACGCTGGCCTTTTCCTGCCACAGGGAGAATAGACGAGAACACCACTTGCGCCTCAAACTCCTTTATCCTTCTTCCCAGAGCCACGTAGTCTGCAGTGATACGCTCAAGGTCGTTCTTGGCAGTATCATTGGTGCCCACGTGGAGAAGCAGGAAGGGGTAGCGATCCGAGGGCTTGATGAGTCTCGGCAGTCTCTCCGTCACATCTTGAATCCTAGCCCCTGGCAAGCAGCACACCTCTCGGTTTTCCCGGTCAGGGCGGCAGATAGATGACTCAGTCCCCCTGAGGAGAGAGTCCCCGACCACCACCACCCTCCTCCTCCTCCTGGGAGTGGTGGTCGTGGAACCCCCATCCCTAGGACGGCGCATCTCATGCCTTCCAATCAGTGGAGTCTCCTTCTGCTCTGTTCCCTCAGACGTATCTTCCACTCCACACTCTGCACTAGTACCTGCAGAGAGAACATGAAAACGGTTGCTCACCTGTATCTGTGTTTCTGGTACATGGATGTTTCTGGTACCCTTTCCTCTTCTGGAAGTCACATGCCGCCAGTTATCCTCGCTGGCCTTCTGTCCCCGCTGCGTAGCCTGCTCTGAATCTTCAGAACATAGTGCCCGCTGAAGCTGATCCTGATGTCTATCCAGGAAATCCTCATTTCATTTTCAGTGATCCGCCTTACCTCACTCTGGCCCCCATGTCCCTCCCAGGACCCCAGTGCCCCTTCACTGGGTTTCTGCCCCCTTTGCAGTACCCCTCAGTCTCAGGGTCTCCCCACCCAGGGGAACCCCCACCCACTAACCCCACCTCACCTCAGTGTATGGCTACTGCCAGTCACCATCTAGCCCCACTCCCTGGGGCAGACTGCAGTATATGCCACTCATCACAGGCAAGGTTGGGCTGGACCTGCTGCCTCTCTCTATAGCTGGGCTGCCCCTCTGCAGCCCTGGTACTGGTCTTAGGCCCTCAGCTAGGCCCACAGCCTGGGGGTTTTCCAGGCTGGAGCTCCCCAGCTCCTCTAGCCTTCCCCCAGCCCTGCTCCACTCCCAGTACCCTGCTCAGCTCCCTTGCAGAGAGAGACTGCTGAGCTCCTGGCCAGCTGTAGCCTGATTGGGGCGTGACCCCTGCTGAGCCTGCTTCCCACTCAGCCTGGGCTGTTCTCCCAGCCCTCCAGCCGTCTCCCCGGGCTGGTTTTAACCCTGTCAGGGCTGGAGCGGGTAGCCACCCCACTACAGGCCCCTATCTTTCCTTGACCAATTAGGGCCCAGTCTGCTATTATTGGGTACAGAGAATGGAGGACGGGAGTGGGTTCACTGCTTGCAAAAAAAAAGGACAAACGGGGTATTGGGAAAGGGGATATGTAAATTTTGTTGTGTGTATTACAGGTTAATTCAAAAGAAGAAAAGGATGAAAATTCCCAGGCCCTGGATGGAACAATTACTAGTGCTAATCACACTTCACATTTACAAATTCTATTCAGATCCCACGATGTGAAGTGTCAAAGGAGGAAACAAATGAACGAAACAAATGAATTGAAACCTGATATCGTGGGAATAACTGAGACGTGGTGGAACGGTAGTCACGACTGGAGCGCAGGTATGGAAGGGTATGTTCTCCGTAATAACTTCGTATAGCATACATTATACGAAGTTATACGATTCAGTAAGGCGTTCGATACGGTACCGCATGAAGAATTACTGCGTAAATTGGAAGGGATGGGGATCGAAATGAAATTCCTGAGGTGGATAAAGAACTGGTTAAAGGGGAGACTGCAGAGGGTCGTACTGAAAGGGGAGCTGTCGGGTTGGAGGGAGGTTACCAGTGGAGTTCCTCAGGGATCGGTTTTGGGTCCGATGTTATTCAATCTATTTATCGCTGACCTCGGAACCAAAAGTAGGAGTGGGCTGATAAAGTTTGCGGATGACACGAAGTTGGGAGGTATTGCCAATTCTGAAAAGGATAGGGATATCCTCCAGGGAGATTTGGATGACCTGGTAAACTGGAGTATTAGTAATAGGATGAAATTTAATAGTGAGAAGTGTAAGGTTATGCATCTAGGGATGACTAACAAGAATTATAATTATAGGCTGGGGACGCACCTCTTGGAAGTAACGGACGAGGAGAAGGACCTCGGAGTCCTGGTCGATCGCAAGATGACTATGAGTCGGCAATGGGATGTGGCCGTCAAAAAGGCTAATGCGGTCTTGGGTTGCGTTAGGCGAGGTATTTCTAGTAGAGATAGGGAGGTGCTAGTCCCGTTATACAAGGCGCTGGTGAGACCTCATTTGGAGTACTGTGTGCAGTTCTGGTCTCCCATGTTTAAGAAGGATGAACTTAAACTGGAAAGGGTACAGAGAAGGGCCACTAGGATGATTCGAGGAATGGAAAGCCTGTCGCATGAAAGGCGACTTGAGGAGCTCGGATTGTTTTCCTTAACCAAAAGAAGGTTGAGGGGAGATATGATTGCTCTCTTTAAATATATCAGAGGGATCAATATCAGGGAGGGAGAGGAATTATTTCGGCTCAGTGCTAATGTGGATACGAGAACAAATGGATATAAATTGGCAGTTGGGAAGTTTAGGCTTGAAATTAGGCGAAGGTTTCTAACCGTCAGAGGAGTGAAATACTGGAATGGCCTGCCGAGGGATATAGTGGGGGCGAAAGACCTCTCCGGCTTTAAGACTAAGCTTGATAGGTTTATGGAGGGAATGGTTTGATAGGATAACTTGATTTACTCAATAGGTCAATAATGTGCCACCGTTGGTAGTTAGTACCGATGATAAATGTTGGGATATTGAAAGTCTTTTCCTAAGTGTCTGGATGGAGAATCTTGGCCGCATGCCGGGGTTCAGCTGATCGCCATATTTGGGGTCGGGAAGGAATTTTCCTCCAGGGTAGATTGGCAGAGGCCCTGGAGGTTGTTCGCCTTCCTCCGCAGCATGGGGCAGGGGTCGCTTGCTAGAGGATTATCTGCTGCTTGAAGTCGTCAAATCATGATTTGGGGACTTCAACAGCTGAGTCAAGGGTGAGAGTTATTTCAGGAGTGGGTGGGTCAACTCTTGTGGCCTGCATCATGCAGGAGGTCAGACTAGATGATCATAATGGTCCCTTCTGATCTTAAGTTCTATGATTCTATGATTCTATGATGACTACACGTGCAACTTGTGGTAATAAAGCTAATGAAGACTATGAGAATCTCCCTATAGAAAGATGTACCACTAATACTCCAACAGGAATTTGGCAGTGGAGAGGAAGGAAGAACAGCAAGAGAAAATGATAGAGCAAAAAGAGAGATTTTGTATTGTTGCCTTTCTCACATAGGCACACACACAAGGTTCTTTTTTTTAAATTTATCTGGAGTCTTATCCCATTTTAATTAATTGGCTTTGGAAGCAACATAACTCTGTTCCATAATGAGTTATACTGGTGTAAGATTTGTACAGATGCATCCCTATTTCAAATTAACTATACCCCTTCATGCTAACTATACCTCCCATGGCTATCCCACACTGCATTGCTTCATACCTGGACTGGCCCATCTCTTTACCCGTGTGCCCTCTAGTGCTTGTAGGGTCATCTTGACCAAACATCACCTCCATGTTTAAATGCTTGCACACATTCAGGTGTGCCCCTTCACAATCCCATCTTGGGAAAATTCACATATGTGAGCACATCATAGCAGCCATGCCCCATATTTCCATGTGGTCCTGTCTGGATGTCCTGGATTTTCTTGTCCTCCGGGGAGAGGAGCACATCCAGTCCCATCCTAACAGCAGGGCCAGATTAACTCTCCTTTGGGCCCAGGGCTATTAGATTTTGTGGGGCCCCTGTATACAAATCTTTCTCCTGGGAGGAGTTTGGTGCAGGAGGGGATTCTGACCTGGGGCAGAGGTTGGGGTGCAAGAGGGGGTGCGGGGTCTGGGAGGGAATTTGGTTGCAGGAGGGGATTTTGACCTGGAGCAGGGGGTTGGAGTCGAGGAGGGGGTGCGAGGTGCAGGCTCCGGCCGGGAGGCACTTACCACAGGTGGCTCCCGGCCAGTGGTGCAGCAGGGCTCAGGCTGCCTGCCTGCCATAGCCCCTCAACACTCCCAGAAGTGGCTGGCTGCTAGCACATCTCTGTGGCCCCTGGAGGGAGGGGGGCAGCGGGGCAGCGTGCATTGCCAACGCCCACAAGCGCCACCTCCATAGCTCCCATTAGCTGGTTCCCTGCCAATGAGAGCTGTGGGGATGGTGCTGGGGGCAGGGGCAGCGCTCTGAGCCGCATCCCCCGCCCTGCCAGGGGCCACAGAGACGTGCCAGCAGCCAGCCGCTTCCGGGAGCGGCGGGGGCCACAGCATGCAGGCAGCCTCCCTGAGCGCCCCTTTTAGCAGCCCGGAGATTGCTGACTGTGATTTATTTTTGCGGGGCCCCCCTTGAGATGGGGCCCTGGGCTGTGGACCCTAAAGTCCCTGCCTTAATCCAGCCCCATCTAACAGGAGTCATGAGAATGCAAAGATTTAGGAGAGGCTAGCAGAGCAAATGTGGGAAAAGGGGTGCAGCATCATGCCAAGCAGAGGAGCTTCAGCTCAATTACAAGAACATTATGGACAAAAACAAGTGACTTTTTTCCATTTAACTTAAACTCCTTCCAAAATAACATAAACTAAACCAGAAAAAAGTCACTCTTATACCGTAATAAGACCGTCCACATGGGGGTGTTATATTGGTATAACTTTCCTGTATAGACAAGGCCCAGCCCTCTGTCCTTAGTATGGAGGGAGGTATCTTAACAGAGAGTGCATGAGTTTAGGAAGGAGGGAGGAAGGGAGTTTAGGGAGGTCTAGTGCAGTTGTCTTCTTACACCAGATCCTATAGTTGAACCCCAAGAATAAACCAGGCTGATGCTCTGCTTTTGCCCATTTTGGTTCTGCAGATTTTCAGGAGGTGAGCCTTAGAGCTGAGGCATTTAGCATCTCAGCACCTACCTACCTACTAAATTAACGTACAAACCCTTCCAACTTACTAACGAGCATCCACTGGACTAGATATCATTGGTACAATTTTCAAATATGCTTAAATGTGCCAAACTCCCCTTAAAGGTCCAAGAGAAAGTCCATGGTTTTATCTGCTGGGATTGATGGAACTGGGTCACTATACTCTTCTCCTCAAATCACAAGGGGCTTGTCCATATTAGATTTTTCATTAGGCTGACCCCTAGGGTAAACTACAAATGTTTGCACCTGGAACAAATGTTTGGGGAGGTCCACACTAGTGTTTACAACTTATTAACTACCTTGCGTAACTGGCAATCACTTAACAGAAGTTAAAATCTTGGGTAGACAAACCTTTAGTTTAAAAGGCATCCCAGCTCCTGTGGAAAGACACTGGCCTGGCTATCAGGACTTATCTACATGGGAGATTTATACCGGTTTAAGCTGAAGTGTGAATTTAAATCAATATAGTTCTATCAGTATGACTCCCTGTGTGCACACTCTTATTCCATAATAAGTGTCTTTTATTAGGTTTACCTTATGTCCTTTGGGAAGAGGTTTAAGCTAAACCAAAATAAGCCACTCTGTTATACCAGAGTACAAATATCCAGATGGGAGTTTATAAATATATCAAGTTTAACTGTACTGGCATAGTTATACTGGTGTAACTGATGACAACTTCCAGTGTAGACAAGCCCTTATTCAGAAGGTCCATGAGCAGATGCCTTGGACAGAGATGGGACATGATAGGGTCTCTCCTGAATAGAGGAATTCAGTCTTCTACCTGCAGAGTATACAAATTCACCCTCCCCACCCGGTCCCCATCTCCTTCTGAACTCCATCTGCTTGATGTTCTAGTTCCCTCAGAACTGAACCTGATAGGGCTGTCTCAGGTGAAGGGAATATTTTCTGGGTGTGTCACTTCCTTCTAGGGATTTTTCAATAGAAATTCAAGATCAAAAGGGGGTTATTCTTTCCTTGGCCTGACAGACTCAGACACTGAGAGGAGATGGAGGTGAATTAGCTCAACACTGACACACAGGTTTATATCCCCATGACTGACTAACCATAATGAACACCTGGAAACATATTAATGCAGCCTCCAGAGCCAATAACAGAACTTGCTCAGGGACTACAGTAAAGGCCATGGGCTGGGTTTTTTCCTGAGAATGTCCCAGGGCACCTCCATTCATTGACAGAGTCCATTCTTCAGACAGGGCAGCAGAGGGCTCCCTCTTTGGGATTGCCCTATGACTGTCCCAGGGGAGCAGTGAGAATTTGCTGACAGTCACATGGAGATACACGGCTCCTTCCCTGAGAAGAAGCATGGAGGGTGAAGGGGACAGTAACTACTGGGAAAAGGAGTATGTATGCCCTGAGATGGTATCAATGAAGAGAGAGCTAAGTGTTGTACAGGCGGAAGAGACCATGTGATCTCAGCCTCACTTTGGGGGTAGGGTGCCAGAGTGGAAACAGCTCACTAGAGGGGAAAGAGAACCCCAGTAACTTTGAGCTGGTTTGGGGACACTGGGGAAGGAGACTGAGGAGTGAGAGGAGGAGTGTCCTCTGGAGCAACTACCAGTCCTGCTCAGCAGGAAGTAGCTCAACAGCAGAGTCCCCGTGTCCATAGGCTGCCATGGGAATGAATATCGGTTGCTTTGTACTGAGCTCATTTGCATAAAACTGGGACAGAAATGGAACTAAATCCAGATTCTCATTGCACCTTCTCTCCCTGCTCAGTTTCAAGATAATGAGGCCTTACACTGACTATTCCTGTGCTATTATTGGATGGGACCAGGTAGAGAGTGCACTTTGTTCTGGATTTCTCAACAATCTGATATGTGTGTGAAAAGGCTGTGGATCTAGCTCTCATAGGCATGGGAAAGGCATAGCCAAATGGAAAATGGCACAACATGATTCACTGACTAGCTAGGATTTTTCTCTCTAGACTCACGCATATGCCCAAATGCAACACACATGTTCAAAAGCATCATATCTAACATAAACACACTTATGGATGTGTGGAAACAAGGCTGCTCAAAAATTCACAAATATGTCCAAATACAGACCCGCTGAAAGACAGCTACATATGGACGGAAACACACAGCCATGTGCTCATGTCTTTGTGCAAACATCAACTGTCACACCTGAACTTTCATTTTATTATATATAGAAATGCTGATAACAATCGTGTCCAATGGGACTTTCCACTTCTACACTGAGCATATACAAGACCTCACATAATGTCACTGCAGAGGGAACCACAAACACCACAAGAAGGTGAGTGAACTCTGAACAAAAGATATGTGTGTGTGCGCATGTGTGTATACTCTAAACAGAAGATGTGTGTGCATATATATATATGCACACACACCTACCTTCTGTTCAGAGTTCACTTAAGTACTTGTGGCATTTGTCTGTGGTTTCCTCTGCAGTGACACTCAGTGATGTCTTTTATATGCGCACTGTGAAAGTAAGTTCCACTGGGCATGATCATTATAAATGAGCCAATAAAAAGACTCTTTGGATAAAAATATGTGGTAAATATCAACAATGATTATCCCCTCATCTGTTTTTATTCTAAATTGGTGCCAGCCAGATCTCCTAGAAGCAATTGATTGGTGCCAGCTGAGCGGCGAATAGCGGAGAGGCTAACAGAGGGAGTTTGACTGGGAGTTCGCCTGGGGAGAGCCTACTGAGGCTTTCATCTTGCAGGCTTCTCTGAGTAGTTACTGCAACAGCGGAGGAAGCCCTTAGAAGGAAGGTGATATGGATGGGGAGTGATCAGCTGTTGCGACCTGAAACAGGATGTGCCATGTTTGTCTTTCTTCACAGGACAGAAGCAACTTTGTCTGTACAAAGTGCAAGCTGGTCTCCATATTGGAAGAGAAGGTTCAAGGTCTGGAGAAACAAGTATCAACCCTGCGTTGCATAAGAGAAAATGAAGATTTCCTGGACAGATGTCAGGATATGCTTCTACAGGCACAACGTTCTGAAGAATCAGAGCAGGCTGCAGCTGGGACAGAAGGATGGTGAAGAAAATTGGCAGCATGTGACCTCCAGAAGAAGAGGAGCGTCCATGTACCAGCAATGCAGATACAGGTGAGCAACCGTTTTCATGTTCTCTCCACAAGTACTAATGTGGAGAGTGGACTAGATGATACATCTGAGGGAAGGGAGCAGAAGGAGACTCCACCGATTGGAAGGCATGAGATGCATTGTCCTAGGGATGGGGGTTCCACAACAACCACTCCCAAGAGAAGGAGGCGGGTGGTGGTGGTCAGGGACTCCCTCCTCAGGGGGACTGAGTCATAGAATCATAGAATATCAGGGTTGGAAGGGACCTCAGGAGGTCATCTAGTCCAACCCCCGGCTCAAAGCAGGACCAATCCCCATCTATCTGCCGTCCCGACCGGGAAAACCGAGAAGTGTGCTGCTTGTAGGTTGACCAGATGTCCCGATTTTATAGGGACAGTCCCGATTTTGGGGTCTTTTTCTTATATAGGCTCCTATTACCCCCCACCCCCGTCCCGATTTTTCACATTTGCTGCTTGCCAGGAGCTAGGATTCACAATGTGACAGACAGACTGCCGAGACTCATCAAGCCCTCGGATTGCTACCCCTTCCTGCTTCTCCACGTGGGCACCAATGATACTGCCAAGAATGACCTTGAGTGGATCACTGCAGACTACATTGCTCTGGGAAGAAGGATAAAGGAGTTTGAGGCGCAAGTGGTGTTCTCGTCCATCCTCCCTGTGGAAGGAAAAGGCCCAGGTAGAGACTGTTAAATCATGAAAGTCAATGAATGGCTAGGCAGGTGGTGTTAGAGAGAAGGCTTTGGATTCTTTGACCATGGGATGGTGTTCCAAGAAGGAGGAGTGCTAGGCAGAGATGGACTCCACCTAATGAAGAGAGGGAAGAGCATCTTTGCAAGCAGGCTGGCTAACCTAGTGAGGAGCGCTTTAAACTAGGTTCACTGGGGGAAGGAGACCAAAACCCTGAGGTAAGTGGGGAAATGGGATACCGGGAGGAAACACGAGCAGGAGAGTGCAAGAGGGGAGGACTCCTGTCTCAGACTGAGAAAGCTGGACAATCAGTGAGTTATCTTCAGTGCCTATACAGAAATGCAAGAAGCCTGGGAAAGAAGCAGGGAGAACTGGAAGTCCTGGCACAGTCAAGGAACTATGATGTGATTGGAATAACAGAGACTTGGTGGGATAACTCACATGACTGGAGTACTGTCATGGATGGATATAAACTGTTCAGGAAGGACAGGCAGGGCAGAAAAGGTGGGGGAGTTCACTGTATGTAAGAGAGCAGTATGACTGCTCAGAGCTCCAGTATGAAACTACAGAAAAACCTGAGAGTCTCTGGATTAAGTTTAGAAGTGTGAGCAACAAGGGAGTCTGCTATAGACCACCAGACTGGGGGAATGAGGTGGATGAGGCTTTCTTCCAGCAACTAACAGAAGTTACTAAATCACAGGCCCTGGTTCTCATGGGAGACTTCAATCACCCTGATATCTGCTGGAAGAGCAATACAGCGCTGCACAGACAATCCAGGAAGTTTTTGGAAAGTGTAGGGGACAATTTCCTGGTGCAAGTGCTGGAGGAACCAACTCGGGGCAGAGCTCTTCTTGACCTGCTGCTCACAAACAGGGAAGAATTAGTAGGGGAAGCAAAAGTGGATGGGAACCTGGGAGGCAGTGACCACGAGATGGTCAAGTTCAAGATCCTGACATGAGGAAGAAAGGAGAGCAGCAGAATATGGACCCTGGACTTCAGAAAAGCAGACTTTGACTCCCGCAGGGAACTGATGGGCAGGATCCCCTGGGAGAATAACATGAGGGGAAAAGGAGTCCAGGAGAGCTGGCTGTATTTTAAAGAATCCTTATTGAGGTTGCAGGAACAAACCATCCCAATGTGTAGAAAGAATAGTAAATATGGCAGGCGACCAGCTTGGCTTAACAGTGAAATCCTTGCTGATCTTAAACACAAAAAAGAAGCTTACAAGAAGTGGAAGATTGGACAACTGGGGGGAGGGATAGCTCAATGGTTTGAGCACAGAGTCTGAGGTAGAAAGAGTTTCTTTACTAAAAGTAACCTAGCATTAAGCTGAGAAAACAGCATAAGCAGTACTCATAAACATAAAAGCGTGAGCAAGACACCCCCACCAGAGTACGCTGGGAAGTGTCCTTTGCTTCAGGTTCTTGAGTCCAACACCCAATTTCTTGTGGTGTGGTGTGCCCCCTTCCCAGTTGTTGTGACTGGTCAGTGCAGACCCAGAGTTCATAGGTACATCTGCGTGAATTCTCCTCCCGCTGTGAGTAGGGGGGTGGTAAACGCCTCCATTCTTGGTCTGCTGTCTGAGTTCCCACTGGTCACCTCTGCCAGCCGCCTGCTTGCCCAGTGACTTCTGCCAGTCAAGCTCTGTGCAGGCTGGGCAGAAACATAGTCCTACCACAAGTGATTTCAGCTCTGATTGAGCAATTAAAATAACAAAGATGCTCCTAATGAAGCCTATTTAGCTATATTCTTTGAACAGTGGGGAAGAACAGGTTAAACCAGTCTAGGAAGGACCCTTGAGGGTGTGCAGCCTCCTGGCTGGTATACCTGCCCCACCCCTCTTACTTTCACAGGGCTCTGACATTCGAGCCCCTAGCTTGATGAGGTTCTTTCAACTGAGGATGGTCCCCTCATTTGGGACAGGTTAAGCACAGTCCTGATTTCCTGTATTCCTACAATAATTACAACATTGGTAACCATATTTCACTACTCCTGCATTCAGTACTAAGGTAATGTGTACCCAACACCATCCAAAGTTGATCACTTTGGCACCGGTGTATCTGTTGAATATGTAAGCAGAGCAGGAGCTTACATAAACACACCAAAGTCTCTTCCCCTCCCAGCTAGCTGTCAAGGAAACATTCATTCAGATCCTGCTTACACTAGTATAGCAATCTTGGTTAGGGGTGTGATATTGCTGCAACATTTCTATGCAGGCAAAAAGCCCTAGTGTAGACTCATTTATATTAGCAGAAAAGTGCTTTTGCTAGGCTAATTAATGTTGCTCACCAATATGGTATGAGTTATACTAGCCCCCCAAAAGGGTGTTTTTGCTAGTATAAGCTGTTTCTTCAACTAGGAGGGTTTTGCCAGCATAGATATACTGGCAAATGTTTTAAGTGTAGACTAGGCCATAGAAACATATTCTGTTGCACACAAAATACAATAACTAGCCTACTAATCCTATTAAAATTATAGAGCATGCTGATCAGAAGGCCACTGGAAATCTAATGCCTCCCAAATTCAGTGACAATTGATATACTTAAGTATATTGTGAGAATTAGTTCATGTTTGTGCAGGGCTTTGAGGATGTAATGTGCTACAAATGCTCAGAAACATTATACAGAGTTCTATTTACATGTCATTCTGCCTAACAGTTCCTTGGTTAACTTTCACTGCCATGCATAAACTCATTTGGCATCCCCATTTAATCCAACTCAGACTAATAGACTTTAAGGTCAGAAGGGACCATTGTGATCATCTAGTCTGACCTCCTGCACATTGCAGGCCACAGAACCTCACCCAACTACTGGACTACTCTGCATTCTCCCAATGCCACAAGGAGCAAATTCAGCCCCAGGGCGAGAATATGTTTTGCCATTTAAATGCAACCTTTCTTACTGATTAAGGAGAACATTAAAAGGCTCCAAGGAAAGTCCTATCCCATTCTCCTTAGCTAAATACATAATGGCTGCAGAGTGATGTCTGAGAGGTTTGTTGGGAAAATTGGTCAAGAAGGGGAGGGACATCATCTTCCAGGCCAAAATCAAGAAATTTAAAGCTTCTGCAAGAATCAGAACTTGTCCATGTTATGGTGCTGTAGATAAGCATGGTATTTTGTAGATAAATAGAATGACAGGTCCCTGCCCTGACTAGTTTAAACTCTAGACTAGACATAACAGAAAAGGAAGACAATAACTAAAGTGTATTTGGGGACAGCTGAGCAGGGGTGGTGTTATAGGGCAACATTACATACACAACTTGTTAACGCTGTGGGTTATTTATTTATTTATTTATAATATGTAATACAGTGGTGATTGTAGCAGTGTCTAGAATAATTTGCAGTGTTACATATTAAGAGATTACGGTAGTAGCACAGAGAATAAAAGTTCAGTCCCCACCGTTGCATCAACTAAGGGCTTGGCTACACTGGCAAGTTAGAGCGCAATAAAGCCGCCCACAGCGCTGTAACTCACTACCCGTCCACACTGGCACGTACAGCGCTGTGCTGCTTGTACTCCACCTCCCCCAGAAGAATAAGGAGAATTGCGCTGCTGCTGCTGCGCTGCGGCACCAGTGTAGCCGCCCAATGCGCACTGATTGGCCTCCAGAAGTATTCGGCAGTATCCCACAATGCCTGTTCTAGCCATTCTGGTCATCAGTTCGAACTCTACTGCCCTGGCCTCAGGTGACCAACCGTCAGACCCACCCTTTATATTCTCCGGGAATTTGAAAATCCCCTTCCTGTTTGCTCAGCCATCCAGGTGTGGAGTGCTATCAGCGAATCTTTCCAGGTGACCATGCCTCCACGCGCCAGGCGAGCCCCAGCATGGAGCAATGGCGAGTTGCTGGACCTCATCAGTGTTTGGGGGGAGGAAGCTGTCCAGTCCCAGCTGCGCTCCAGCCATAGGAATTACGATACCTACGGGCAGATATCAAGGGCCATGATTGAAAGGGGCCATGACCGGGACGCTCTGCAGTGCAGGATTAAGGTGAAGGAGCTGCGGAATGCCTACCGCAAAGCCCGCGAGGCAAACAGCCGCTCGGGTGCTCCCCCCACGACCTGCAGATTCTATAAAGAGCTGGATGAGATACTTGGGGGTGACCCCACCTCCATGCCGAGCACCACCATGGACACTTCAGAGCGGGTGGTGGAGGAGGAGGACGAGGAGGAAACCGGGAGTCAGGGTGCTGGGGCGGTTGGAGACACCCCGGACTACCTGGGTCCATGCAGCCAGGAGCTCTTCTCGAGCCCGGAGGAAGCTAGCCAGTCGCAGCAGCCGGTACTTGGTGGAGGACAAACTGGTGGAGGACAAACTGAAGAGCGTGTTCCCGGTAAGCGCTTTATTTTTTGGGAAGGAAGATTTTCGGGAGAGGAGGGTTAGGGCTGCATGCATGCCTAGATGTGGAATAGCGCATTGATGTGGTCTATCACTTCGCGGTAATCGGCCGCGGTAATCTCTTCGAAAGTCTCATCCAGAATGTGGGCAATGCGCTTGCGCAGGTTTCTTGGGAGAGCCACCGTGGTCCTTGTCCCAGTCAGGCTAACGTGTCCGCGCCACTGTGCCGCGAGGGGCGGGGGGACCATTGCTGCACACAGTGAAGCTGCATATGGGCCAGGGCGGAAGCCGCATTGCAATAGAAGACCCTCCCTTGCTTCCCAGGTCACCCTCAGCAGTGAGATATCTTCCAGGACGAACTCCTGTGGAAAATTTTGGGACAGTGTTCAGTGTAGGTGCCCCCTGCAGCTGTTGGCTCTCCCCAAGGCACAGAAACCCAGAAGACAGTACAGCCCAGAAACAATCAGTCCCCCTTACTCACCATTTTGGGGCTCCCGTGGGTTATGTCCGCTCTCTTTGGGACAGGAAAATTATGCTATTGTGTACACTGTGTGTGCCCTCCTCAAGTGCGGGGGAATGATTACTCTGTCTGGTTTAAACAATGCTGCCTCTGTTAAGTGTTGCATTTTGCCTTTGCAGATGCAACCTTGAGACCTCAGCCGTCCGTGTTTACACCTGCTCAAAGACTGCAAAGACTCCGGAGGAGACCGCGGAAAAGCAAGGAAGACATGCTGCACCAAGTCATGCAGCAGTCTGTTAAAGAAAATCAAAAAGCCCAGGAGTGGAGGGAGAGAGCGCAGGAGTGGAGGGAGACAGAAAGCAGGATCCGCCAGGAAAACTCATCGCACCGGCGGCAGGCCACGCAGCACCGGCAGCAAAGCACGGATAGGCTGATAACCATCATGGAGCGCCAAGCAGACTCTATCCAGGAGCTCGTAGCCATGCAGGCGGAGCACTACCGCGCCCGCACCCCCATGCAGCCCTTGCCCCAAAACTCGTTACCTTGTGCCCCCATGTCCCCTCCAACCCACTTTCCCCAACGTGCGGGTTCTTACCGCCAACTGCTGCCTCCAACACCGGTATCTTCACCACCCAGCTCTGAAAACTACGAGCCTTACCCCCTGCACTCAACCCCCATCACCATGCAGTATAGACATCATGAAGTGCAGCACTCAATGCAAAGCAGTGGAGACAGGACATACGCAGATCTCTGATTGTACCATTCCCCATCCCAACCCCACCCCACCCCATTGCCCTTTCTTGATTCCCAAACAGTTGTTTCTTTCAATAAATTTATTTTCTTTTCAATAAATGGATATTTTGGTTTTGAAAACATTCTTTATTATTGCATAAAGTAAAAGATCCATTAGGCCAGGAACCAGGCACTGCAAATCAGTGAAGCAAACACAGATTCCTACCAACATTGTAACCACAGGGCACCAGACATTACTGCTGGCTTTCAGCCTCAAATTGCTCCCTCAAGGCATCCCTAATCCTAGCAGCCCCGTGCTGGTCCCGTCTAGTAGCCCTGCTCTCTGGCTGTGCAAATTCAGCCTCCAGGTGTTGAACATCGGAGGTCCATGCCTGCCTGAATATTTCACCCCTCCCTTCACAAATATTATGGAGGGTACAGCACGCGGATATAACCGCGGGGATGCTGTTTTCTGCCAAGTCCAGCTTCCCATACAGAGATCGCCAGCGGCCCTTTAAACGGCCAAAAGCACACTCCACAGTCATTCGGCACCGGCTCAGCCTGTAGTTGAACCGTTCCTTGCTACTGTCAAGGCACCCTGTGTAGGGTTTCATGAGCCACGGCATTAGCGGGTAAGCGGGGTCTCCAAGGATCACAATGGGCATTTCGACTTCCCCTACTGTGATCTTCCTATCGGGGAAAAAAGTCCCGGCCTCCAGCTTCCTGAACACGCCAGTGTTCCGAAAGATGCGTGCATCATGCACCTTTCCGGGCCACCCTGTATTAATGTCAATGAAACGCCCACGGTGATCCACTACCGCCTGGAGTACCATAGAGAAATACCCCTTCCGATTAACGTACTCGGAGGCTAGGTGCTCCGGGGCCAGAATAGGAATATGCGTCCCATCTATTGCCCCTCCACAGTTAGGGAAACCCATTTGTGCAAAGCCATCCACAATGTCCTGCACGTTACCCGGAATCACGGTTCTTCTGAGCAGGATTTTATTAATGGCCCTGCAAACTTGCATCAGCACGATTCCAACGGTCGACTTTCCCACTCCAAACTGGTTCGCGACCGATCGGTAGCTGTCTGGAGTTGCCAGCTTCCAGATTGCAATAGCCACCCGCTTCTCCACCGGCATGGCGGCTCTCAATCTCGTGTCCTTGCGCCGCAGGGTGGGGGCGAGCTCCTCACACAGTCCCATGAAAGTGGCTTTTCTCATCCGAAAGTTCTGCAGCCACTGCTCGTCATCCCAGACTTGCAGGACGATGTGATCCCACCACTCAGTGCTTGTTTCCCGAGCCCAGAAGCGGCGTTCCACGGTGCTGAGCATGTCCGTGAATGAGACAAGCAATTTCGTGTCGTACGCGTTACGTGACTCGCTATCATCGTCGGAATCCTCGTCGGACTCCTCACTGTCACTTCGGATCCTAAGGAATAGCTCGACTGCTAAACGTGACGCGAAGGCGAGACTCGTCAGCATACTCCTCAGCAGTTCGGGCTCCATTTCCCGCAGACCGAAACGGAACACACAGATCACGCTGCACAATAACCGTTGAAAGATGGCGCCAAATGGCGCCAAATGTGGACGGAAACACAGGGATTGCTGGGATGTGAAGCGATGCATCACGGGGCGTTGGGACAGGACCCAGAATTCTCCGCACCCCCCACCCCCTTCCCACAAGCCACGGCGCCAAAATGGGAAGACGTGCTCTGTGGGATAGCTGTCCATAATGCGCTGCTCCCAATGCCGCTGCAAGTGCCGCAAATGTGGCCACGACAGTGCGCTGTCAGCTGTCAGTGTGGACAGACTGCAGCGCTTTCCCTATTCAGCTGTACGAAGGCAGGTTTAACTCACAGCGCTGTACATCTGCCAGTGTAGCCAAGCCCTAAGTTTCTTGCAATAAGTTGTAGAGCTTCTAATGATCACATAAGCACAAAGACATGAAACAAAGGAGGTCAGAGAGACACCCCGATGGGCAGAGTGTGAGCAGAGGGCCAAGGACTGTCAGGATACATTGTATTTCAATGTGTGATGCTTTAGATACAATGCAACCTGCAAATTATTCTCCAGGGTTATTAGTACAATTTGATTCAGCTTTTTAAAAAAACATTTCTACTAAGCACTTATCACTGAAAATGACTCAGTGCATGCCAACCCCTGCAGGATTGGAACCTACATAACTGATTTTTCTGATCCCTTTGATGATTGTTTTAAGCTAGGTATAACCATGTGTGTATCTGGATCATCACCCTTCCAGGGTTAAAACACAGCAGACAGCACATGGAGTGTGTGTGTGCAGATACTGAACAAATCATTTCATTCTTTTTGAACATGAAGGCCCCAAAGTTATGAACTCACACTCAAGTAAGGGTGGGTCTACACTATGGGGTTAAGTCGACCTAAGTTACGCAACTCCAGCTACGTGAATAACATAGCTGGAGTCGACATAGCTTAGGTCAACTTATTGCGGTGTCTACACCACTCTGAGTTGACGGGAGAAACTCTCCCATTGACTTACCTTATGCTTCCCGTTCCGGTGTAATACCAGAGTCAATGGGAGAGTGATCTGCAGTAGATTTAGCAGGTCTTCACTAGACCTGTTAAATCGACCCCCAGTGGATCGATCGCTGCAGTGTCGATCCACGGTAAGTGTAGACATGCCCTAAATTACTCACACAAGTAGTCCCAATGAAGTCCTTAACTGCACTCAAACTCAGTGGGGCTAGTTGATGGGTATAGTCACTCACGTGTGTGAGCACTTGTAAGAGTGGGCCCTAAATCATAAATAGCTTAATTGAAATTATTGGTGTTACACCAGTGTCCATATGGTGGGTGAGGCGAATCAGGCCCCAAAATGTCTCCAGGTATGCCAAGAATTCTGGTCCCCAGTAAGACCCACATCTTGGATCCAGCAAAGCAGTTAAGCACATGGGGCTATTCACCTGCCTAATTATGCACATGCTGGATCAGGGCCTAAGCTCGTAGCAAGCCTGAGGTTTAAAAAGAAACTAGTGGGAGCTAAACATATTAGGAAGGGGGGAAACAATCACTCAGAAAATATCTTAACTGGTGAAACATACTTCTCCCCTCAATACTCAGATATCTCAAAAATAACCAGGGAGAATAGTATCTAACTTTTTAAAAATAATAAGCTAATTCCTTACACCTGAGCTGAGAAATATTTTGAAACTGGTGGGCATAGTTCCAAACTGGCCAATTCCAACTAATAAGACATACAAATGTAATACAATTTGGTTTATCTATGAAAAAGAGAGAAATTATCTAGATTCCATTTGATAACTGTTTCCACTCAAACAGACTTACTTTTGCTGAAGGGTGAAGATGTCCTCGAGAGGCCAACTGTGGAGGAAATCCTAGGATGACTTTCAAATCTTCCTCTTCATTCCTAACTCTTCTCTCTCTCTTCTGGCTCCCATCCCTTCCTGTCTCTGTAATATCTCCTTAAATTAAACATAGCAAAAACAGAACTTCTCACCTTTCCTCCTAAGCCCTCTCCCCTTCCACTTTCTCCTCACTGTTGCCACCATGTCTATTTATGAAAAGTGACATGCAATGCTTTTGAGCTGTATGATTTTTTTAAATCAATCAATAAATAAAAACAAACTTCCCCATACCCTTGGTTTGGTGTCCAGTCGCTCATGTACTGCAGACATATATAGGCAGAGAGCAACTGTTACAAATTAAAATCCTAATGTGACACACAGGCCAAGCAGGGCATTATCTTTCAGTTTCACAGATCACCCAAGATCCTCCAGAGCCACAAAAGTGTTCTGCAACCACCGTAAAGGTCCATAGAAGTAATTCAACGACAATCGCAACCTGGTTTTCTGATATCTGATAAAAGAAAATAATAAAAATGTATCACTCTGGTTTTAAGAGAATTAGAGAGGCAGCCAGCTGGGTAAGGCGGTTTGCATGACTCAGCCCACTTTGTGGGGAGTAGGGCAAGGATCATCGCCTATTTGAAGAGTAGGGATGGGGATCCTCGGGAATCTCATTTTCAGTCATTTTCACCAATTCTAGGGGAAACAGGGAGGGGATCAGCTCCTAGTTGGGGTGTGTGGTTCTAAAATTTTTCACGCTGGTTCTTAGGAGCAGAGAGCAAGGAGTTCGATAAGCACCTAGCCAAATGGTAACACTGTGTGTGTTTAGTGTCTGGCTCTGGCTTTGGAGATTGTGTATGGTTACTCTTTGACTCCACTTACCTCACTATGAACTCAGCAGATCCCTTTTAACAAAATACACAACTAGTCCATAAAAAAATTAAACACAAATAAATCTATCAAATCCCTTTCATGTTTCCCAACCACACAAAGGCCACCTGAGTCACACTCTCAACAACCAGCAAAAACAACAAATGCCAACGAGGTAATTCCCTGGCACTTTCAGATAACTGGTGGAAGTGAATCACTGTCAGTGGACCTGAAATTCTTCCCATTGAAAGGGACCAGTAAAAGATTTGAGTGCGCTTCAGATAGAAAGAGCATCCTCCTTGGCTGCATGGGAATCTCTCTCTGTCACTCTAATAAGGGATGGTTTTAGAGAGCCACTGACTTTATAACAATATAATATATAATGATTATTATTATTGCAGGAGTTTGAAATCTAGTTTTCTCTCTTACCATTGGTATATGAGGTGCACTCATACTGATATAACAGCATCCTGCTGCACTAGACAGAGTAGAGGAGGCACTTTGATTAAAAGTCACTATATCTAGGTACATATAATACTCCTGAGGGCATTCTGTGCCCCAAAAAAATAAAATTCTGTGCCAAAAAAATAAAATTCTGCACACAATATTTTAAAATTCTTCAAAATTCTGCAAATTTTATTTGTCAAATAAATGTGGAGGCTCCAGCATGGAAGGGGGAGCACAAGCCACTGGCTGCACAGAGGTGTGAGATCATTGTGCAGCTCCCCCCCAGGACATGGACTCAGCAGCGAGACTGCACCAACCCTGACGCAGCACAAGGACCCAGCCTGCCCTAGAAACACCCCAGGGCCCTGCCCCTCTGTGTGGGCAGGCAGGCTCAGCAAGGCAGGATCCAAGTGTGGAGGGGCTTAATGTGGGGGGATCCAGGTGTCGGTTCAGAGGGTTCTGTGTGGGTAAATCTGGGTGTGGGCAGCTCAGTGAATGATCCAGATGCAGGGGGGATCTGGATGCACAGGGGCTTGTTGGGGGGTTCTGGGTGCAATGGTAATGGGACTCTGCAGGGGGGTTCATGTGAATGTGGTTGGGGCTCAGCAGCGGTGGGGTGTCTGGGTGTGGGGGGGATAGTGCTCAGCGGGGGGGTCTGTGTGTGTGGGGTCTCAGTGAGGAGTTGAGATGCTGGGAGAGTGGGGCTCAGTGGGGTGGGGATCCAGGTGTGGGTGACTTGTCAGGGTGGTCCAGTTGCAGGGGGAATGGGGCTCATCGGGGGGGGTTCTGAGTGGGGGGGTGAAGCTGGGTGGCAGGGTCTGGTATAAGGGGGTCTGGATGCACGGGGGCTGGGCAGATAGGGGGAGCAGCTCCCTGTACAGAAATCCCTCCCCCTGCAGCTGAGGAGCAATGGGTGCAGGAAGCGGAGAATGGGGGGGGTTGTTTGCAGAGCTTCCTGCAGCTGGGAGAGAAATCTGGGGGTGGGTCTCCCCCAGCCCCAGATGCCGTGCAGGGGGAAAGGAATTCCTGTCCTCCCCAGCCCAACCAGGACTAGCAGCTGAGCCCTGCGCAGGGTAGGAGCCACCAGCCGGGTCTTCCCCAGTCCTGCCTCCTGCCCCACAGTGATTTACCTCTCTGCCAGCTGCCCTGGGCACCTGAAACATTCTGCTCGGGAGGGTCTGATGACCCCCCTTGTAGCTTCCCTTTGCTTCCCCATTAGAAAGACATTTTTCTGAAGGGAAGCAAAGAAATCTGCAGGGGACATAAATTTTGCACATGTGCAGTGGCACAGAATTCCCCCAGGGGTAATATAATTTTTCTAGCCATTATCCATTTTTCAGTTCAGCAGTATTCAGCAGTTCCAATACAGTGCTATTGTAAATAAAAGCAGTAATGCAAGTAGGGTGGTACCCTCTAGTACGCAGTACCAGCAAGAGATTTTTAGCAGGTACGTGGTACCGGAAAGACTTGGGGCTAGTGCCCCAGCGAAGGGTGTGGGTGTGGCTGCGCTCTGCTCCTTAAAGGGCATTCATTCTTTAAATGGCTTTAACAGCACAATACATATGCTAACAAACATAAACAAAGGCTTTGTTAAAGTTTGTTAGCATATGCATCGTGCTGTTAAGTTGGTCAGGAGTCCGCAAGGGGTGGGGGCGGGGACAGAAGGTGTTTAAACAGTGTTTTTTATTCTGTTTCTCCCTATTGGTCTGAATTATCCATGACATTCATACTGCATCACATCAAATCCAAATCATTAGAGGAATGCCTCTGCTTGTACTGACCAGAGGATGTTTGGATTCTGATGTCAGCCCAGTTCTGCAGCCTGACAGGAATCAGGTGTTGTCCCCAGTGTACATAGAATTCTTCTTTTCAACCAAACTAGTCTAACATGCATTTTGTTAACTGGAACTGGAGCAGCAAAACAAAGAAAACAAATGCCTCATTTTCCGGCTTTGTGGGTGAGAGAACTATAAGTTAAGATTATAATGCTGACGGCCTTAAATCAGCTGCCTCAGGAATCTTCCAAGAACTTTCCTGAAAATATGTTCCTCATTGTAGCAACGGAGCTAAGATTTATCACACATCTGCCCACCTTTATTCGAATGATGCCCCTTCTAATCTGACAGCTCAGGCATTATCAGTTTCATCTAGAACAATTTACAAACTTGGAACCTAATCCTGTAAACCCTTAATCATTTGCAGGGTTGGCTCCAAGTTTTTTGCCACCCCAAGCAAAAAAAATTTCCCATGCCCCCCCGGCCCAGTCCCAACTCCGCCCCTTCCCTGCCCCATTCCAACCCCTTCCCCAAATCCCCAGCCCCGCCTCCTCCCCCAGGTGCGCCGCATTTCCCCTCCTACCAGAGCGGCGGTGCACTCGGGGGAAGAGGCGGAGATGAGCTGGGGGGGAGCAGTTCCTCTGCCCCCTTCCCCAGGGTTACTTCCTGTGGCCCTCCCTGTGCCCCCCACCGCCGCAGCTCACCTCCGCTCCACCTGCTCCCCTGAGCGCGCCGCCGCTGCTGCTCCGCTTCTCCCCCCTCCCTCCCAGGCTTGCCGCAAAACAGCTGATTCGCGTGCCAAGACTGGGAGGGAGGGGAGAGAAGCGGAGCGGCGGCGCGCTCGGGAGAGCAGGCGGCAGTGGAGCAGAGGTGAGCTGGGGAGGGGGAAGCGGTTCCTCTGCCCCCCCCAAGGTTACTTCCTGCAGCCCTCCCCGCACCCCCCACCGCTGCAGCTCACCTCCGCTCAGGGCCGGCTCCCAGCTTTTTGCGCCCCAAGCAACAACACAAAAAAAAGGAGCAGGAGTGCCTTGGAAAGTGCCGCCCCAAGCACATGCTTGGAGCGCTGGTGCCTAGAGCCGGCCCTGATCATTTGATCAATCCAATTGAAGACAATGGGACTATTTGCATGACTATGGATCACTTTTGTGGTAAGAGTTTCAAGAGGCTGTTCTGTTCCTATAAAGGAAGTTGAATCCCCCATTGAAGTGCAATGTTTGGGTACAATATCATAATGCAGTTTAGGATACAGTTCTACTTAAAATTTGTCTTTTAATAAGTCATACATACGGTGAAATGGCTCCTCATCCAACTCCCATATTCCATATGAACAGACTGAAATACTACGTATTTGGGGGGAAAGTGAGTAGTTAAGCATGTTGGTATATACAAACACCCATTTCATCACTGTACTGGAAAATATAGTTGAACTTAATTTTCTGTGGAATTTGAAGAAATTTTAACAGTACCAATTGTTTTCTGTGTTAATCATTGTGAACCTGAAAAAATTACATGCCTTCTAAGAGAAAAGAATCAGTCCACACTTACTGAAAAAAAAAATTCGTTCCAACTGCTGTTCAGAAAAGTGCTACAAGACACATACATAACCTCATGAGCAGAGGGTGGAGAGGATACCCTCCTACATTATGACCAGCAAAAATAAAATAAAATAAATAATAACAATAAAATCTCAAATAGGCAGAGGTTCACAGATTTGCAAACCTAAAAACCTGTGTAATGCTTTAAACCAACTCAGCACATACCAGGTTTATGAACATTAAAAAGTTAACTTCAAAGGAGCACTGAAGCACATTAACCTGACTGTGTGCCAGTATGCCCTCACAGGCTCAGTCACACCTGAACAGCTAAAAATTAACTTTGCCCTTTTAGGCTAAACGGAGTCATGTCACTGGCTCCATCTCTATTGTTACATAACAGATAACAAAACTCCAGTGGGGCATGGTGCTGGCACATAGGGTCTCAGGTATGTGGTGTGATTTTTCAGAATCTCTTTTGGGAATAGTCATGTACGTGGTGAAATAGCTGGTACTTATGACTATGTTATTTCTATGAATGTATCATCTTGGTATCTGACGTTATGAATATTAGCTGTGTTTAGAATCATAGAATCATAGAATCATAGAATATCAGGGTTGGAAGGGACCTCAGGAGGTCATCTAGTCCAACCCCCTGCTCAATGCAGGACCTAATCCCAACTAAATCATCACAGCCAGGGCTTTGTCAAGCCTTACCTTAAAAACCTCTAAGGAAGGAGATTCCACCACCTCCCTAGGTAACCCATTCCAGTCCTTCACCACCCTCCTAGTGAAAAAGTTTTTCCTAATATCCAATCTAAACCTCCCCCACTGCAACTTGAGACCATTACTCCTTGTTCAGTCATCTGGTACCACTGTGAACAGTCTAGATCCATCCTCTTTGGAACCCCCTTTCAGGTAGTTGAAAGCAGCTATCAAATCCCCCCTCATTCTTCTCTTCTGCAGACTAAACAATCCCAGTTCCCTCAGCCTCTCCTCATAACTCATGTGCTCCAGCCCCCTAATCATTTTTGTTGCCCTCCGCTGGACTCTTTCCAATTTTTCCACATCCTTCTTGTAGTGTGGGGCCCAAAACTGGACACAGTACTCCAGGTGAGGCCTCACCAATGTCGAATAGAGGGGAACGATCACGTCCCTCGATCTGCTGGCAATGCCCCTACTTATACAGCCCAAAATGCCGTTAGCCTTCTTGGCAACAAGGGCACACTGTTGACTCATATCCAGCTTCTCGTCCACCGTAACCCCTAGGTCCTTTTCTGCAGAACTGCTGCCTAGCCACTCGGTCCCTAGTCTGTAACAGTGCATGGGATTCTTCCGTCCTAAGTGCAGGACTCTGCACTTGTCCTTGTTGAACCTCATCAGGTTTCTTTTGGCCCAATCCTCTAATTTGTCTAGGTCCCTCTGTATCCTATCCCTACCCTCCAGCGTATCTACCACTCCTCCCAGTTTAGTGTCATCTGCAAATTTGCTGAGAGTGCAGTCCACGCCATCTTCCAGATCATTAATGAAGATATTGAACAAAACCGGCCCCAGGACCGACCCTTGGGGCACTCCACTTGAAACCGGCTGCCAACTAGACATGGAGCCGTTGATCACTACCTGTTGAGCCCGACGATCTAGCCAGCTTTCTATCCACCTTATAGTCCATTCATCCAGCCCATACTTCTTTAACTTGCCGGCAAGAATACTGTGTTTACTACATGTTTGCTCCTGTGGTAACGCCCACAAGGTATTTAGCCAGCACATGAAGGGACAAGTCAAATTGAATGGCCCAAAAAGGAACACTTAGCTCACAACGGACCCTGGAAAATGCCTGTCTACACTTAATGGACTTTTCCTGTGTATGTTCTAACTAGACTATGGGGGGCGGAGGGGAGGGGGTGATGGACATGTAACTTGCCCATGTGACTCCTGTTGCGAATTATACCTATAGGTCACGCGCAGTTCAAGTCTAGGCTGAGGCACATAAACAAAATCCAAAACTGCAGAGTATCCAAAGATAACAGGTTTATTACACTCGAGCGTGGTGCCTCCTGCTAGTCAGGAAGGGATGCCCAATGCAGGTTACACAATGATTATATATCTTTTAGCAAAGCATGCTGTCCTCGTGCATCGTAAGCCTTAGCCAATAAACAAGCTTCCTCATTATCTATCACCTATCCCTGCTAGACATTCTCCCCGTGCTGTTAGCAGTGTGGTAACAAGTCAGGAATTCCTTCCCCTGACCATGTGGTTACCTTCTTGCAGCCCTTATCTTTCTTTGTCTCCAGATGCCCTTCTTCCCCCCCTCCTCGTTCTCCTAGTACGGGATGTGTTCGCTTCTAGCTAATGGTGGGCCCAAACCAAAATAAAGTCACTCATGCTAATTTTCCTTAACAGTCCCCCTTTTTCTTTTGTACGTCAGTAAGCTATATCGGGGCTGAATAACCGCGATGCAGGGTTAAAAGTTGCCGGCAGCACATACTGCAGCATTGTAAGCATACAAAAAATAATACAAAAACAATAACAGCCAGGATAAGTCCAAGAAACAGGAAAAGAAATAGTCCTGGGGGACTATGAAGATCCCAGTAGTTGGAGGGTTCGGTCCATGGATTAGCAGTGGCATTCATTCGCAAGGTGGCTCATCAGAGCTGGGTGGGGGTTCCAGCGCCAGCTTAGCGTAGCTGTGATGAATCCACGAACCTTTACCTGCAACTTTTAAAGCAGAATAAGTACATAACAGAACCTGATACGGCCCCTCCCACTGGGGTTCCAGGGGGTTGGTGCGGGGGATCTTTTTACCATCACCCAATCCTCTGGTTTGAAGGAGTGAACCTGTAACCCTAACGTCTGAAACAATTGAGCCTCAGATTGGTTGTCAGTCAGCTCCTTTTGTAGTCTAGCAACATACCTGGCCAAGGTTTCAACTCCATCCAAGAGGCTAGTGTGTGCAGGAACATAAGTTCCCGGGACCAAAGCTGGTCTCCCAAATAATACCTCAAATGGGGACAGGCCCAGGGGCATACGTGGAGCTTGCCGTATGTGCCACAGGACTATAGGCAATACATCTGGCCACTTAAGTCCAGTTTCCTTACAGAACTTCGCTATCATTGTCTTTATTGTTCGATTCATGCGCTCCACCTGTCCTGCATATTGGGGGTGATACGGAGTATGCAGTTGTCGAACAATTCCCAGGCACTGGTACAATTCTTCCAAAATTTTTGCAGTGAAGTGTGAGCCTCGGTCTGAATCGATGACTTCAAGGACCCCAAACCTGGGTACAATGTCTTTCATTAGAAATTTTACCACAGATCTTGCGTCTGCCTTTCTGGTTGTTATTGCTTCAGGCCACCCGAAAAGTTGGTCCACTATTACAAGGAGGTGGTGAAACCCTGAGCTTTTAGGCATTTCTGCATAGTCCATCTGTAATCATTGAAACGGGAAGTTTGCCCAAGGTCTCGAGCCAAGACTTTGCAGAGAAGGCCAGACAAGTAGAACAGGAGCCAAGAGCCCACTTCACTGCCGGATAAACATGAGGCGCCGCCCAAGATTTAAGTATAGCAGCCGCCATGTCTTGTATGCCAGCATGACCCAAAGAATGAAAATAATGGGCGGCCGGGAGCAGATAGCGGTGGGGGAGGATGGGTTTGTTCCCATTACGCCAAACCTTATCGACGCCCTCAGATCCTTCCCAGCGCTTCCAATCCTGAAGCTCGTTTGGCGGCACGTCATCATACAACAGTGTCCAATCCGCTGGCGGGAAGGGCGTGTCCAGGAGGAGGGACGCTGAGACCTGGAGGGGCTGAAGAGCTGCAGCCTTTGCGGCTGCATCAGCCAAGGCATTACCCTGAGACACAGAAGTATTAGACTGCTGGTGTGCATAACAGTGAACTACTGCCAACTTGAGAGGGGCCTGAATGGCGTCCAAAAGTGCAGAGATTAGAGAGCCGTTGGCAATCTTTGTGCCCAAGGAGGTGAGGAACCCTCGCTGTTTCCAGAGCTGGCCTGTGGCATGGCAGACCCCGAAGGCATACCTAGAGTCTGTATAGACAGTGACAGCCTTCCCCACAGACAGCAAGCAAGCCCTGGTAAGGGCATGTAATTCCGCACCCTGAGCGCTAAAGGAGGGCGGTAGGGGGGCAGCTTCAACAACATCTGTCTGGGTGGTGACTGAATAGCCCGATACCCGTCAGCCCTCCAAATAGTACGAGGAGCCATCGGTGTAGAGGAATAGATCAGGGTTGTCTAGAGGGGAGGCGCGTAGGTCAGAGCGAGGCTTACCGCTCTCAGAGACGACGTCCATACATACATGGTGAGGAGTGCCATCTTCCGGGAGAGGTAGCAGCGTAGAGGGGTTGAGGACGTTGCAGCGGCGTAAAGTGATGTTATCAGCAACAGAATCAGTTCGTATTTATGAGCTCACTGTGGAGACAGCACCTGCATTGTATGCTGTTTTAAAAGAACCTCAACCTCATGAGGAACCCAGACAGTTAGAGGGTGCCCCAAAACAATAGGGCGCGACCGTTCCACCATGACAGCGGTGACGGCAATGGATCGCACACAGGAAACAGAGCCCCAAATGACAGGGTCCAATTGCACTGAGTAGTAGGTTATGGGGCGTGGGCGGTCCCCCAGGTATTGCAATAGGACGCCGCTGGCTACCCCCCTCTATTCATGACTGAAGAGAGAAAATGGTTTACCATAATCTGGAAGTCCCAAGGCAGGCGCCGAGATCAAGGCCTTCTTCATGGATTCAAAAGCGGCTTCCATTTCCGGGGTCCAGGGAACAGGGTCGGGGGTCGATGTCGTAGTGGCTTGGACTAGCGGTTTGACCAATTCCCCAAAAGCCACTATCCAGGGTCGACAAAACCCCGCAGCTCCCAGGAAAGCCCCTAACTGCTTTTTAGTAGCTGGGCGCGGGTAATCCTGGATTGCCTGCACCCTGTCAGGAGAGAGTAAACGCTCTCCGGTCTGAATCACAAAACCTAAATAGATTACCTGGGTTTTGCACAGCTGTAACTTGGATGGAGATGTACGGTGGCCCTTATTAGCTAATGCGGTAAGCAGAGTAACAGAATCAGTTAAGCATGCATTATAATCAGAACCAGCAATTAACAAATCATACAACTCAGTAGGAATATCAAGAGCAGGGGTAACTGAGGCCATAAGGGAAGCTACAGCCGAGTCCGGGACTGACATGCGGAGCCCCTCGGGGGCACAATATATGTGGGCCCCCAGCTTGCTCAGCACGTCCCGGCCAAGAAGGTTCACGGGGCCTTCTGGCATGACAACAAACCTATGTGACAATTTTAAAGAACCAAGCTCAACAGGGACAGGGCAAGATAGAGGAGTTGGACATGGCTTTCCCGCAATACCCTGCACCCAGACCGTGGTATCAGAAAGAGAACCTGGAACAAAAGTTAAAGTGGAAAGAGTGGCCCCGGTATCTACTAAAAAGGGCACAAGCTGTTTCCCAATTTTCAAATAAATTTGTGACTGCAACCCCAGATCCCATTCCAATTCCCACAAGGCCCCCAAAATCTCCGCTTCTAGTCACTGGGGATTCACAAGATCCTGGGGAGCGTTAGGGGGAAAGGAGGAATCAGTCCCTGGTTGACTTCTCCAAGGAGCCCCCCGAGGAAGGAGGGGACACTCCCTTTTCCAGTGTCCCGGCTGTTTACAATAATTACAGTTCCCGTTCCTGGTCCCACTCCACCCTCCTCCTCGTCCCGCTCCCCGTCCGTGACCCCTGCCGCCCAAATTCTCTCGCCTCTGCCAATTCTGGTTCCTGAAGGATACCTGCAATGCTGCTGCCAGCATACTAACTTCGTCCTTTTTCTGTTTGCGTTTTTCTTTTGCTCTTTCCTCATCTCTGCTATTAAACATAAAAGTGGCCAGTCGCATCCGTTGTATTAGTAACAACAGGCTGTTGGATAAGAGGTGCTTGTAATGCCACCAGAGGGAATGACAAAGAAGGATACAAGGAGGTGACAGCAGGGGTAATTGCATGCACAAGAGAGGGTGCAAGAGAGGGAGGAGATGGGAAAGCAGCATAGGGCAGAGCGGAACCCGCAAGCGCATACAAACCTTAGAACCGGTATCAGAACCTGAGATCTGGGGGCGCCCCTTTGCTCGGGTGTATGCCCAGTTATCCCATACATATCAATAATCCATCTGAGCTGGGTACTTATCCTCCAGCTGTTGCCTGAGGCAAGCCAATTTATCCTGCCCAAAAGTTCCGTCGGGCGGCCATTCAAAGGGCGTCTGAATAGTCAGCGCTGGCCACTCAACTTTACACAAAATCACAGCTCTCTTTTTACCTAACCCATGGGTACCAGAAATATTTTTCCAATTCTCGAGAAGTTCAGCCAAAGGGATCCCCTTACTCACACTCTGCCCAGAGCCCATTGTAGGGCTACCAAAAGGACACCAAAGTGCCACCTTATCGCCTAAGCGACGGCCCACACTCCCGCTCCTCGGAGTTCTCAAAGGTGAACTCACCCTGTGCTGGCTGGAGTTGTCCGGGAGGAGGAGTGCAGTCTCGCTTGTAGGGGCGAGCCTAGAGTCCCATCTGGGTCACCAAGAACTGTTGCGAATTATACCTATAGGTCACGCACAGTTCGAGTCTAGGCTGAGGCACATAAACAAAATCCAAAACTGCAGAGTATCCAAAGATAACAGGTTTATTACACTCGAGCGTGGTGCCTCCTGCCAGTCAGGAAGGGATGCCCAATGCAGGTTACACAATGATTATATATCTTTTAGCAAAGCATGCTGTCCTCGTGCATCATAAGCCTTAGCCAATAAACAAGCTTCCCCCTTATCTACCACCTATCCCTGTTAGACATTCTCCCCGTGCTGTTAGCAGTGTGGTAACAAGTCAGGAATTCCTTCCCCTGACCATGTGATTAGCTTCTTGCAGCCCTTATCTTTCTTTGTCTCCGGATGCCCTTCTTCCCCCCCCTCCTCATTCTCCTAGTACGGGATGTGTTCGCTTCTAGCTAATGGTGGGCCCAAACCAAAATAAAGTCACTCATGCTAATTTTCCTTAACACTCCAAACACCATCTTTCACAGTAAGAACAGATTTCCCTTCACTTGGCAGAAGGCAGGGCCCTGGGCTGGGGGCGGGGCAGGGAGGAGTCACATGGAGGGTCACGTAGGGAGGTCATATACCCCCCCTTGTGTCCCTCCCATGAGTGCAGTACCGGCAAGAAATTATTTCTACTTGCACCACGGAATACAAGCAAGTGCTTTTCTCTACTTATGGCATTTCTCAGATGCTTTTTTAGTTCTTTGATTACTCAAAAACAACTTTCTTGTAAAATGTCACACTTCTCCTGCCTCCCCACTGCCCTGCTGGCTCCAGGGAGTGCTCAGCACCTCACTAGCTCTAGAGCTGGGGCAGGAAGCTGGTGAAACAGAGTCCTTGGCGCCATGCCTCTGAGTCCCCTGGAACTAGGGATGACCTGTTATAGATTCATTGAAACATTTTGCTCTATTTCCAAATTTCCAACAAGCATTATTTATTATGCCCTTTTTAATTATGTGATATCACACAGGTTTTTTTCTACAAGTCCCTACCCCATTCAGTGCACAAGAAGGTGCAGGTCTAAGTGTTCCTGTTTATGAACCAAGCTCCTACTTTTTAATTTTCTAATCCTCACAATTCACCAGACCACAACTGCATTGTTACCTATCATATTTTGTCTATGCTCCCTCTCCCCACCCTGGCTCCTCATCCCTTTGCAGTCAAGCAAAGTTCCATCCTCCTTTTATGCCCCTTCCTAGGTTCCAGCAGGGGGAGCATTGAGTGCACAGGAAAGACAGGCTCCCTGCTCTGAGTTCTGCAGAAGCAGACAGAGTAGCTCCTGGATGCCAAGAGGAGAAATTCTAGGGAAGATCCTGTTCAGACCTTGGAGCCCCAGGATAGAGAATGCTCAGTGCAGATGGAACCTTCTAAGAATTTAGCAGTCAAACTTTAAGTTATCTCTACTGAACATGTGCAAACAGATTTTTTTTCAGATGCTTACATCTTTGCCAAATTTCGGTGAATGGTCACCTGGAAAGCAAAAGGCACACCACTGCAACAAGGTGACATCCCTACCAAAATTCAAGTCCCTTCTGCAAAGAATGGAGGCTCTAGAACTTCTCAATGAAATGTCTGCATGGATTTTTTAAAGATGGGCAACAACATATTTCCCCCTAATTTCAATCTCAGAAATGGCTGAATTGTTTTAACTGAAAATTTCAAACAGATTCAGCCTGAGGCAAACATCTGGCATGGAAAATTTCAGGCCAAACATTTACAGTTTGGCAAAGTNTCCAAACACCATCTTTCACAGTAAGAACAGATTTCCCTTCACTTGGCAGAAGGCAGGGCCCTGGGCTGGGGGCGGGGCAGGGAGGAGTCACATGGAGGGTCACGTAGGGAGGTCATATACCCCCCCTTGTGTCCCTCCCATGAGTGCAGTACCGGCAAGAAATTATTTCTACTTGCACCACGGAATACAAGCAAGTGCTTTTCTCTACTTATGGCATTTCTCAGATGCTTTTTTAGTTCTTTGATTACTCAAAAACAACTTTCTTGTAAAATGTCACACTTCTCCTGCCTCCCCACTGCCCTGCTGGCTCCAGGGAGTGCTCAGCACCTCACTAGCTCTAGAGCTGGGGCAGGAAGCTGGTGAAACAGAGTCCTTGGCGCCATGCCTCTGAGTCCCCTGGAACTAGGGATGACCTGTTATAGATTCATTGAAACATTTTGCTCTATTTCCAAATTTCCAACAAGCATTATTTATTATGCCCTTTTTAATTATGTGATATCACACAGGTTTTTTTCTACAAGTCCCTACCCCATTCAGTGCACAAGAAGGTGCAGGTCTAAGTGTTCCTGTTTATGAACCAAGCTCCTACTTTTTAATTTTCTAATCCTCACAATTCACCAGACCACAACTGCATTGTTACCTATCATATTTTGTCTATGCTCCCTCTCCCCACCCTGGCTCCTCATCCCTTTGCAGTCAAGCAAAGTTCCATCCTCCTTTTATGCCCCTTCCTAGGTTCCAGCAGGGGGAGCATTGAGTGCACAGGAAAGACAGGCTCCCTGCTCTGAGTTCTGCAGAAGCAGACAGAGTAGCTCCTGGATGCCAAGAGGAGAAATTCTAGGGAAGATCCTGTTCAGACCTTGGAGCCCCAGGATAGAGAATGCTCAGTGCAGATGGAACCTTCTAAGAATTTAGCAGTCAAACTTTAAGTTATCTCTACTGAACATGTGCAAACAGATTTTTTTTCAGATGCTTACATCTTTGCCAAATTTCGGTGAATGGTCACCTGGAAAGCAAAAGGCACACCACTGCAACAAGGTGACATCCCTACCAAAATTCAAGTCCCTTCTGCAAAGAATGGAGGCTCTAGAACTTCTCAATGAAATGTCTGCATGGATTTTTTAAAGATGGGCAACAACATATTTCCCCCTAATTTCAATCTCAGAAATGGCTGAATTGTTTTAACTGAAAATTTCAAACAGATTCAGCCTGAGGCAAACATCTGGCATGGAAAATTTCAGGCCAAACATTTACAGTTTGGCAAAGTTAGAAGCAACTGAAAACAGGGTCTTACAATGGAAAGTGTCAGGCATCCTTCACTATAGTTGTTGCTACTTGTTATGCCTATAATTATGGAGCAATGAACTTCTGTCCATAGTAAAGGTTGTTTGCAGTGTTACTATAGCCATGTTGGTAAAAGGTTGACACTATGTTACTGCTGAAAGGCCAATTTTGACCCCCCTGATATTTCTCGGAAAAGGTGCCTTGGACTTAAAAGTTCCCATGAGGGGTCCTTGGCCAGAGGATAATTTATTTTGGAGATTTTCAGGTGACTGGAGCATGTCATTTCAGATCGATGGAACAGTCATAACATCAGTTATATATTGCAGTTTTGAAAATTCTTCTAACTTTTGTTGTCAGAATATATATATATGGGAGTATCTTAGAGAATGGGGGAGACTGGCAGGAGGATGTTACTAGTGGTCTAGTTGAGAAAGACTTCTTACAGCAGACCTTGTGGCAGGTACTGAGTATTAAAATAAACCACACAAAAGCTCTACTCTTGTACAGCTTAGTATTGTGGCTTGCATGTGCAGAATGTTAGTGCTGTGGA
>QXTE01000464.1:202416-226553 GCA_003942145.1 Platysternon megacephalum
AAAAAAAAAAAAAAAAAAAAAAAAAAAAAAAAAAAAAGCCGCGATCTGCAGCGGCAATTCGGCGGGAGGTCCTTCGCTCCGAGCGGGAGTGAGGGACCCTCCACCGAATTGCCGCCGAATCGCTGGTCAGCTGGTGCCTGGAGCCGGCCCTGGCTGTGGAGGTTATTATCCTTCTGCAACACCTCCCTCGCTTCTAAATTCACCTTCTAAGAAGTCAACTCCATCTCTGCTGCTAGTATCCATCAGTAAATACAAAAATCATTCCTTCTATGAGATGAAAAAATCTGAAGAAGCTGGCTCCCTCCAAAACCCAGTTCCTACAAACCCATCCAGTTAGCTAACATGCAGCCTGCAGATATTAGAAGCTTCACAACAGTTCATGAATTCCTGATGTTATAATAATAATAATAATAATAATAATAATAATAATAATATCTAGCTATTATATGGCTCTTTTCATCAGCAGATTCAAAGGTACTTTTCAGAGGAAGTCTGTATCACTTAAGCAGCCTGGAGAGCTCATGATTTCTGTGGGCATTCTGAGCTGTCCAGACATTACAAGCCCCACCCATGGAGAGATGGTGAGAACAGCATCCCAGTCCCCACATCCTCACAGTTTCCCCTCAGGCCCGGGCTTCTCTCACACTCTCATCATGGACATGTTCCCATCCTCATCTATGACCTGTGGCGGGGCAGATCACCATCCCCACCAGGAAAGAGTTAAAGAGCTCCTCTGGGCACAATCAGCCCCACCCCACCCCAACTGTATGGCCTGTTCAGTCTGAAGAAGGGCGGGTCCTTAAAAGGGAAAATGCCTGCTCAGTGCAGGGCGACACTCTGAAGGAGCTGGACTGCAACTCAGAGCTCCTCTCTCATGGAAAGCAGGGGTTGCTGGCTGGGGAAATGACTTGAGAGCCTTGGCCACCCAAGCCCTCTCAGAAAGGAGAAGGGCCAGCACTTTTTTTTTCTCTTTTTTCCCCTCTTTGGCTTCCTGAAGACCTGCGAATCTGCTTTTTGTGGGCTGTGGATGTAGACTGACTCTTTGGTTTGGACAGCTTGGTACACAAACACACCACTACGCCGTGAACAACTGGACTGTGGGACCGGCACAGCACCTAGAGAGAGATTTAACCTAATACAGGCCATATGCCCTAATCCAACTCCCTTTCCCCTGGGCTCTGGTTTAGATTACAAGGGTTTAACCAGCCATGACTGCATGCTGTAAATTACTCTGAAAGGCACACGGTTGAGCCCTCAAAGCCACATAGTCAGCAAGTGCTGCTTTGAACAAGTTACTCTACAGGCTTTAAATAATGGACAACTTCAGTCCACTACTTATAGGACTCAGAAATAAACCAGGTTGGACAGTCTCTGATTAAGGTGAATATTTGCTGAATGTGTCATCAATTTCCTGCCCACTTCCCTTCCAAGAATGTCTCAATACAATATCAAGATGAAAAAATAGTCATCATTTCCTTGGCCTGAGATATTCAGGGACTGAGGGGTGAGAGGGTTGGATTAACAACAAAGACCTGGACAGAACTATATAAATTCAATCTTTTCTTTAGAATCATAGAATATCAGGGCTGGAAGGGACCTCAGGAGGACATCTAGTCCAACCCCCTGCTCAATGCAGGACCAATCCCCAACTAAATCATCCCAGCCAGGGCTTTGTCAAGCCTTACCTTAAAAACCTCTAAGGAAGGAGATTCCACCACCTCCCTAGGTAACCCATTCCAGTGCTTCACCACCCTCCTAGTGAAAAGGTTTTTTCTTATATCCAACCTAAACCTCCCCCACTGCAACTTGAAACCATTACTCCTTGTTCTGTCATCTGCTACCACTAAGAACAGTCTAGATCCATCCTCTTTGGAACCCTCTTTCAGGTAGTTGAAAGCAGCTATCAAATCCCGACTCATTTTTGTCTTCTGCAGACTAAACAATCCCAGTTCCCTCAGCCTCTCCTCATAACTCATGTGCTCCAGCCCCCTAATCATTTTTGTTGCCCTCCGCTGGACTCTTTTCAATTTTTCCACATCCTTCTTGTAGTGTGGGGCCCAAAACTGGACAGTACTCCAGGTGAGGCCTTACCAATGTCGAATAGAGGGAATGATCATGTCCCTCGATCTGCTGGCAATGCCCCTACTTATACAGCCCAAAATGCCGTTAGCCTTCTTGGCAACAAGGGCACACTGTTGACTCATATCCAGCTTCTCATCCACTGTAACCCCTAGGTCCTTTTCTGCAGAACTGCTGCCTAGCCATTCGGTCCCCAGTCTGTAGCAGTGCATGGGAGTCTTCCGTCCTAAGTGCAGGACTCTGCATTTGTCCTTGTTGAACCTCATCAGATTTCTTTTGACCCAATCCTCTAATTTATCTAGGTCCCTCTTTATTCTATCCCTACCCTCTCCTCCCAGTTTAGTGTCATCTGCAAACTTGCTGAGGGTGCAGTCCACGCCATCCTCCAGATCAATAAATAAAGATATTGAACAAAACCGGCCCCAGGACCGACCCTTGGGGCACTCTGCTTGATACTGGCTGCCAACTAGACATGGAGCCATTGATCACTACCCGTTGAGCCCAGGTAGTGATCAATGGTTGAAATTAAAAAAAAAAATCAGCCCAAATGAGGTTGAAAAGTCAAAATTTCAAAATTATTTGTGAAATGAAATTTTGAATAAGAAATAGTTTCAGGCCAATCTATACATTTATTTTCATGTTCTTTTACGATTTTAATATAAAATAAAGTTCAAAACAAAAAAAATCATTTCAAAAAGAAAAATGAAGTTTTCATTCTGTAAATGTCAAAATGGGATGTTTCAAAATTTTCAATTTTTTTTCCAAAACAAAATTTCATCTAAACTGATCTGTTTTTGAAAAAAAACAAAAAACAAAAAACAAAAACTCATTTTTGTTGAAATAGCATTTTCCAACAGAAAACTGTTTTGATTTAAATTTCCAACCAGCTCTAATAGTGAACATCTGAGAACTTAGGGAAGATTCCAGGGCCAGTAACAGACTCTTTTGTGATAAAGGGGTAAAGAACAAAAGCTACAATTTCTTTGTCACCGCCTTAGAAGGACTGCATTTGCTGGTGGACTCTTACTGTGAGTTATCAGGGTAGCTCTTTCTCTGGGATTACCCTATGAATGAATAAGGCAAAAAAAAGTGTGTTAACTGAGTGCGTGCCACCCTCTCTCTAGCATGATTTAGGCTTACTCTACACTGGCAAAAGCTTACCAGTATAACTATAACACCAAACCCTCCAAGTGTAGGTGCAGTTTACATTGGCAAAAAGGGTGTTTTTGCTGGTATAACAGTTCACCAAATGAAATAAATTACCTTATTGACTTTTTTATCAGCATAACTGCCTCTATGGGCCTTTTGCTTGTATTGAAATGTTGTAAAAAAAAATAAATCACACCCCTAACTGACTTTGGTGTTCCAGCAAGTTTCTAGTGTAGACCAGTCTAGAAGGAATTTCATTATAAACATCTCTAAGCCCTGCATTCAAGGCATGCAAGAGTCCGGCTTACAGTATCAGGGTCATACAAAGCATTTTTATGGTTTGTTTACAAGTAAGACCTGGTCTATACACAGTTTTTCTATCGATATAACTATTTTAGTTATGGATGTGATGTTTTACCGATACAGTTATACCAGTACAACCCCTAGTGTAAACAGAGTTATATTGGTGTCATGAGGCAAGTACACCCCATCACCCTGGGGGTGGGGCAAGGGCGAGCTAGCTCCGTGGTTAAGTCGCTATGGCTGCCCTTAGTCTCAGGGTCATGTTACCCAATGGCCGGGGTCAATAGGACTACCTCTGGCTGCAGGGCAGTGTGGTCCAATGGCCCAAGTCAATAGGACTTCCCTCAGCTACAGGGAAGTGAGGCCCAATGGCAGAGTCAATAGGACTCCCCTTGGTTGCAGTCAATGGCCCGATGGCCAAAGTCAATTGTGGGGGAGGGTTGGTGGGTCACCCTGTCATAGGTTTCACCCCCACTCTGAACTTTAGGGTACAAATGTGGGGACCTGCATGGGAACTCACAAGCTTAATTACCAGCTTAGATCAGTATGCTGCCACCACCCAAATATTGGAGTAATTTGGGAAACTCTGTCTTCTCCCCCAAAACCCTTTCCCTCCCAAGTACTATAACCCTTCCCTGGGTAGTTTTGAGAGACTCCTCCACCAATTCCCTGGTGAACACCGATCCAAAAATCCTTGGATCTTAAAACAAGGAGAAATTAACCATCCCCCCTCCTTTTCCCCACCAATTCCTGGTGAGCCCAGATCCAACTCCCTTGGATCTTAAAACAAGGAAAAATCAATCAGGTCTCTAAAAAGAAGGCTTTTAATTAAAGAAAAGAAAGGTAAAAGAAAAACCTCTGGGAGATAGCATACAAGCTGATCTCACAGACAACAGATTTAAAACACAGAGGATGTTCCCCTGGGCAAAACTCTTAGTACATCAAAAAATAGCCAATTTGATTATACCTATAATGCCCAAGACAGGTTACAAAAGAAAATAAACATAAGCTAATTCCTTCACTAAATACTCACTACCCTGTTTGATTCCTGATTCCTTTTCCTCTCCGGCCAGAACTGAAACTGACCCAGACAAAGGGAACTTCCCTCCTTCCTTTTGAAACATCTTGTCCCCCCATTGGTTCCTTTGGTCAGGTGTCAGCTAGGCTAGGTGAACTTCTTAACCCTTTACAGGTAAAAGAGGCATTAACCCTTAACTATCTGTTTATGACACGCCCCCCAAATCTCAGACAGTGTTGGACCGCACTGGCTGTGATTTTTTTCCTAGAACTTTAGAATAAACAGATTAATAAAACACATGCACCTTTACATATACTACTAATTATGTAAAAACTACAAGACTTTTCACATTTCAAGGACGATTTAACCAGTTAATTCTGGGAAACTTTCACGGGATAGTGTATCAACCCTTGATCTGCTGTCGCTGCAGACGTCCAAGGGTCGTGGAGAGGTTCACCTCTTCCACACCACCGTCACTTTTCCCTTTGTAGTAGACACCTTCAGGCCACTCCGCGTCATCTGTTCCCTGGGTTGTAAACTGGAAAACTTTTAATTCTCTGGAATAAAAGGGCTTAAGAGAATTAACATGGTACACCTTAGGCTTCATATTTGAGGTAGGGGATGCTATGAGATAGTTAACAGCTCCTAGGCGTTCCTGGACCGTGAATGGCCCTTCCCATGACGCTTCCATTTTATGGGCCTGGAGCGCCTTTAAGACCATGACTTGGTCTCCTACTTTGAAGGACCGTTCTCTGGAATGTTTATCATACCAGGCCTTTTGCTCCTCCTGAGCATCCTTTAGGTTTTCTTTAGCAAGGGCTAAAGAGTGTCGGAGGGTGTTTTGTAGGTCGCTTACAAAGTCTAGAATGTTAGTTCCTGGAGAAGGCGTAAACCCCTCCCATTGCTGCTTCACCAACTGTAATGGCCCCTTAACCTCGCGGCCATACACAAGTTCAAAAGGTGAAAACCCTAAACTGGGATGTGGTACAGCCCTGTAGGCAAAAAGCAACTGCTGTAACACTAGGTCCCAATCATTGGAGTGTTCATTTACGAATTTACGTATCATGGCCCCCAAAGTTCCATTAAACCTCTCCACCAGGCCATTGGATTGATGGTGGTAAGGGGTGGCAACCAAGTGATTCACCCCATGAGATTCCCACAGGCTTTTCATGGTCCCTGCCAAGAAATTCGTTCCCGAATCGGTAAGGATGTCGGAGGGCCAACCTACCCTGGCAAAAATGTCTGCTAATGCCTGGCACACACTTTTAGCCCTGGTGTTGCTTAAGGGTACTGCTTCCGGCCATCGGGTGGCAAAATCCATGAAAGTTAGTATGTATTGTTTTCCTCTGGGTGTCTTTTTTGGGAAAGGACCCAGAATATCCACAGCTACTCGCTGAAAGGGAACCTCAATTATGGGGAGTGACTGGAGAGGGGCTTTGACCTGGTCTTGGGGTTTTCCCACTCTTTGGCACACCTCACAAGACCGAACATAATTAGCAACATCCTTGCCCATTCCCTCCCAGTGGAAGGACTTCCCCAACCGGTCTTTGGTTCTGTTCACCCCAGAATGGCCACTGGGATGATCATGGGCTAAGCTTAAGAGCTTTACCCGGTACTTAGTTGGAACTACCAACTGCCTTTGAGGATGCCAGTCTTCCTGGTGTCCACCAGAAAGAGTCTCCTTGTATAAAAGTCCTTGTTCTACAACAAACCGGGATCGGTTAGAAGAGCTGAGAGGCGGTGGGGTGCTCCGTGCCGCCACCCAAGCTTTCTGGAGGCTGTCATCTGCTTCCTGCTCGGCCTGGAACTGTTCCCTTGATGCTGGAGACATCAGTTCCTCCTTGGACTGTGGACTTGGGCTTGGTCCCTCTGGAAGCGATGTAGGTGATGAGGTTGTTTCCGCTGAGTGTGAACCGCTCTCCGCTGGTGCACTATGTGGTATTTCAGGCTCTGGCTGAGCCTCTTGGGTAGGATTATTTGCTGCTTCTGCCAGTTCAGGCTCGCTGGTGCCCTCTGGCGTTGTAGTTGTAGACGGGTTTGCAAGCGCTGTACTCAGTGTTGGCAAGGGTTCTGGTGCTGGTTGCTTTGCTAGTTCCGGTTCTGGGACTGGATCAACTACGGCTGTAGCACTCGTGGGCAGAAGATCCGGTTCCACCACCTCTGTCTGAGTCTCGGGTAACACAGACGGGGCCCTGGTGGAAGGGTCAGGAACAGAGATAGGTGTGAAAGCTTGCTTAGCCTGGCTGCGGGTGACCATTCCCACCCTCTTGGCTAGCTTCACATGGTTGGCCAAGTCTTCCCCCAGCAGCATGGGGATGGGATAATTGTCATAGACTGCAAAAGTCCACATTCCTGACCAGCCCTTGTACTGGACAGGCAACTTGGCTGTAGGCAAGGTTAAAGAGTTTGACATGAAGGGTTGGATTGTCACCGGCGCCTCTGGGTTGATGAATCTGGGGTCCACTAGGGATTGGTGGATAGTTGACACTTGTGCTCCAGTGTCCCTCCACGCGATAACCTCCTTTCCGCCCACTCTCAAGGTTTCCCTTCGCTCCAAGGGTATTTGAGAGGCATCTGGGCCTGGGGATCTTTGGTGTGATTGTGGTGTAATGAACTGTAATCGGTTGGGGTTCTTGGGGCAATGGGCCTTTATATGTCCCAGTTCATTACATTTAAAACATCGGCCTGCTAAGGTATCACCGGGGCGAGGTGGGTTGCTGGAGACTGGTGTGGTGTGACGATAAGGGGTTTGGGGTTTAACTTGGGATGTAGGTGGGGCCTTGGGCTGCCCCTGGTGGTAGGGTGTGGTTTGAGGTTTTCCCTCTGCTCCCTCCACCCGTTTTGTGTTGATTTTCCCCGCCTCACTGGCGGCCTGGGACTGTTCGTATTGATCAGTGTAAGAAGCAAGACTTTCGACTGAGTCCATTGTCTTATCCCATAACCACTGTTTAATATGATCCTTGGTCATATTCAGGAATTGTTCCTGAGTCATTAAATCAATCATTCCTTCAAAGGTAGTTACACCCCTGCCGTCGACCCATTTCTTTAACAGATCCTTTATCTGGTGTGCATAAGCTGTATTACTTAGTCCAAGCCCTCTCTGAAGGGTTCTAAATTTGACTCTGTAAGTGTCAGGTGTAACTTGAAATTGCTTTAAAACCAAATCCTTAAATTTACCATAGTCAGAAGCCTCCCCAATAGGCATCTTGTTGAATACATCCAGAGCTCTTCCAGTCAATTTGGCTACCAATGTGGTCATCTTTTGTTCTTCAGGAATGGTATGGAGAGTGCATAGTCTCTCAAAGGTGAGGAAATATTCAGCAATATCACTGGATTCATCATACTGTGGACATAGTCGCTCCCATTTATGGATTTTTGGGGAAGTGGAGCCAGCAGGTGGAGGATTTTGTCTCTTCAACTCCATAACAGCCAGTTCATGTTGCTGGGCCTCCCTCTGGGCCTCCATAGCTCTCTTGTGGGCAGCTTCCTCTGCCTCCACAGCTCTCTTGTGGGCAGCTTCCTCTGCCTCCACCCTTGCTGCCTCTGCCTCTATAGCTCTCTTGTGGGCAGCTGCCTCTGCCTCCACCCTTGCTGCCTCTGCCTTAATTTCTAATTGTCTTAGTTCTAGCCGTCTTTTATGTTCATTTTCTTTCTCTGTTGCTTCCAACCTAGCTAGCTCGAGCTTGTTGGCTGTGTCACTGCTAGTCATTTTCCTGCTTTCTTCTGCTGGGCCACACCCCCCTGCAGTTCACTGACTGGGATGTCTCAGCTCAGGGTTGCTTAGTTACCAGAGACTTCCACAGTATTCAGTGTTGCTTTTCTGGTCTCCCCTAGCTATCTTTGTTTGAGAGGTAGAAAAAAAAACAACCCAGCTTGTAAATTCCTTTGTTATTGGAACTTGACCACTCAGAGTAAGAAAGAAACAAGGAAAACTGGTTTTGTAACTTGTCTGGCAATATGCTAATTACTTTCCAGCTGTTCACAGCTGGGAACCTTTCTTCTAACAAAAAGCCCTTGTTAGAAAAACTTAACCTGTTTGCCTTCAGGTCAAAAGATAAGATCTGTATCTCTCCTTCACTGTTTCCCCAGCATCTCCAAGGAGAGAGAGAGAAGAAAAAAAAATCTGGCTTGGTTCTTTTACAATCTCCCACCGCTGCTCACCATGTCATAGGTTTCACCCCCACTCTGAACTTTAGGGTACAAATGTGGGGACCTGCATGGGAACTCATAAGCTTAATTACCAGCTTAGATCAGTACGCTGCCACCACCCAAATATTGGAGTTATTTGGGGAACTCTGTCTTCTCCCCCAAAACCCTTTCCCTCCCAAGTACTATAACCCTTCCCTGGGTAGTTTTGAGAGACTCCTCCACCAATTCCCTGGTGAACACCGATCCAAAAATCCTTGGATCTTAAACCAAGGAGAAATTAACCATCCCCCCTCCTTTTCCCCACCAATTCCTGGTGAGCCCAGATCCAACTCCTTTGGATCTTAAAACAAGGAAAAATCAATCAGGTCTCTAAAAAGAAGGCTTTTAATTAAAGAAAAGAAAGGTAAAAGAAAAACCTCTGGGAGATAGCATACAAGCTGATCTCACAGACAACAGATTTAAAACACAGAGGATGTTCCCCTGGGCAAAACTCTTAGTACATCAAAAAATAGCCAATTTGATTATACCTATAATGCCCAAGACAAGTCACAAACAGAAAAGAAACATAAGCTAATTCCTTCACTAAATACTCACTACCCTGTTTGATTCCTGATTCCTTTTCCTCTCCGGCCAGAACTGAAACTGACCCAGACAAAGGGAACTTCCCTCCTTCCTTTTGAAATATCTTGTCCCCCCATTGGTTCCTTTGGTCAGGTGTCAGCTAGGCTAGGTGAACTTCTTAACCCTTTACAGGTAAAAGAGGCATTAACCCTTAACTATCTGTTTATGACACACCCCCAAAAGGGGGGCAGCCAGGATAGGGGGACCTAGGCCGACCCTGATCCACCAGGTCCCAGACCAGGGCTCTGGTAGTGGCAGATGGGTTTGCCACCAAGTCGGCAAGGAATCTGCCCAAATCATGCCGACTGCTGCAGGAACACTGATTAGTCTTTCCCTGGACTACTTCCTACTATGACTCCTGCAGTTGACAGGGTGTCTTCGGAGTCTCCAGGCTCCACAGGCAGCACTGCTCCCGGTGACTGCAGTCTCCCTGGGATGTCTGCAGTGCAGGTACCTGGACATCTCAGCGTCTCCTGCTTCCATGGTCTTGGATTCTGGCTGCTCCTCAGCTGGAGCCAGCAAGGTACATCCTTTCTCCTCAGCAATCAGCCCAGACTGAGCTGAGCTGCTCCCTTTTATGCTGCAGCAGCAGTTGGAGCAATCCCAGCAGAGGCGAGGGGGCATGGCTTCTGCCACCAAGAGTAGGGTGACCAGATGTCCCGTTTGTAAATGGACAGTCCCGTTTTTGGGGACTTTTTCTTATATAGGCGCCTATTACCCTCCACCCCATGTCCTTTTTTTTCACAGTTGCTATCTGGTCACCCTAACCAAGAGTGCTGGCTTAACCCCTTCCTCTCCAGTGCAGGGCATGTACACCCCATCACAATTGGTATGAAGGTGTCTTACAGCTTGTCTAAACAGGGAAGTTGACCATAATAGCTATTGCAGAAGAAGGCATTCTCAATAGCTCCTCAAGTGGACACTCTATTCTCTAGATAACAATTATTTTTATTCCAGAATAATTAGTGCACTTCCAAAGCAGAGTAATTATCTGGAATAATGTGACCTTGTCCCATGCATGGAACATTTCCAGAATAGCTATTCTGTAATAGATTATTCTGCAATAACTATTCTGGTCAATTTTCCCATGTAGACTAGCCCTTACAGTTATATTCCACTTCTTGTACAGCAATATGTTATACCAGTATAATCACTTTTATACCTGTATAACTGTGTCCACACTATACCAATATAGTTAAACTACAGCAACATAATTAAAGTGGTAGAGTGTGTTTGTGTTAATCTAAGACTAGGTGAGACTGTGATCCTTTTTCTTGGGATGCTCCCACTGTAAAGAAAGTGAAGTTAGTTACAGCATTTGTTTGGGTTTCTGATTGTTTCTGAGAGTGGGTATTATATATGTTAATCTCTTTAGAGAAAATCCCAGGGAATAAAGAATAAAAATTTCAAATTATTTAAAAGTACCTCTTGAATGGGGAGATATATTGTTTCCTTTGAAGCTTACCTATTAATAGGATTTGCTCAAAAGAATGACCCTGCAACAAACCTAGCACAGAAGAGGAAGTAGCCTCAGACACTTAGACAATCTCTGCTAGAGAGAGAGAGAGAGAGAGTCACAGAGGAGAAGCAAAGAAGACATTTTGAGTAACTGACAAAGATCAGGGAACCTGTCAATGAACCCCTTCTAGAGAATTTCATCTGGACTGAACAATCCAAGTTGAGGTGAGAAAACGGATGGAAAAGAAAGAGTTAATTTGTATTAAATGGATATTTTACTCTTAATGATGTAGAGATTTTAGCTAGAACCCAGTAGATGGATTAATAGGGAGTTAAAAACAAAGCACCTTAACCTCAGTGAAGTGAGGGGTAAGTAAACAGCCACCTGAAGTAAAATCAGTCTGAAGACTACTGTAGAAAAAGGTCAGCAGCAGCTTAGTCATAAATGCAGGACCCAAGCAGGGTTTTTATGTATCTACCACACTTGATATTCTTGAAGCCTAAATGCCATTTCTTGAGGCAAGAGTTGCTTAAGTGGTGAACTAATGATAAGTCAAAACAGATACACCACATGTGAGGGTGACCGAGATGGAATGGAGGGTCATTTTCCTTTGTAAGTGATCAAGCTCCCAATAGGAGTAGAGGTGGAGAATTCATCTTGCAGAGTCCATCCAGAGGAAGGGAACCCAGCTGTGCTGAGGAATGTAGATAGTTAGAGTATGATAAAAGTTAGACCCATCAGGTAATTACCAGGAGTAATGTACTGTCTGAAGTCAGCTCTTATAAGGAATGTACAGCAAAGAGGATTTTACAGAGAGGTGGGGCGGAACAAATGTTCATGGCACATGTACTCATGATGAAGGAAACTGGCATTGAAGTTAGGTGGATTGAGGTGGAAGGAGAGTGCAGCTCCCACTCCTCTCCCTGGCCTGTGGCTAGGGTGACCAGACAGCAAGTGTGAAAAATCAGGACAGGGGGTGGGGGGCAATAGGAGCCTATATATGAAAAAGACCCCAAAATCAGGACTGTCCCTATAAAATCGGGACATCTGGTCACCCTACCTGTGGCAGCAGTGTTTCCAGATGGACATCCCTCCTCCTTGACTGGTGCAAGGATTGCTCCCCTTCCTCTATCAATCTACTTTAACCACTGATAGAAATGAACAACACAAATCCTGGGAAATACATTTAGATTACTAAGAAGGCTAAAGTCATATAATTGCTGCCTTCTGGTACAATACTAGGTATAGGTATTGGGCCAAGTAGATCAGGGAATAAAGGTGAGTTAACAGTGACATTAAAACTTTTCAGAATTTCCGCAACAGGGCCAACATGAACCGGCAGCTGATGATTCCCTCCTTGGTCATTGTGGTTCTGCTGGCCATTAAAGCGCTAGTGACATCTATGTTCCTTGGTTCTTGTGAGTGCACTCTGAATTTATTGTCAAGTATCAGAGGGGTAGCCGTGTTAGTCTGGATCTGTAGAAGCAGCAAAGAATCCTGTGGCACCTTATAGACTAACAGACGTTTTGCAGCATGAGCTTTCGTGGGTGAATACCCACTTCTTCGGATGCAAGAATTTATTATTACCTTCTTACCTGCCCGTGTTAATAATATGGGGACATTATAGCAGTCACCAGTAAAGTTCCTTTCAACTGAGGTTGAAAAACAGTTTTCATTATGACCACTTGTTTTCAACAATGCACACAATTGTTTAAAAGATTTTGGGGGGCTTAGATATTCCAGACTTCATTTCTGTCCAAAGGTAAATAGTGTTTTGGAAGGTTTTGACAAAAATCTTTATTGACAAGTGTCAAGGAGCACTCAAATCAAATCAAGGAGGTGACAGTAATACAAAGAAATCTCCGTATAAGTAAAAGATAGCACAGAAACTACCACTGAACTGAAGCAGGGATAGGTTGAGATCACAGATTTCTGTTAAATCAGCAAGGAGGAGTTAAAAATGGGTATATGGTCTGAAATAAAAACTATAAATATCAATATATAAGCTTGGACAGATTAGATTTTTATCAGTAAATGTCAGTAAATGTTGATTTCAGTGTACACACACAAGCTAACAAAAATATTTCTATCAATAATAATCAAAAAGTACAGGCGGCCAAGGTAATAAGAATGTTGCTTGAGAACTTACTAGTTTGATTTAAGGATATTTACTTTCTATATTTTGACATGTGTGTTGATAATTTGTGTTTTAATGGTTATAAAGCTTTAACTATTTGAATCTCACAACTACTGTCATTAAATAATCATTGTTTGCCCCCCCCCATTGCCTGACCATCCCATAATTTCCTACAACTATGAAAATATAAATGGATACAAATAAAAAATATCTACTGAAATTATGAAAAAAATAAAAATAGAGTTCTGCCAAGCCTATCTATGTACAAATACTAGATGCTGAAAAGCAAAAAATAGGTGAGCTAGAATGACTGGGAATGGAAAAGGCATTTGGCCAAATAGGCATTACTGAAACTTGGTGGAATGACATAAGTCAACAGGCACCATAATACCTGTCAGTAAGGTATACAGGAAGGGCAGATTAGGTTGGAGAGGTAAGAGAGTAGCACTGTATATAAAAGATTCCATAGAATCCAGTGAGATACAATTTCTGACTGAAGAGGACCACACACTAGAATCTGTAAGCATACAAATCCTAAGTGATTAAAATCCAAATGTACTAGTAGGGTTTCACTACTGGCCTCTTGACTAGGAAAAGAATATTGAGTGCAAAATGTTGAGAAAGAAGCAACAAAGTCTACTAAAGTGATAATACGGTGGGGCAAATGTCACAATAGGATATGGTTTAGACAAGCAATTTCTCCACATCTTGAACAAACGCTTTTTAGAATAACTAGTTCTTGACCACACATAAGGACATGTGACTGACTTAACCCTAAGTAACATGTATGAGTTGGTTCAAGCAGCAACTGTAACTGAGATACTAAGTAATAATGACTGCAGCATAATTAGGTTCAACATGCTTGGGGAGAAAAGTCATAAAAATGAGCATGGTCACAGTAAACTTTAGAAAGGGGGCTTTTTAAAAAATAAATAAATAAAGACTCTAGTATAAAAGACCTAAGACAAAAGTAAAATATTTAAATCCCTAGGTTAGGTGTGAATTCTAGTTAAGGAAACAACAATAAAGTCTTAAAAGGTGGACATACCCCTAAATAAACAGGAAAGCAGGATGACAAGAAGTAAAACAGTATGACTAAATGATAGTGTTCAAAAGGTTATTTGAGTCCAGCAGGTATCCTTCAGGAAATCCAACCCTAGTGAAGTCAATTAAAAGGAGCATGAACTACAACAGGGCAAGTAGCTCAAGGTATAAAAGCAAACAATAATCTTTTTAAGTCTCTCTGAACCAAGAGGCCTATGAAAGAATCAGTCGGTTTGCTGGATCACCAGGGGCTAAATAGAGCAATTAAAGAAGATGAGGACATTGCTGAGAAGCTAAATTATTTATTTCGTTATTTATTTTTTTGCATAAGTCTTCACCACAAAGGATGTTAGAGAGATATCTAGACAGGACATGCTCTTTTTTGGTAATTAAGATGAAGTACTATCAGAAACAGAGATGTCAAAAGACTGAGCATTAAAACTTGCTACTATACTGGAGATTGGGGGTAGCAGAAACTTATATTTTAAATCTAACCTAAATAATTTTGTATCAGCTGCAAATTTTGCCATTTCATACTTCATCCTCTTTTCCAGATCATTAGTACATGGATTAAACAGCATCAGTCCTAGCACAGAACTTTGATATCACTGTTAATCTTTTGCCTATGGTGAAAAGTTACTTTGTTTTCCTTCTCATATCCATGACGATATTTTGCCTCACCTTCCATGACTAGTTTCCTTAATAGTGTCTTTTAAAGGACATTTTCAGAGACTTTTAGAAAGTCCAACCAAATACGTCAACTGTCCCTTTCAATCTACTATTTTGCTCAAAGAATTCTAATAGATTAGAGTATCACAATTTTACTTTACAGAACCCATGCTGGTTAATTTTTATCATATATCATGTGCATAATGGTGTTATATAAGAATTTATAATTATCAACTCAAACAATTTACTTGGAGTGCAGTAAAGCTTACAGATCTGTAATTCCCATCTGGTTTACCTTTATAAGGCCAGTATTACTAAACACCGAAAACTTTTCTTGAACAATACACATGTGATGGGTTGGATCACAGAAACCCCCTTGGGAACTGCCAACTGATGTGCCAAGACTATTTCTGCTCCTGCCTTCCTGCCCTGGCAGCTTAGGACTCCAGTAACCTGTCTTGTTGAGCCAAACAGGCCAGTCTGCTCCAACACAGACCCAGGGTCTGAACCACGTGCCCCAAAGCTGCAGACTTAACTGAAAGCAGCTTACAGAAGTGTTCCTGTTTATAACACTCAGATGCCCAACTCCCAATGGGGTCCAAACTCCAAATTATCCATTTTACCCGTTTATACAGGGTAAACTCATAAATAGTTTGCCCTCTATAACACTGATAGAGAGATATGCACAGCTGTTTGTCGTCGTCCCCCACCCACCCCCCAGATATTAATACATACTCTGGGTTAATTAATAAGTAAAAACTGATTTTATTAAATACAGAAAGTAGGATTTAAGTGGTTCCAAGTAATAGCAGATAGAACAAAGTGAATTACCAAGTAAAATAATATAGAACATGCAAGTCTATGTCTAAGAACTGAATACAGATAGAACCTCACCAGTAAGCTTCCTTTTACAGACTAGTCTCCTTCTAGTCTGGGTCCACCAATCACTCACACCCCCTGTAGTTACTGTCCTTTGTTCCTGTTTCTTTCAGGTATCCTTGGGGGTGGAGAGGCTATCTCTTTAGCCAGCTGAAGACAAAATGGAGGTTTAAATAGACTTTCTCTTGTGGGTGGAGATCCCCTCCTCTCTCCTATGCATAGTTCAGCTCCAAGATGGAGTTTTGGAGTCACATGGGCAAGTCACATGTCCATGCATGACTCAGAACTTACAGGTAGCAGCCATGGTTCACATGCTGCCTTGAATGTCCTCAGGTAGACTTCTTATGTGGATTGGAGCCTTCCAAGATCCATTATCCGTTAAGTGCTTCTTGATTGGGCACTTAACTTGCACATTTCTTTCTCAAGAAGCTGACCAAATGCTCTACTAAGCTAGTTAAAATCAAGCAAGTACACAGCCAATATTCATAACTTTGAATACAAAAATGATACATGCATACAAATAGGATTAATAGATTCAGTAGATCATAACCTTTACAGAGATAGGTTACATGGCATATGCAGCATAAAACATATTCCAGATATGTCATATATACATTCATAAGCATATTTCCATAACGCCTTATGGGGGGCACTGTCACAACACACATCACAGAAATGACATTAATGCAATGTTAAAGTTCCACTCAGTAAGAAATGCAAAAGTTCTGGTTCTTTTTGCAATTTTAACTTAACCACATTTCATGTACTGCATGTAGCATTTTCTGTTTTTCTTTTTCTGGTTAAATGTATAGCTTACAGTAATACATACCACAAAACATACAGGATATGCAGTGTGGTTGGGTTAATGTTGTTTTTGGAACCTTCATCTTTGCATTCTTTGTCTTTATTGTGATTTCATCTATGTAATAATTACCATTACACTCCAACAATATTGGGACTTGCCACTTCTCAACATGCTAACACAGACTTCTGGACATGTCTGGGGTACAGGGAGCTATCTCCAGAACATGGAAAAGACTTTACAGATGCGATCCATTGTAATTCTGTTCTAAGTAACTGTGTAGGTTATAAAACACAATATATCAACTCATTGATATATTGACTGCCAGGTGATCAACTGGTGTAAATCATGGTACTTACATTGGCTTCCATGAGCTGGGACTCCTACAGCACCTGCCCTCAGTATCCATGCCAGTGATGACTGCCAGTGTTAGTGAATATCCATATCTCACTGCCCGTATCTGACCGGCTTAGGGACAGCTGAAAGATTAATCACTGTTATTGTTTATTATATTTTTTTTCAACAAGAAGATTTTAGTTTTACTAATTTTTTGCATTTTTTTCAACATCTGTTCAGAGACCACTTGTCCGCTGAAAGTCTGTCTGTTGGTCTCTCTGTGGTGACATGAAAAGAGGTCTGGAATTTGTCCTGTGTGTAGTCCAACCAGATATGATGATGATGCCATTGCTGTTTATGATCAGATGAAAACAGGTTTGTGAGTGCCTGCGTAAGAGTATGTATTTGTGTGCATATGAGGGTACATGTGCCTGAGGATGTTTATAAAGAGAAATATCTTTGTTGGCATCTGGATAGCCCAGGCATATTCTTGTGCCTGCAATTTTCTCATCTTGGGGATCTATAGTTATCCCATTGTGTTCTTACAGATATAGTGGATGTGTGAGGATTCAGAACAAACTGCAGTCACCACCTTATTAAATCCAATAACAGCACAGGCATAGTCATGGAGATTCTTTGGAATATCAAATCTGTGCAGTGAGAAAGCGAAATTAAAATATGGATTTAGCTCCAGTTATGTCCCAATTATATACCCGTGAGCCTGGAAAAAGGGGCCAGATGCTCAGAGGGGACAGTGACTCTGCTACTGATCACTTTTCTGTGGAGTGAAACTAGAGGCTGCTTCCCAGTGAGACTCCCCTAACCCACACTCCTCAACCTCCTTTCCCACAAACGCATCTGAAAGTTATTAGGGTCACATAGTCTTCTTACCTTCCACTTCTGTTGGCTATATTCTCCTGGCACCTCCTCTGGGCTGTTCCAGCCATCACAGCCCAGTTAGTTATATCCCCACTAATATCCCCTTCACACAAACACCTTTCTTCCTACATCTGTATGCATACAAATTACCCTCTCCCCATTTCCCTCCCAAGTTCCTTTCCTCTTGGAGGGAGTCCTAGTCCCTCATATGACACCAGCACTGATTCCACTAGTGAATACTGTTACCCATTCACAGAGAAATCCCTGCCAATTTTCTGTTCCTATTACTGGCCTTGGGGCTAGTAAGTCCCAGATGTCCAACAGAAATATTTACAGGGTTAGAAAAGAATAAACCTACACATCACTGTTCAGTTCTTCATTGTTGATCCACTTCCATCCTCCCTCAGGCTTTGAGTATGTCAGTCCAAGGAAATAATAACCAGCTCTTGTGTGGTTATAAAGAAATTCCTGGAATAAAAGGAAAAAGCAAATTGGAGGCACACCAAGACATATTTCCCTCCACCACAGACAATCCCACCTAGTTTAGTTCAGAGTGACTCTGAATATTAAACATGAAATGGGTAAGTTGGCAAAGCATGAGTTGGGGAATGGAGCCTTCCACTCTGTAGTCAGGAGACCACACTCCTCCCTGGAGACAAAATCCTTTCAGATTCTATCCCTGGTCACATAGGGTCCACCCACAAGGCTTCTCTCTAGAGGATATGCCAGTGTCTTACAACAGGATCTGTGGTGCTGTGAAGAAATATGAACAGTTCACAAGCATGCTGGAGACTGAAATTTATTCCCCTAAACTATTTGGCAAATAAGGAATTAATTTGAAAAAAATCAGGACCAGTTCCTGAACAACTTGCAAATAGAAAGAAAGGGCAAAATGTATTGTATAATTTCTTCACAATAAATCAGCCAGTTCTACCCAGGTTATTGATCCCTGTTTTATTCACAAGGAATGTGTGTGCATGTGTAAGGGGATAATTATTATGAAGTTACTAGGATATACCTCTTTCCATTAACATTTCCATCTCTGTCCTCAGTCACTTATATGGGCCATGAGTGGGATTTTCAAATGCACCAAAGTGAAAGTGGGATTTATGCACCTAAGTCAGATAGGCAATTTTGTAGATCCCACCCTGTTTCTGGCAAAGGAATATAGAAGCCCAGGGTCAGATTTTTAAAGATATTTAGACACCTAATGCAGATAGATGCCTAGTGGAATTTTGAAAAGCACGTAGATGCTTAGTTCCATTGATTTCAATTGGTGTTAGATGCTGAGGCACATATGAAAATTCCAGTAGGTGCCTATCTGCATCTTTAGGGGGGAGGGATAGCTCAGTGGTTTGAGCATTGGCCTGCTAAACCCAGGGTTTTGAGTTCAATCCTTGAGGGGGCCACTTAGGGATCTGGGGCAAAATTGGTCCTGCTAGTGAAGGCAGGGGGTTGGACTCAATGACCCTTCAAGGTCCCTTCCAGCTCTAGGAGATAGGTATATCTCCATATATTATTATTATTAAACTCCTTTGAAAATCTGGCTTACAGTGGCCTGTAAATTAGAAGCTGTGAATGCAGTGACAGGAGTTTCTTACAAACCATCTCATTAGGAATGGGGTAGGGAGTGGGGCCTAGAAATTGAGATCTCACCAGGTCCCCTTTGTCATGATGATCACTAGGTCTGAGTACTTTTCAGTACATTCCTTGCAGCTGGAGTTCAAGTCCTTTCTGTCCCAAGCTTGAGAAAAGAAGTAGCAATTTCTCTTGTGCTCCTCCCACCGGGTGGGGCAGCCTGCATCAGGGCAGATGAGGAATGGGGAAAATCAAGCATGTTAAATAGAAATAAAAGAGAGCTCTGATTTATGGAGGATTCTTGCAAATAGATGAGAACCTTAATTATAGCCTGTATATCACCTGCTTTCGATATCACTGGAGCAGCAGAGATTCGCAGGAGCCAGTGAAGTTAATGCATGCAAAAAATTCTATATGTATAAGCCAAAGAAAAGCAGCCACGTAGCTGAAGTTGTGTAACTTAGATCCATCTCCCACTGTAGTGTAGACAAGGCCTCAGGCTTCTAACTTCCATTAATTTCGATGGGAGTTAGGAGCCTAAATACCTTTGAGGATCTGGGCAAGAAAAAGTATTTCTTTCCTTTGATAGGCACTCTGCATAGACATTATAGAGGGACAGGTTATGAGATAGTGCAGCAAACAATAGGTGAAGAGTTTTCACAGTACTGTCTGCACAAGTAACACCTACATGGTAGAAAGACTTATGTGAGAGATGAGCATCTATCTGGCGCTCTGTTAAAATACTAGAATCTAGCAAACTGTATTCNCTCTTTCCATTAACATTTCCATCTCTGTCCTCAGTCACTTATATGGGCCATGAGTGGGATTTTCAAATGCACCAAAGTGAAAGTGGGATTTATGCACCTAAGTCAGATAGGCAATTTTGTAGATCCCACCCTGTTTCTGGCAAAGGAATATAGAAGCCCAGGGTCAGATTTTTAAAGATATTTAGACACCTAATGCAGATAGATGCCTAGTGGAATTTTGAAAAGCACGTAGATGCTTAGTTCCATTGATTTCAATTGGTGTTAGATGCTGAGGCACATATGAAAATTCCAGTAGGTGCCTATCTGCATCTTTAGGGGGGAGGGATAGCTCAGTGGTTTGAGCATTGGCCTGCTAAACCCAGGGTTTTGAGTTCAATCCTTGAGGGGGCCACTTAGGGATCTGGGGCAAAATTGGTCCTGCTAGTGAAGGCAGGGGGTTGGACTCAATGACCCTTCAAGGTCCCTTCCAGCTCTAGGAGATAGGTATATCTCCATATATTATTATTATTAAATTCCTTTGAAAATCTGGCTTACAGTGGCCTGTAAATTAGAAGCTGTGAATGCAGTGACAGGAGTTTCTTACAAACCATCTCATTAGGAATGGGGTAGGGAGTGGGGCCTAGAAATTGAGATCTCACCAGGTCCCCTTTGTCATGATGATCACTAGGTCTGAGTACTTTTCAGTACATTCCTTGCAGCTGGAGTTCAAGTCCTTTCTGTCCCAAGCTTGAGAAAAGAAGTAGCAATTTCTCTTGTGCTCCTCCCACCGGGTGGGGCAGCCTGCATCAGGGCAGATGAGGAATGGGGAAAATCAAGCATGTTAAATAGAAATAAAAGAGAGCTCTGATTTATGGAGGATTCTTGCAAATAGATGAGAACCTTAATTATAGCCTGTATATCACCTGCTTTCGATATCACTGGAGCAGCAGAGATTCGCAGGAGCCAGTGAAGTTAATGCATGCAAAAAATTCTATATGTATAAGCCAAAGAAAAGCAGCCACGTAGCTGAAGTTGTGTAACTTAGATCCATCTCCCACTGTAGTGTAGACAAGGCCTCAGGCTTCTAACTTCCATTAATTTCGATGGGAGTTAGGAGCCTAAATACCTTTGAGGATCTGGGCAAGAAAAAGTATTTCTTTCCTTTGATAGGCACTCTGCATAGACATTATAGAGGGACAGGTTATGAGATAGTGCAGCAAACAATAGGTGAAGAGTTTTCACAGTACTGTCTGCACAAGTAACACCTACATGGTAGAAAGACTTATGTGAGAGATGAGCATCTATCTGGCGCTCTGTTAAAATACTAGCATCTAGCAAACTGTATTCTTTATTGCTCTCTTCTCACTGTCTTTCCTAAAGTGTTTATGCTCTCAAGAGTGTCTAGAGAACTCTAGCAGGTGTTGTTATATATTTCTTATATACACAGTCTTACAGGTAAATAATTTTTAAATATATATATATATATACTGCTGTATTGAGTTCCAGATCCAGTTTATGGAAGGCCCATATCTCAATCTCTCAGTTATCTCAGTTCACTGCATCAGAGATGTAGGGAATGGCTTGTTCCTGTCTTATACTTTTCTTTCAATAAAATTTCTGATACTTTCAAATAATACTTAAAATGACTCTAAGTAACATACATTTTAGTGAATAAAATTCTCCTTCAGTGGTCTTACTTTTGTGCATTTAACAGCACTTTGTGTGCATACTCAGTTTTCCCTGTAGTTTTGTGTGTCTTTCACACTGAAATAAGGGAAAAATGCATATTTTCAGCAAAAGGAATATGTCACTGTGAAATCACAAAGATTGGCACTTCAGAGGCATGTGTAGGCTCTGAAACCATTTCTATCTCATTTTCTGAAATAACCTAAATTTCAAATGGACTGTGTCCCCTTGAAGCTAGAAATTGCTGTAGTCTATATCTGCACTATGGTCCGATCCTGATCCCTTTAAAGTCAAAGGCAGAATAGCACTTTATTTCTACAACAAATTTTCTCAACTGTTTCAAAGACTCCTGTCCTGACTGAGATTAAGTCCATCAAGAGTTTAAATCAGCAGAATAGGCTGTTTTTAAATAATTCAAGGATAGAAAGTACCTGAAAGAATGTAATAAACAGGTTTTTTCTACTAGGATGGGGAAACTCAAAAAGGCAGAAGAATTTCCATAAATGAATTAAATTCAGGGATGAGACGGAGTCTATGAAACTTCATTCCAGAGAGTATTAATTTCAAAAGTTCTATGTGCCTAGATAGAGAGGCTAATAATACAAGCAACAGCTTACCCATAACTATATTAAAATGGTTCTATAGCAGTGTTTACATACACATGGACATACATGTTACATATCAAACTCAGATTCGACTACATAGGTGTCTAAGGTGAAACCCAGAGTGTAAACCCAGTAAAATATGCAGTTTGGAAATATATACAGTACAATTACAGTCCATGGTCCTCTAGAAAGTCTTATTGCATGACTGAAAGAAATCAATTGGTGAAGAATTGGAAGGATGGCCAGATGAACAGTAAAAGTGAGACCATTCTTGCAATATTTCCAACCCCTGTTTCTAGATCGACCTGGTTCAAAGAAACTTTGGATCAGACTCTGAAGTTATATGTGTTTCTCTGAGCCAAACATCTAAACCTTCACCCATCAATATCGACAGCTGTAGAGCCAGATAAAGGCAGCAGGGACAACTGGGAAAGAGTAAGCGTCACCATCACAGCCAGCTACTTGCACTCTACGTCCCATTGCACCTCCAGAGTGCAGGTACAATCTGTTGGGCAGGAGTGAAATAGGGAGCAAATCTTTCCTTACCTTTAAGTGTTCAGCTCTTTAGCTTTGTTACAATATGATCAAGGGTGAAGAGACGTTCCTGTACCTGTAGCCTATGATGATGTCTCACTAATATGGGGCAGCCAGAGAAGAGGGGCTCTGGGAAATGTTTTGTGGAGCTGCAGTAGATGGATGGGGTTCTGAAGAGAGACAATTAAAAGGGATAGTCACCAAAACACAGTATGGCTGATAAAGCAGCCGGGGAGAGCTCTGTGAGAGCCTGAGGCCAATATTACCTGTGTGGCAGTCGATATATCAATGAGTTGATATATTGTGTTTTACAACCTACACAGTTAGTTACAATGGATCACAGCTGTAAAGTCTTTTCCATGTTCTGGACCCCGCGGACCCGCGGGGTTGCGTCGCTCCGGTCGGGAGAGCGGGTCCGCGGGGCTTACCGCGCTCCAGACGGCGCTCCGGCGCGGGGGAGCGGGGCAGCGGGCTTGCCGCGCTCCGGCCCGGGGAGCGGTGCAGCCGGCTTGCCGGGCTCCGGCCCGGGGACCCGCTCTCCCGGCCGGAGCGGGGCAATCCCCCCCGGACTCGCTTCCCGGGCCGCTAATTGCCTGGCATTTTATAGTCCATTTTTCATATAGGTCTTGAAACTAAAATACTTCACCGGAGCTTTTTCAAAAGGGTCCTTGCGGAGGAAACAGCACCCCCTGCTGGTTCTCAGGAAAAACTCTCTCTGTCATGCAATAAGACTTTCGAGAGGACCATGGACTGTAATTGTACTTCATACATTTCCAAACTGCATATTTTACTGGGTTTACACTCTGGGTTTCACCTTAGACACCTATGTAGTGGAGTCTGAGTTTGATATGTGACATGTATGACATGCTATAGAACCATTTTAATATAGTTATGGGTAAGCTATTGCTTGTATTATTAGCCTCTCTATCCAGACACATAGAACTTTTGAAATCATTACTCTCTGGAATGAAGTGTCATAACCTCAGTCTCATCCCTGAATTTAATTCATTTATCGAAAATTCTTCTGCCTTTTTGAGTTTCCCCATCCTAGTAGAAAAAAACTGTTTATGACATTCTTTCAGGTACTTTCTATCCTTGAATTATTTAAAAACAGCCTATTCTGCTCATTTAAACTCTTGATGGACTTAATCTCAGTCAGGACAGGAGTCTTTGAAACAGTTGAGAATATTTGGTGTAGAAAGAAAATGCTCAAAGTGCTATTCTGCCATTGACTGTAAAGGGATCAGGATCGGACCATAATGCAGAAATAGACTACAGCAATTTCTGCCTTCAAGGGGACACAGTCCATTTGAAATTGAGGCTATTTCAGAAAATGAGATAGAAATGGTTTCAGAGCCTAAACATGCCCAACGCTCACAGGTATTGGGCTCAGGGGGGTGGTTTTGTTCCAGTCTAGTGACAGAGACCAACTGCAAAATGCAGCTCCAGATCTGGCTTCAACTG
>QXTE01000464.1:228768-251869 GCA_003942145.1 Platysternon megacephalum
AACTGTTTATGACATTCTTTCAGGTACTTTCTATCCTTGAATTATTTAAAAACAGCCTAGTCTGCTCATTTAAATTCTTGATGGACTTAATCTGTGTCAGGATAGGAGTCTTCGATACAGTTGAGAATATTTGGTGTAGAAAGAAAATGCTCAAAGTGCTATTCTGCCATTGACTTTAAAGGTATCTGGATCGGACCATAGTGCAGAAATGGACTACAGCAATTTCTGCCTTCAAGGGGACACAGTCCATTTGAAATCGAGGCTATTTCGGAAAATGAGATAGAAATGGTTTCAGAGCCTACACATGCATCTGAAGTGCCAATCTTTGTGATTTCACGGTCACATATTCCTTTTGCTGAAAATATGCATTTTTACTTATTTCAGTGTGAAAGACCCACAAAACTACAGGGAAAACTGAGTATACACACAAAGTGCTGTTAAATGCACAAAAGTAAGAACACCGAAGGAGAATTTTATTCACTAAAATCTATGTTACTTAGAGTCATTTTAATTATTATTTGAAAGTATCAGAAATTTTATTGAAAGAAAAGCATATGACAGGAACAAGCAATTCCCTACATCTCTGATGCAGTGAACTGAGATAAGTCAGAGATTGAGATATGGGCCTTCCATAAACTGGATCTGGATCTCAATACAGCACTATATATATATATATATATATATTTAAAAAATATTTACCCGTAAGACTGTGTATATCAGAAATATATAACAACACTTGCTAGAGTTCTCTAGACACTCCTGAGAGCATAAACACTTTAGGAAAGACAGTGAGAAGAGAGCAATAAAGAATACAGTTTGCTAGATTCTAGTATTTTAACAGAGCGCCAGATAGATGCTCATCTCTCACATAAGTCTTTCTACCATGTAGGTGTTACTTGTGCAGACAGTACTGTGAAAACACTTCACCTATTGTTTGCTGCACTATCTCATAACCTGTCCCTCTATAATGTCTATACAGAGTGTCTATCAAAGGAAAGAAATACTTTTTCTTGCCCAGATCCTCAAAGGTATTTAGGCTCCTAACTCCCATCGAAATTAATGGAAGTTAGAAGCCTGAGGCCTTGTCTACACTACAGTGGGAGATGGATCTAAGTTACACAACTTCAGCTACGTGGCTGCTTTTCTTTGGCTTATACATATAGAATTTTTTGCATGCATTAACTTCACTGGCTCCTGCGAATCTCTGCTGCTCCAGTGATATAGAGAGCAGGTGATATACAGGCTATAACTAAGGTTCTCATCTATTTGCAATTATCCTCCATAAATCAGAGCTCTCTTTTATTTCTATTTAACATGCTTGATTTTTCCCCATTCCTCATCTGTCCTGATGCAGGCTGCCCCACCGGGTGGGAGGAGCACAAGAGAAATTGCTACTTCTTTTCTCAAGCTTGGGACAGAAAGGACTTGAACTCCAGCTGCAAGGAATGTACTGAAAAGTACTCAGACCTAGTGATCATCAGTGACAAAAGGGAACTGGTGAGATCTCAATTTCTAGGCCCCACTCCCTACCCCATTCCTAATGAGATGGTTTGTAAGAAACTCCTGTCACTGCATTCACAGCTTCTAATTTACAGGCCACTGCAAGCCACATTTTCAAAGGAGTTTAGGCACCTAAAGATGCAGATAGGCACCTACTGGCATTTTCATATGTGCCTCAGCATCTAACACCAATTGAAACCAATGGAACTAGGCATCTACCTGCTTTTCAAAATTCCACTAGGCATCTATCTGCATTAGGTGTCTAAATATCTTTAAAAATCTGACCCTGGGCTTCTATATTCCTTTGGCAGAAACAGGGTGGGATCTACAAAACTGCCTATCTGACATTTAAAAATCCCACTCATGGCTCATATAAGTGACTGAGGACAGAGATGGAAATGTTAATGGAAAGAAGTATATCCTAGTAACTTCATAATAATTATCCCCTTACACATGCACACACATTCCTTGTGAATAAAACAGGGATCAATAACCTGGGTAGAACTGGCTGATTTATTGTGAAGAAATTATACAATACATTTTGCCCTTTCTTTCTATTTGCAAGTTGTTCAGGAACTGGCCCTGATTTTTTTTTTCAAATTAATTCCTTATTTGCCAAATAGTTTAGGGGAATAAATTTCAGTCTCCAGCATGCTTGTGAACTGTTCATATTTCTTCACAGCACCACAGATCCTGTTGTAAGACACTGGCATATCCTCTAGAGAGAAGCCTTGTGGGTGGACCCTATGTGACCAGGGATAGAATCTGAAAGGATTTTGTCTCCAGGGAGGAGTGTGGTCTCCTGACTACAGAGTGGAAGGCTCCATTCCCCAACTCATGCTTTGCCAACTTACCCATTTCATGTTTAATATTCAGAGTCACTCTGAACTAAACTAGGTGGGATTGTCTGTGGTGGAGGGAAATATGTCTTGGTGTGCCTCCAATTTGCTTTTTCCTTTTATTCCAGGAATTTCTCTATAACCACACATATTATTTCCTTGGACTGACATACTCAAAGCCTGAGGGATGATGGAAGTGGATCAGCAATGAAGAACTGAACAGTGATGTGTAGGTTTATTCTTTTCTAACCCTGTAAATATTTCTGTTGGACATCTGGGACTTACTAGCCCCAAGGCCAGTAATAGGAACAGAAAATTGGTAGGGATTTCTCTGTGAATGGGTAACAGTATTCACTAGTGGAACAGTATTCACTAGTGGAGGGGGGAGGGATAGCTCAGTGGTTTGAGCATTGGCCTGCTAAACCCAGGGTTGTGAGTTCACTCCTTGAGGGGGCCACTTAGGGATCGGGGCAAAAATTGGTCCTGCTAGTGAAGGCAGGGGGCTGGACTCGATGACCCTTCAGGGTCCCTTCCAGCTCTATGAGATAGGTCTCTGTTCATATATTATATTAAATCAGTGCTGGTGTCATATGAGGGACATTTTGAAGACTATGTGACCGTAATAACTTTCAGATGTGTTTGTGGGAAAGGAGGTTGAGGAGTGTGGGTTAGGGGAGTCTCACTGGGAAGCAGCCTCTAGTTTCACTCCACAGAAAAGTCACTTTCACTGTCCCCTCTGAGCATCTGGCCCCTTTTTCCAGGCTCACGGGTATATAATTGGGACATAACTGGAGCTAAATCCATATTTTCATTTTGCTTTCTCACTGCACAGATTTGATATTCCAAAGAATCTCCATGACTATGCCTGTGCTGTTATTGGATTTAATAAGGTGGTGACTGCAGTTTGTTCTGAATCCTCACACATCCACTATATCTGTAAGAACACAATGGGATAACTATAGATCCTCAAGATGAGAAAATTGCAGGCACAAGAATATGCCTGGGCTATCCAGATGCCAACAAGGATATTTCTCTCTATAAACATCCTCAGGCACATGTACCCTCGTATACACACAAATACATACTCTTACGCAGGCACTCACAAACCTGTTTTCATCTGATCATAAACAGCAATGGCATCATCATCATATCTGGTTGGACTACACACAGGACAAATTCCAGACCTCTTTTCATGTCACCACAGAGAGACCAACAGACAGAACAGGAGTACTTGTGGCACCTTAGAGACTAACAAATTTATTTGAGCATAAGCTTTCGTGGGCTTCTTCTTCGGATGCATAGAATGGAACATACAGTAAGAAGATATTTATACATACAGAGAACATGAAAAGGTGGAAGTAGCCATACCAACTGTAAGAGGCTAATTAATTAAGAGAAGCTATTAACAGCAGGGGAGAAAAACTTTTTAAGTGATAATCAAGATGGCCCATTTCGGACAGTTAACAGGAAAGTATGAGGCTACTTCAGCATGGGGAAATAGATTCAATTAGTGTAATGACCGAGCCATTCCCAGTCTCTGTTCAAACCTAAGTTAATGGTATCTAGTTTGCATATTAATTCAAGTTCAGCAGCTTCTCGTTGGAGTCTGTTTTTGAAGCGTTTCTGTTGCAAAATTGCCACCTTAACGTCTGTCACTGAGTGATTAGAGACAGTGGACAAGTGGTCTCTGAACAGATGTTGAAAAAAATGCAAAAAATTTGTAAAACTAAAATCTTCTTGTTGAAAAAAATAATAATCAGCAATAACAGTGATTAATCTTTCAGCTGTCCCTAAGCCGATCAGATACGGGCAGTCAGATATGGATATTCACTAACACTGGCAGTCATCACTGGCATGGACACTGAGGGCAGGTGCTGTAGGAGTCCCAGCTCATGGAAGCCAATGGAAGTACCATGATTTACACCAGTTGATCACCTGGTACAGAGTGTGAGCAGATGTTCTGAGCACTCACACTTCACTGGTTCTCAGGTGTCTGGGACTTGTTTGGTTCATGGGACCCTAGATTAAACAGTCTCTTACTGAAGGCTTTCAAACAGAGTCATCCTGCATCTAATGTGTTATGGGGCAATCCTGATTTACCATAAGTTTGTCCTTCATCTCCAGGATGACAAAAGAGTCCCACATTAATTTCAGAATTCACAACAATGTTGCATCTTTGTGTTTTGATAGTGTATCACTACATGATGTTATTTCAGTAAATAAGATGGGATGCTACCTCATCACTCAGTATCATAACAAACAATTGTGATGTAGCCTCTTGGAAGCCAGCATTTGCTTTTCTGTGCCTCCTCCTTTTCCTGCCAGCAGTCTATATGCTGCAGGGCCATGGATCTCTGGTGGCAGACAAGTCTATTGCAGCCTCCAAAAGTGTTTCAGCACCAGCCCTCTCCAAGGTAGCNAACAGGAAAGTATGAGGCTACTTCAGCATGGGGAAATAGATTCAATTAGTGTAATGACCGAGCCATTCCCAGTCTCTGTTCAAACCTAAGTTAATGGTATCTAGTTTGCATATTAATTCAAGTTCAGCAGCTTCTCGTTGGAGTCTGTTTTTGAAGCGTTTCTGTTGCAAAATTGCCACCTTAACGTCTGTCACTGAGTGATTAGAGACAGTGGACAAGTGGTCTCTGAACAGATGTTGAAAAAAATGCAAAAAATTTGTAAAACTAAAATCTTCTTGTTGAAAAAAATAATAATCAGCAATAACAGTGATTAATCTTTCAGCTGTCCCTAAGCCGATCAGATACGGGCAGTCAGATATGGATATTCACTAACACTGGCAGTCATCACTGGCATGGACACTGAGGGCAGGTGCTGTAGGAGTCCCAGCTCATGGAAGCCAATGGAAGTACCATGATTTACACCAGTTGATCACCTGGTACAGAGTGTGAGCAGATGTTCTGAGCACTCACACTTCACTGGTTCTCAGGTGTCTGGGACTTGTTTGGTTCATGGGACCCTAGATTAAACAGTCTCTTACTGAAGGCTTTCAAACAGAGTCATCCTGCATCTAATGTGTTATGGGGCAATCCTGATTTACCATAAGTTTGTCCTTCATCTCCAGGATGACAAAAGAGTCCCACATTAATTTCAGAATTCACAACAATGTTGCATCTTTGTGTTTTGATAGTGTATCACTACATGATGTTATTTCAGTAAATAAGATGGGATGCTACCTCATCACTCAGTATCATAACAAACAATTGTGATGTAGCCTCTTGGAAGCCAGCATTTGCTTTTCTGTGCCTCCTCCTTTTCCTGCCAGCAGTCTATATGCTGCAGGGCCATGGATCTCTGGTGGCAGACAAGTCTATTGCAGCCTCCAAAAGTGTTTCAGCACCAGCCCTCTCCAAGGTAGCTTAACAGCATTTGACAACAAGCTAACAGTTACCACCACCAATTCAGGGTCTCTTTAGGTGGTGCAGAGGATGAGAAAGAAGTCAGAATCAAAATAAATGGTAAACAGAATATTTATACGGCTAGAATGAAACATTGCAAAAATCACTGCTAGCTAGACTCTAAAATCAGTTATTAATATTTGTAATTTACCGTAAGTGTGCATGGCACTTTGTGTGTTGCCTTTTAGATTGTAAACATTAGTGAGCAGGACTCAGACTTTTTGATATGGCTGCAATCAAAGGAAGGAGAAAGGGATGGACAAGCGAGAATATTTTAACATCTATTGGTATTTGCCTTTGTCTGTATTTTAACCCCTTCCTGTTGGCCCTTTTCTATAGCTTTAATCCTTTCCTGTTTGCTTTTTCTTCTTTAACCTTTACATATATATTTTTATCATTATAATTTTTTATTATTATTTTTTCAAATACAAATATACCAAATGCCAGATTTGTCATAATGCACAAAGTAAGTAAAGAGGGTTACGATATGGGAAGGAGAAGGGAAGTTACATATCTCTCTTCAGGGTCTGCATTAATCAGTGTCTCAAACATGGGCATATACTTGCAGCCATTGTCCACTTCAATCTGAGGTTAGTCAGGATCAAGATGGTGCCTTGCACCATTGGTTTGCTAAGCTGAACTGCCAGACAGACAAATACTCAGGAGACCACATGGAGATACTGTCAGTTCTGATGAATATCTCTGTCAGGGACAAGGAAATGTAGATGAAGCACTTATGTGAGCCTTCATGTGGGGGTCACTGAAAATGGATGCATTTCATTCCATCTGCTGGATGTGGTTGTAGAGGGAGGTGAGGCTCAGGATGGAGGAAATGACTACAAGCACTTGGGGACCTAAGGGAACAGGATAATTAAGAAGAATATGTAAGACAAGCTTTCTATTAATCACAGTTAACTCATGCAATTAACTCAAAAAAATTAATCATGATTTAAAAAATTAATCGCAGTTTTAATCGCACTGTTAAACAGAATACCAAGTACCATAGTGCAATCTCTTTATCATGAAAGTGCAATTTACAAATGTAGATTTTTTTGTTACATAAGTGCACACAAAAACAAAATAATGTAAAATTTCAGAGCCTACAAGTCCACTCAGTCCTACTTCTTCTTCAGCCAATCACTAAGAAAAACATGTTCAGTTACATTTACATTGCCCGCTTCTTATTTACAATGTCACCTGAAAGTGAGAACAGGCACTCGCATGACACTTTTGTACCTGGTGTTTCAAGGTATTTACATGCCAGATATGCTAAACATTCGTATGCTCCTTCATACTTTGGCCACCATTCCAGAGGACATGCTTCCATGCTGATAACACTCATTAAAAAATAATGTGTTAATTAAATTTGTGACTGAATTCCTTGGGGGAGAATTGTGTGCCTCCTGCTCTGTGTTTTAACTGCATTTTGCCATATATTTCAGGTTATAGCAGTCTCAGATGATGACTCAGCACATTGTTCATTTTAAGAACATTTTCACTGCAGATATGACAAAATGTAAAGAAGGTACCAATGTGAGATTTCTAAAGATAGCTACAGCACTCGACCCAAGGTTTAAGAATCTGAAGTGCCTTCCAAAATCTGAGAGGGACAAGGTGTGGAGCATGCTTTCAGAAGTCTTAAAAGAGCTACACTCCGATGCAGAAACTACAGAACTTGAACCACCAAAAAAGAAAATCAGCCTTCTGCTGGTGGCATCTGACTCTCATGATGAAAATGAGCATGTGTCGGTCCGCACTTCTTTGGATTGTTATCAAGCAGAGCCCATCATAGCATGGACGTCTGTCCTCTGGAATGGTGGTCGAAGCATAGAATCATAGAACTGGAAGGGACCTAGAGAGGTTAATCTAGTCCAGTCTCCTGCACTCATGGCAGGACTAAGTATTGTCTTGACCATTCCTGACAGGTGTTTGTCTAACCTGCTCTTAAAAATCTCCAGTGATGGAGATTCCACAACCTCCCCAGGCAATTTATTCCAGTGCTTAACCACCCTGACAGGAAGTTTTTCCTAACGTCCAACCTAAACCTCCCTTGCTGCAATTTAAGCCCATTGCTTCCTGTCCTCAAAGGTTAAGAAAAACATTTTTTCTCCCTCCTCCTTGTAACAACCTTTTACATACTTGAAAACTATCATGTCCCCTCTTTCTGTCTTCTCTTTTCCAGACTAAACAAACCCAATTTTTTTAACCTTCCCTTTTCTAGACCTTTAATCATTTTTGTCGCTTTCTAGATGTCTTCTAGACGTTTGTCGTTTTCTAGACCTTCTAGACCAGACGTGGGCAAACTACGGCCCGCGGGCCACATCTGGCCCATGGGACTGTCCTGCCCGGTCCCTGAGCTCCTGGCCGGAGAGCCTAGTCCCCGGCCCCTCCCCCGCTGTCCCCCCTCCCCCGCAGCCACGCCGCTGCACGGGCCACGCTCCGGCCCGTCGCTCCCGCTGGGTAGCGTGGGGAGCGCAGCTGGCTCTGGCTGGGTGTTGCGGCTGTGAGCTCCTGCTGCTGGTAAGGGGGCGGGGAGCAGGGGGGTTGGGTAAGGGAGGGGAGGGCCCTGGGGGGCAGTCAGGGGGCGGGAAGTGGGAGGGGGCAGATAGGGGGCAGGGGCCAGGCTATTTGGGGAGGCACAGCCTCCCCTACCTGGCCCTCCATACAGTTGCGCAACCCCGATGTGGCCCTTGGGCCAAAGAGTTTGCCCACCCCTGTTCTAGATGTTTGTTGTTTTCTAGATCTTTAATCATTTTTATAGCTTCTTCTCTGGACTCTCTTCAATTTGTCCAATCCTTCCTGAAGTGTGGCGCCCAGAACTGGACACACTACTCCAGTTGAGACCTAAGCAGCGTGGAGTAGTGCGGAAGAATTGCTTTTCGTGTCGTGCTTACAACATTTCTGCTAATACGTCCCAGAATGTTGTTCGCTTTTCTTACAACAGCGTTACATTGTTGACTCATATTTAGCTTGTTGAACACTATGACCCCCAGATCCCTTTCCGCAGTACTACTTCCTAAGCAGTCATTTCCCATTTTGTATGTGTGCAGCTGATTGTTCCTTCCTAAGTGCAGTACTTTTCATTTGTCCTTATTGAATTTCATCCTATTTACTTCAGATCATTTCTCCAGTTTGTCCAGATTATTTTGAATTTTAATCCTATCCTCCAAAGCATTTGCAACCCTTCCCAGCTTGGTATCGCCCACAAACTTTATCAAAGGAGCCTAGAGGAGCTCGGATTGTCTTCCTTAACCAAAAGAAGGTTGAGGGGAGATATGATTGCTCTCTTTAAATATATCAGAGGGATCAATACCAGGGAGGGAGAGGAATTATTTCGGCTCAGTGCTAATGTGGATACGGGAACAAATGGATATAAATTGGCAGTTGGGAAGTTTAGGCTTGAAATTAGGCGAAGGTTTCTAACCGTCAGAGGAGTGAAATACTGGAGCGGCCTACCGAGGGAAATAGTGGGGGCGAAAGACCTCTCCGGCTTTAAGATTAAGCTTGATAAGTTTATGGAGGGAATGGTTTGATAGGATAACTTGATTTACACAATAGGTCATTAATGTGCCACCGCTGGTAGTTAGTACCGATGGTAAATGTTGGGATATTGGAAGTCTTTGTCCTGAGTGTCTGGATGGAGAATCTTGCCCGCATGCCCGGGATTCAGCTGATCGCCATATTTGGGGTCGGGAAGGAATTTTCCTCCAGGGTAGATTGGCAGGGGCCCTGGAGGTTTTTCGCCTTCCTCCGCAGCATGGGGCAGGGGTCGCTTGCTAGAGGATTATCTGCTGTTTGAAGTCGTTAAACCATGATTTGGGGACTTCAACAGCTGAGTCAAGGGTGAGAGTTATTTCAGGAGTGGGTGGGTCAACTCTTGTGGCCTGCATCATGCAGGAGGTCAGACTAGATGATCATAATGGTCCCTTCTGATCTTAAGTTCTATGATTCTATGATTTATAAGCGTACTCGCTGTGCCATCATCTAAATCATTGATGAAGATGTTGAACAGAACCAGACCCAGAACTGATCCCTGCAGGACCCCACTCGTTATGCCCTTCCAGCATGACTGTGAACCACAAGGTGAAAAATGCTGAGTAATCTGAAAAGATGTAGATTCTCACATAAACCCACTGAGTCATAAGAGTTTGGTAATATCAGTCATTGTTTTGGTTGAATGAAATCTGATGTGAACAGTGTGTTACCTTGAAAGAAGATGAAGAATGTCTGCTTCTGCTAATCAAGCTTGTAAAATGGATATGCAAACAACTAAAATGTGTACATTTTTTTTGATTTTTGTTTTGTGGTTTGCTATAACTTAATCAGTTGTACCATAAAATGAATAGAGCTTATGTCAGAGATAGGATTTTGGCAGAACTATGTTCTTTTCTACTTTTAATGGACATTAGTCTTCATGCCGACTGTTTTTCTTGTAGTACATCTTGCCGTTAGCCATGATTTGATTCATTTGAATAATTCCAAACAAGTAAACATAAGAACGATGATAGAAGAATGTATTGTGACAATAGAAAAGATGTATATGCTTAGTAGGGTGACCAGACAGCAAATGTGAAAAATCAGGACGGGGGGTGGAGGGGGTAATAGGAGCCTATATAAGAAAAAGACCCAAAAATCGGGACTGTCTCTATAAAATCAGAACATCTGGTCACCCTAATGCTTAGGGAGTGTTGTGCACTGCCATACATTCACCCCAAAATATGTCTGAGCCTGACCACCAACAATACTATGTCACATACCTCACCCTGAAAAATCTGCAGGGCAGGTTTGGGATTGCTCTAGTCACACAAATTCTCCTTGGCCTGCTACAGCGAGGTTCTGCAGGGGATTAGGCAAATTAGACAGGAGCACACAATACGGAATGAATACTGAATGGCTTCCCCTCTGGACCCTGCAGAAGAGGCTCTGTTGACTCCATCAGGGAGTCTGCCATAGCTCAGATTTCCTTAGCAGATTTGTTGCATCAGCTACTCATTGGCACAATCCTACTTACCCTCGATCAGCACAAACTTCCAGACAGGGCTTCCTTACATATGGAGTCCAATAAAACTACCATATGCTCCAGTGGTGAACATGATCTTCTCAGGCTATTTCCTCCAGCAAATCCTAGTATGATTCCTGTCAGCCACGGAAGCACCCTTCAGCAAACAAAAATGAGGCAATAATAACATGTCCCCCCCCTTCTTTCTCTTTTCCTAGTCCACTGTACACATTGAAATAATGTTCCTCCTCCACCACCAGCAGCTTTAATATAAAATCATTTTATTACACTTCACTTTGAATTGCTTTTAGGTTTATTTTGTTTTTCTTTCCTTAGCAAAAGTAAAAAATTAACCAGAATTAACCTCTCACATAAACCTTGCATCCTATCCAGCTCATCCCAAGCCTGTTCCCCATACTTATTGCTGGGTTCAGCCTACCAGGCTCACTAGTGACATAGAACTCCCTCACTGTCTCCAACTTGGTCTCCTGGGGAAGCTTATGTAGTTCCAGATCTTGTGGATCTGGGCCTGAAGAAAGTGCTCTGTGGCTCATGAGGCTACATAATGGTTGATGCCAAGATCAGATGAATGGTTCGCTGGAAGGAGCTGGTTGTCATAATGCCTAGAGGCCTTCTCAGGCACAGATGGCTCCTTGAATGATGATTTACAATTTTACCTTGAGCTTATCACAGAGATTCTGAATGTAACATGGCTCATCTGTGTGTTTCCCAACTCTGAGACTTCTAGGAAACTGCAGTGCAGTTAATAGGCCCTGTTGGGAGAGAAAGGGCATGTCCTTTTCATCTCCTTCTCCTGCCTGCTCTGCTCATCTCCTTCAGGATGCAGAAGTCCAGCATTATGGCCTGATTCCTAGTCTCCTCTCCCAGGAGGGATTCCAGTCTACAATCAAACTCTGCAGCAAGGCACTGGGAGCAGAATGCTAACCATTCTCTTTGTCAGCTGATTAATGTCTGACAACGTTCCAAAAGCTGTGAAGCACCCAATAGAGGTAGCCTCCTTGCAGCATCACAGTATGGTCTCAGAGTTTGGTGGCACAGACACATTGCAATGGCAGCGGATGGACTAGGGGTGGAAACAGGGAGGACAAGAGCAGGACATTCATTTAAAGCTAACAAACATTAATTCAGGCTCTAATGGTCTTCCATCCATCCATCCATCCATCCATCCATCCATCCATTCACAGATGAACAAATTTTCCCATATCTCCAAAGCAGCAAGGAGGTTTGCAGGAAGCTCCCACTGATTCACTCTAATGCTAAGAAATAGGCCTTCTTCAAACCATAATAGTCTCTGCACTTAAAATTCACTTAAAAATCCCTGGCCACTTTCCCAGGGCACCCATTCTCTACAATGAACATTGAGAGCTTGTAAGGTAACTCCCTTCTCTTCATGTGCCAGTATATTTATGCCTGTATCTGTAATTTTCACTCCATGCATCTGAAGAAGTGGGTTTTTTTACCCATAAAAGCTTATGCCCAAATTAATCTGTTAGTCCTTAAGGTGCCACCAGACTCCTCATTGTTTCTGTGGATACAGACTAACACGGCTACCCCTCTGATAATTGAGAGCTAAAGAATATGTTCAGCACAGTTACTACTGGAAGTTGCTCAATGTTACCATTCCTGGAAGCATTGTTGGCTGCAGAGAGCGATAGAGCTTGTGTGAGGGCTAGCCCTATGTTGTGCCATCATCTTTATAGGGTCTCTTCCCTACCTGTCTCCATTCCCAAAGTCCCTATATGGAGTACATCATACATGATAATTGAAGTGCCCTTTAATATAAGCCTGAAGCAATCGCTCTTCCCATAAGGGCAAATGAGAACAGTTTGTAGCTCATCAATGAGAAATTCAAAGAACTTCCTGAAGTGCTGGGTGAATGTCCATGCAGAAATCTCACCTCCTCACCCAATCTTGACTCTGCAATATTTAAGCTGCATACATGAGTGGCCGGTGAACTCCTGCTTCAGGGAGGCTAGCCCCTGGCCACGCCCCTTCCACCTGAGGCCCTGCCCACACCTGCCAAAGCCCTCAGGCCTCTCTCCACCCCACCCCCACAACCAGAGAAGCCCCAGATGGCCTGCCCTGGTCCAGCCCGAGCTGCACCGGGCCAGCAGCCAGCCCAAGCGTCGGCCCGAACTGCCCCTGGCCACCCCAGCCACCAGCCTGAGCCTTGAGCTCCGACGGCTGGAGCTGAGCCCCTGCTGGCTTCAGGGGAAAAGGGAAGTGGGGGCAGGGCCTCAGGGCAGAGCGGGGGTGGGATCATGGCTTGGGTTAAGGAGACTTAGTCTCCTATGGCCTTTGATACCCACCACCTGTGGCTGCATAAGCTAAGAAACCGCTTTGGTATTAAGCAGTTGCCAACAGCTGCCTAGGTTCCCTCCTTCTACTACAGGTAAAGGGTGCCACACCGAGAGCTCACAGAAAGGCTGGAAAGATCCAGCTGGAAAGGTAGCATTCACAAGGCCTTTTGAACATCACAGCTCTGTGCACATAGGCAAAACCCTTGGGCTCCCAGCAATTACCCATGCAAATCTCACACATAATTTTCAGAAAAGATACGCATCCAGGGCCAAGATTTTCAGAAGTGGGAGCCTACAGTTATGTGCCTAAGTCCATATTTAGGCACCCAAATAAGCGGCTACTCAGTGGCTTCTACTGGAACAGCTGGGTGCTCAGAACTTTTGAAAATCAGGCCATGTATTTAAATGTCTGGCTATGGATTTATGATCTTCTATTTAATCTCCCAGTTTTGAAAACTTTTGGCCAAAAACAATCTTGAAAATCCATTGCCACTATGTCTCACATGAAGCTGAGTGCATAAGATCAGATTTAGGCACACACATAGGAAATTCCAGGCTCATTTCATTCACTAAGACTGGGACATGTCCCTGAAAGATCACTGCAGAAGGAGAAAGGCAAAAGATGTGACCATGTAATCGAGAGTCAGTAACAGAATCTTTCTCTAATTTACATCCCTTAGATGCTAATTTATTAACTCTTACCTAAAAGGAAACATCTGCTTCTGTCAACATAACACCACTCTCCAGGTCCTTATCTTAACTAAACTCCCCTTAACGTAATTCACATTTATGAAATAACAGAATTTTGAATTAGAAAATACAATACACAGTTATAATTCCCTTTTCAGTTGCTCAGTTTTCAGCCTATGTTTTTCCTTTTGTTTAACTGCGCTGTTCTTCCTTTAACTTTTCCTCTTTTTCCTTATACCACTGTCTTTCCTATTCCTGTCTACTGTTCCTTTTGTAGCTATCCCTACCAGGGCCGGCTCTATAGTTTTTGCCGCCACAAGCAAAAAAAAAAAAAAAAANCTGATCCCTACTATTCCCACTGTTTCTGTCTTTCCTGTCTCTCCTGAACTGGAGTTGTCTTTTTCCCTTTCAGCTGTGTTCCTGGAGCCCCTCTGATGATGCAACCTGAGACCTGTGAGCCTGAGTCAACTGGTACGAGTGTCTATTTGCTATGTTCCTTACAGGGAATGGAAATAGATTAATTGTGCTGGTGAATTTCATTGATTGGATCAAAAACAGAGAAGTCTTCTCCTATAATTGATTCTGACCAGCTTGGCCACCTCCAGATTTTGCCTGCAGTGCTTGTTATTCCTGGCAGCATCTATTTCATTTGCACTCCAGATACTGGTTCCAGGCCAGCTCAAGTGAAGATTACATTAATTGCAATCTGGATGTTTATAAACCAGTCAAGTCTCTGGTTTACCACCTGGTTCAGCATCTTCTACTACCTGAAGATCACCAGTTTCACCCATTTCTTCTTCCTCTGGCTAAGGCTGAGAATCTCTGGGCTGGTGCTATGGCTGCTCCTGAGATCCCAGCTGGGGTCCCTGGTCTTCACAGTGCCATTATCTTGATGTGTTTATAGCAGTTTTCTCCTCCACACAACTGAGCATCTCACTGGAAATATCACTGGGCAAAAATAATGAGAAAATCATTGATATTTTGTTTACTTTTTTTTCAGTAGTCTGGAATCTTTCTTCCCCTTCATGATATTCCTGGTTTTAATCATCCTGCTAATCATCTCTCTTTGGAGAAACATCAGGCACATGCAACACACTATATCTAGCTTAAGCAACCCGAAGACTGAGGTCCGTGCTGGAGCTGATAGAGCTCTGATCTCCTTCCTTATCTTCTATGTGTTATATTTTGTGGCTAGTGTTGTCTCAATGATAATGGTTGCTGTAGTCAAAACTCCATAGGAGTTTTGGGAAATTGCGATGGACATGTATCTCTGTGGACTCTGTTGTTCTCACTCTCGTCAATCCCAAACTGAATCAGGCATCAGTGAGACTTCTCCATTGGGCTAAGTGCCAGCTGAGACAAGAGACTTGATAAACTTCATCACAAGACTCCCATGGAAAGAACTTTTCTCTAGAGCTAGTGGGGAAATGGAATTTCCATTCCATGAGAAATAATTACAAGATTGTATTTATTTATCCTGTATATACTTGAAGACTGAATACATTGGACCCCATGTGCGAAAATATTTTAATTTCCTTTGGACTGTTTTGAGTTTGTTTGAGGAGCCCTGAAGAAAGGGAAAGCAGAGGCAGGCGGCTGCAGAGCAACCTCTGGCCAGGAAGGGGTGCTCTGGCGGCGGCCAACCCCGCAAAAAGTCCTGTTGACATTTTTTGTGTTTTACAATTACATTTTTCCTATTTTTAAAGATGTTTTTCTTGCTTCTGTTGCTGTGTGAAAGACTCACACAAATACGAAACAATGAAACTGACTGTAAACAAAGAGCGGTCAAATGCACAAAGTAAAGAAACTGGAGTGAAGGAAGGAAAAAACGTTAATCTCTTTCAGTTATAGCACCATTACTTTATAGAATAGAAACAATAATAGGTGAAAAAATCAGTCAGAACTGTGAATTTTGATTTGATAGTATGGTTATGGTTTGTTAAAAATCTATGCAAAATTTCAAATTTACACATTTTCTTACAGAAGCTTCTAAATAAGTCATCTAATTTTTCAAAGTGCTGAGCACCCAGCAGCTCCAACTGGCCAAAATGGATATGTCTCAGTGCTTAATGTGTGCCAGGACTTGCCAGGACTGATTCTAGGCTTGGCAGTTCATAGCCCGGCACCTCTGGGCTTGCCACATCAGTTATAAAAGTAAAACAATTGCTTGGACCCCAGCACCTCTTTCATTACAAATCAAGCACTTGAGTAGTATGTCTACACTGCAATTAAAAGCCCATGGATGGCCTGTACCAGCTGACTCGGGCTCGCAGGTCTTGGGTTAAGGGATTGTTTAATTGCTGTGTAGCTGTTCGGGCTCAGGCTGAAGCCAAGGCTCTAGGACCCCAAAAAACTCCCAATTAACTTTATTCATTTGTCCTCTGTGAGTTGTCCCTTTGAGTTTAAAGTCTGTTAGGTTCATTTTTGAGTAATTCATTATGATTTTTGCTTGATTATTGGTAACAGCAAAATTTATAAACTGTTATTGTCCCCTGTAGAACATGAGGGTTAACACGTTAATTACTACAAGCTGTGGCTTCTTAAAATATGAGAGGAAGGAAGAGCCAGGGGTTAGAGCACTAGTCAGAGACCTGCGTTCAATTCCTTGCTCTGTCACAGGCTTCCTGTGTAAACTGAGGCAAGTCACTTAGGCTCAGATCCACAAAGGTATTTAGGCCTCTAACTTTAATTGATTTCAATGGAAGTTAGCAGGCTAAATAACTTTGTGGATCTGGACATTAGCTTTGCTGCGCCTTAGTTCCCCATCTGTAAAATGGGGATAATGGCACTTCCCTACCTCACATGGGTGTTATGAGGATAAACCCATTACAGATTGTGAGGTGCTCAGGTACTACAGTGATGGGGTATATACGTACCTTCGGTAAAGCAACACACAAAGTGGCAGCACCCTCCCGCTCAGCCCTCATTAGTTCCAGAAGTCCCTCACGCCCTCCTTCCAAAGAGCAGTTTAAAAGAGGAACTTGGGGAACTTCCCTATAGACAAACAGCAGAAAAGCTAAACACTTACTTATGCTAATCATGTGGCTGCTGATCTGCAAAAGTTTTCAGCATCATTTTAAGTGTCCCATTAAACCTCTCAAGCAGCCCTTTAGTCTGGGAGTGACAGGGAATGACCAGAAATGTTGAACCCCACATTTCTCTCTTAGTGTGGGCAGACATAAAGTATTTTGCTCTTTTCTCCTTGATTAAGCCACTCGAGGAATGAAACCATCATTGTGTTGTCTCAGCTCTTTAGCTGTTGTGGAGGCATGATGTGTTTCCTAATGGCAAGCTGTTTAGAAGTGAAATGATACAAAAGAGGAAGCCTTTATGGACACTGATTCTCTTCTGAGAGAGAGAGGGAGAGAGAGAGAAGCACATACACAAAAGGAACCACAGCATGATCACCAAGGAAGCCAAGAAATATAAAAAATTGTGACCAAGACCCAAAGGACAAATACTGTTAATTCCCTTCCACAGCATCTATTCCAGACCAAGAGATACAATGGAAAAAGATTTTTGAACCATCCGCTTGGTGTGGTGAGCTCTTTCTGAGAAATACTTCTGTTCTATTTTATTTGTGTAGCTTGCTTCCTGTAATTCTCCTGCCTTTTATGACTGTAATGGTTTCTTGGGATTGCAAAGATTTCAGTGGGTTGGAATAAGCAAGATTCACAGTCTCCTATTTAATTGTGAGAGACTCCAATTGGTGTTTCTAATTGAGGAGCATGGAGGGGATAATAGAACTGGGCATAGGATACAAGATTGTAGATGACCTGGGAGATGTGACTGCTCAGAATGGTGTGTGCTGCTGTCTTCATGAGGCTGGAAGGATGCAGAGTAAGGCAAGGGAGTGGCACTTTCTACAACAGGCTGATTTAAAAAAAAAGTTTTGTTTTTTTAAATGAAATATTCCCCATCAAATACCATCTCCTTTTATCTTTATATAGATGCTGTCTGCTTTTGCAAACTGCCCTGGGAGGATTCAATCAATGAAAGTTGGGGGCTATTGTGGATCTGAGCCTAAGTGGCTTGCCTCAGTTTACACAGGAAGCCTGTGACAGAGCAGGGAATTGAACCCAGGTCTCTGACTAGTGGTACCCAAGGTATAATAACTGCTTGGCTGCATTACATGTTTAATATGCAAGAACTATCTTATTCAATTTAAAGGGATGTATGTTAGTTGCCCTAGTTATTACACTGGGATCACACCTTTGTTAATAACCAGTGGAATTTATCTGTAGAGATTCAGTCATTGTGAATAGATTATCTACCTTATTGTACAGTTACTAAAATTTGAATAGACATTTTGAGCCAAATTCAGGTCTTGTGCAACTTCAGTGACGTTCAGTTATGTTACACTACGGAAGAATTTGGCAACACTCTAATTAAATACCGGTAATTGGACACACTCTCGCTCTCTCTCTGTACCTAAATGCTTACTATAATATCTGAGCACCTACCAAGTATTTACAACAGGAATAACAAGAACAATCTCTCTCTCTCTCTCACTCTCTCTCTCCTTCCTTCCTTCCTTCCTTCCTAACCTGTGAGAGAAACAGCTTGATTAGTTTATTGGGGTATGTAAAGAACTTTTGTGGGGGGTGAATGAAGATGAAGGTGTTAGTTTTGCATTTAGGTCTGATTGAGGTGAGGCCATGGTCATATTTCTCATGGGAGTGAGTTTCATAGTTTACACCCAGCTTTTGTGCAAGTTCTCTCTCCTGCATCCACAAGCCTCCCGTATTGGTCAACAGTTTTATTGTTCCAGTGGAACGTAGCTGGTGAGGGAGGTCATAGTTGTGGAGGGAGATGTGCTCTGGGAGGTCTTTTCCAATCTAGGAATTTATTTCCTAAAATTTTCTACTGTTGCTAACCACTTGTTTCAGCTTCATCAGTGGAGGCAGTCATAGGAGTTTTACTGTAGGCAAGGTACCCACAGCTACTAACATTTGAACCACTGTCATCTAGACCTGCTGTGAGCAGGGTCAAATGGCATGGTGATGAAAATGCTAGCAACAGCCAGGAACCCTGTCTACTCTAGCAGTCCCACAATGGCCGTGACTGGTAGAGCTGAAGCAGTGATAACACCAGTGGGAAATTTTAGAAAAAAAATCCTAGTATAAGCACAGCCACAGGGAACTAGGGCTTGTCCCATCGAGGGCTATGAATATAAGGACAGAGCATTGAACTGGACTCTGTAGTCAATGGAGAACCGGTACAGAGAGCAGAGAACCAGTGTGATATGTTCATGGCAATCTGTGTTACTAAACAGATGAGCAGCAGCATTCTGTGGGAGCTGGAGCTTTCTCACATGGGCTGCTTCATTCCTCGATATAATGAGTTGCAATCATAAAGCCTGGAGGTTACAAATATGTAGATCACTGTAACCAGGTACATCTCATAGACTGAGACACAATCTTTTGGCCAGTTGCAGATCCAAATGAACATTGTTTTTGCCACTGTGGCAATTTGCACATCCAATAGACTTAAGAGTCTGAGTTTGTAGTGTTGTAGTCATGTTTGGTCCCAGGATATTGGAGAGACAAGGTGGGTGAGGTAATATCTTTTATTGGACCAACTTCTGCTGGTGAGAGAGACAAACTTATGAGCTACACAGAGCTCTTAAGAGTCTGAGGGCAGATGCCCTCAAGAGTGGAGTTAATATAGGAAGCAAATAGTTTACTAGAGATCTCCATTTGAATGTCAACTGATACCATCTATTAATTTACCATAGTATGTCAGTTATTGCAGTTATTTCCAATTCTAAGTCCACCACCATTGTTGGCAAGTGTTGGTTTTATAATGGTGACTGAAATTACTGTATTAGGTAATCGTTTTCATAGAATCTAAATTCATCCATCTTGGGGAGACTTGATTTCAGTTGTGATCCATTCTATTATTGCATACTACTTTGGCAATACCTGCAGGTGCTTCCTAACTAATAATCAGTTGAATGTTAGAATCTTCTTACAAGGACAGTAGTTTGTTAAACCAGACAGCAGCTACACCGATAGCTTTAGTCCAACTGGAAGAAGGAATGAAGGGACTAATTGAAAATAAAACAAACTAGTGCTTTACTAGTACAAACTTTACTAGTAAATGATGACAGCCATTCTATTTCATGACAAGCTGCCATAGATCCCTGTGTGCTCAGATATCATGGAGATGAGTGCAGACTAAAAACTTCATGCAGATCCCAGGAGGCAATGGAGAACACTTGCAAAGTGGTAAATGGTATCATTTTAAACTTTTCAGGGCTAAAATTCAGAATAACATGAACTGGCAGCTGGTGATTCCTGGCTTGATCATCTTGGCCATTAAACTCGTAGGAACGTCCCTGTTCATTGTATATTGTGAGTATCAAACGTATTTGTTATTTCTCAAGTGGAATTTACATTCTCTGGGATCTTTGTAATTAAATCTCACTGCCTCAGGCAAGGCCCATGTAAATCCGACAGGGTGGCATTCAACAAGATTATCCATACCACCGTTACTTTGTCATCTCCAGGGTGGACAACTGTGCATTGGATTATGCTTGAAAACAACTCAAATCCTTCAGCTAGTGCAGAACTTGGTTACCTGTCTAAATGACAGCCTGATGTGAACACATAATATCTGTGTTCTGTACCTTACACTGGTTTCCCTTCCCCGCCCAGCTGCAATTCAAGTGGCCAGGGACTTCGCTATCTTGGATATCTCTTCTACTTTCTACCATTGCTCATATTCTTCAATTTTTAACACAGTGCAAGACACATCGGGCCAATCTGTCTTTTTAGCCTGCAAATGGGTTTTGCCAAAAGTGTGAAGATGAAAGACAGTCAGCTGCTATATGGTGCTTGTGACCATATTTTGCAATTGGTATTGATTATTTACATTTTATACGTACCTGGAGAGATTCCCAGACAAAACACTTTGGAAAAATGGAGTTAAAGCCAAGAAAAAAATCCATAACTTAAGGAAAACATGTAAGATACCATTAAAACCTAAACATTTAAGAGCCAGGAAATTCAAGATAATATTAAACTTTAAAAATTGTTTGAAAGTATAGGAACTGACTGTTAAGATCTCCTAAGCAACCTTAACTCTGCCCCTCTTATCCCCACCTAGCTCAGCCACCATTCCAGTGACAATTATATTCAACAATAGAGGGCAAATTGAAGGTTTTGATATTGGTATTGCATAGGGCATAGAGGCCACATCAGGGATCAGGGCCCATTGTGCTAGGTATGTCAAATATACAGCAAAAAAGATGCTTCCCGTAAGAGCTAGCAACCTAAGTATAAGACAAGAGCTGTCAGATGGCTACAACAAATAGATGGGGAGGGGGAGCACAAGGCAACAGTGAGATGTCTATGACTATGTGAGCTGCACCGAGGTCCATACAGTGGCTGGTGTGTAAGTTGGCATATTAACTGAGGTGCAACCTGGCTGCTGTATGTGTTTGTATTTCATAATAACTAAATCCTGTCTTATAGTCAAAGGAAGAAGTTTGCTGGAAGGTGCAACTTCCTACCTCAGAGAAGAGAGAAACATCAACTTCGTTGCTTACACAACTCATACACAAAACACACCCTGACCTATACAGAGGAGATCACAGTTTACCAATAATATATCCATATAGTGATGGTAGAAGTGTGAGGGCTGCCCTCTTGGATGACACACTGGGACTGAACCAGGGATCTCCATTATTAAAAGCACAAGTTGCTACAGCTTGAGCTAAAAAGTCAACTTCCTGTAGCTGGTGGCTGTAACACTCACATCCTCTATGGATTAGTCCACAGGGGTTCCTGTAGCACACACTGACCAGTGGATTACAAAAGTGCTTCCTAATATTGTCTGATATGTGTATCTATCTATCTATCTATCTATCTATCTATCTATCTATCTATCTATCTATACTTGAGAGATGCTGCTCTTTGTTGGGGAATGTTCCCTTCCTTGAAAAGGGATGAGCATGCTTTGCACACACATGGTTCTTGGTCTCTGTTCCCCTTAGGTATCCAGGGACTGATCAGAATATAAAAAAGCAGCAACTGTATGGATTGGCTTTGGATACAGGGGATCTGTTTGTCATGTGTATTTCCCCCATTTGTATTTATTCTACAAAAAGTCTCTCTATTATGTTACTTCCCTATAGGCCAAATTGACAAATTACACCCCCACCAACTCCACTGAGACACAGCTAATGCATAAATGGAAAGAAAGGGGAGTGGTTGGCTCAGAAGTGACTAATCTGGCAGACACATATTCACTTTGTTGCACAACACTGCCACAGCCAGTTTCCTATTTTACTATGAACTGACAATTTCCTAAGGGGTCATAGCTACCAAAGGAAATGGCTTATGTATGTCTGCGTCAGTGGTCCCCAACCTTTTTCGTCTGGCGGGCACCAGACGATGAGCCACGGAGGACCGTGGCGGCGAACAAGCATCCGCAGAAATGCTGCCGACAAGCGGCAATGTCAATAGGCGTCGCCGCCGAAATGCCGCCGACAAGCAGCGTCATCCAGAGGTGTCGCTGCCGAAATGCCAGATGCTCATCCGCCAGTGTAACGACAGAATGCGAAACCCTCGCGTTTTGCTACTAGTTGCAGTTTTTGCCACACAACGTAACCGTCTGTGCTCCTGCTCAGGACTTGCTGCCTCAATCATCCAATAGGTCAATTTGGCACATTAGCCAGGAGGAAGCAAATCGTGAGCGTTTTCGACCACAAACCCCATTTCTCCAGATTTGCAACCGTCCCTGGACCAGTGACAGGGGCACAGCCATCCCTGGGCCAGTGACAGGTGCATACGCAGCCAAGTCACTGGAAATAATCAAGGAGGAAGCCAGTGGAGAAAATGAATGGGGCCACTCTGGTTATCACCTTGGGTAAGGGGTGTGCTCTGTACCCCCAAACCTTACCTCCCTTTTCACGTATTCACACACAAAACAGTGAAAGCGCGCACCTCAATCATCCAATAGGTCAATTTGGCACATTAGCCAGGAGGAAGCAAATCGTGAGCGTTTTCGACCACAAACCCCATTTCTCCAGATTTGCAACCGTCCCTGGACCAGTGACAGGGGCACAACCATCCCTGGGCCAGTGACAGGTGCATACGCAGCCAAGTCACTGGAAATAATCAAGGAGGAAGCCAGTGGAGAAAATGAATGGGGCCACTCTGGTTATCACCTTGGGTAAGGGGTGTGCTCTGTACCCCCAAACCTTACCTCCCTTTTCACGTATTCACACACAAAACAGTGAAAGCGCGCACCTCAATCATCCAATAGGTCAATTTGGCACATTAGCCAGGAGGAAGCAAATCGTGAGCGTTTTCGACCACAAACCCCATC
>QXTE01000464.1:254748-289233 GCA_003942145.1 Platysternon megacephalum
TCTGGGGGGTGCGGCGCTGGGTGTAGGGAGCCAGAGGGGTGCTGGGCAGGGGGTAGCATGGTGCAGCATGGGCCCGCCCCCAAGGGGAAGAAGCACAATGGCAGTGCAGGGCTGGGCTGGACAGTGTGGGTCTGGCAGCTCCCGGTTTGTAAACAGGGCCCTTGTACTGGGCTGGGTGGAGTGGGGCTGTCCCTGCCGTGCCATGACTCATATCCCATTGCCCCCGGCCAGCCCCTCCCTCTGAGGACTCTGCCCCGCTGCCCCATGTCCCCATTTCCCCCATGGGGACCCACAAATATGTTTAGCACCGGGCCCACAAAAGGTTAATCCGTCCCTGTTTGGGGTGCAGGCTCTGGGATGGAGTTGGGGGGCAGGAGGGTTGCAGGCTATGTAGAGTTTGAGTGACGGGTGCAGGCTCTGACCTGGGGCAGGGGATTCCGGTACAGGAGGGGGTACAGACATGTGGGCTCTGGGAGGGAGTTACCAAATCAGCACGTTGTATAAGAGAAAGGAGCTGCAGTGATTTCATATAGACATAGAAAATGATAGAAGACAGCCCCGCAGCACTTGTATAGGCTAGAGAGGAGCCGCGGTGTCTACGCTTTGACAGTCTAGGAATTGGGCTGCCTGTGCCTTTAAGACCCAGCCCCAGGAACCCGCCCCTGCTCCGGGGCTGACACGGGGCAGAACTGAAAACAGCCTGTGCCCCCCCCACAGCCCCAACACCCCCAGATCTGCCAGCGCAGCAGGTGGCTCATCCCGAGGGGCCACTGTCCCCCCACCCCTCCCTAAACGGGGGTTTTGTCCCCGCACAGGGTCTGGTAGCGTCTCCCCCCCGGGCTTAACCCCGGCTACCACCCCCCACCCCCGATTTTTCCCCTTCAGCCTCTCTCCTGCCGCTGCCTACAGCAGCTTGAACCCCTCTGGCCAGTAAATTTCTGTCCCCCGCTCAGACCCTGGCAGCCCCCCCGCTGCGATTTGCCCCCTTGAGCATTTTAAACGCCCCCAAAGACCAGGCAGCAAATCGTGAGTAGAAGTGAGGGCAGAGAGAGGGCAGTGGCGACAGCGAAGGTTACTGGGCATGCTCAGTTCGGCCGCGCATGCTCAGTGCAGCCAAAGTAGCGAATCTGGAGCGGTAGCTGTTTCTGTCGTTACACCTGCCAGTACGCGGGCGCACTGGTTTACGGCAAGTGGGAGAGAAAGAAAGGACTGGAGTTTGCAAGCATCTCCATCTAAACCAGTGGAGATGCCCAGTGAATGGCCATCATGTGCTGTCTGCTGATGAACAGGTTCCACTGTCAATGGGAATCCAGTTGTATGACATGTTTAGAGAACTATAATTATCCCCAAATCTACATGCATCCCCAAGTAGGGACTAGGTCTGCCCTTTCTCCAAAGCCATGCTTCCATGATTGTGATGTGAAGTTCATGCTTTGTGGAAACTATAGCATGTGAGACAGGAGCTGAGCCTGTAACAGAAGAGCATGATAGCTGGGCAGTCAGCCTTAACATGTGCCTTTGTCTGTGCCTGCCCTTTTTCTTAATTTTACTATTTGTGCCTCTCATTGTGCTGAGTTTGCACCTGAACCCATGATTGTTTTGGCTGTTCATGTGCCTGCATCACTTCCCATGCTCATAACTCCACCTAAACTTGTTGTCTGTATCTCTGCTTGTGTCCTTGACCTCTGCTTGCTCCCTTTTCTAAATCTTTTGCCTAAATCTCTGCATGGGTCTGATCATTTATCACTTGATGCTATTTCTTAGAATGTCACAGATGCATTACTCCCTCCCCCGAATGCTATATTTTCCCACTGTATTCTTTGCCATCCTAAGGCTAAGGGCATGCTCCAGTGTCTTGGGAATAGGAGGCAATGATGAACTCTTGCTGAGATCCTTGGGGTTCCCAAATGCAATATTAATAATAATAAAGTAAAACAAGAAAGGCACAACCATCCAACAAGTTATCACCACAGGTGCACTTTATATTGAGTATTACAGATCATCTCCCAGAGACCAACAGCTGGGCTTGTGTTCAGTTCCACAGATCTTCCCCACTCTGGGTTCTCAGAGGATGCTCAATTCCACAACTGAGGGGAACAGAACAGGTAATGTCCAGGCAGTGAAATTCTGGGATTCGCTGTGAAATTCTCTGGGGGCAAAAGGGGAGTTATCTTGGTTTGTGTTCCTGATTCCCCATCACTGATGTCCACTTCTGCAAAGTACCCCATTGGCTGGGATATTTGCCCCGAGAGATACTAATATTTGTGTTTGCGTCCCAGCTGGGGCAGGGGCTGCAGAGATGGGATTGTCCCTCACTCATCATGGTGGATGGGAAATGGTTAGCATCTCTGACATTCTAAGAAATAGCATCAAGTGATAAATGATCAGACCCATGCATGGAGTTTTGGAGTCACATGGGCAAGTCACATGTCCATGCATGACTCAGAACTTTACAGGCTAAGCCACATAGCCAGGAAAGCTCAGATGTGGATTGGCGTCTATCAAGGTCTATTGTCAGCTTAAGTGTTTCTTGATTGGGCACTTACTGAGAATAGTCTTTTCTCAAGAAGCTGACCAAATGCTTCACTGAGGCTACTTAAAATCAAACAAGTACGCAGCCAATATTCATAACTTCGAATACAAAAATGATACATGCATACAAATAGGATGAATACATGCAGAAGAACATAACCTTTGCAAAGATATGTAACATGGCATAAAACATTTTCCAGTTATGTCATATTTACACTCATAAGCATATTTCTATAAAGAAATGCCTGTCCCAGAATGCCAGCACCTGCAGTGCAATCAGTAGTCCCTTTCATGGCTGCTTGGTCCAGGCCAGGACTTAAGGTGACCCGGCTCAGCCCAGACTGTGTCAGCCAGTCAGTCCAGAAGCAACAGAGCCACAAGCTCTATCTGTGTCCCAGCAGCCCCAACAAATAAACTCCTTTATATTCATTACAGCTAATCCCTGTCTCTTCTCTGCAGTGGGGGACACTACAGCATGGTCACCTACCCTCTTGTCTTTCAAATCGTTCCTCAAAACTCACTTCTTCCCTGAAACACACTAGCCCACATCAGTAAAACGCTCTCATCCACCCCATAATGAACAAATAAACAAAAACCCACCAAGACAGAACCTTCCTGTGGATCTCCCAGTGTCTGTGTTGTGCTGCCCATCTGTTTAGGTCACAAGATTCCCAGGACAAGAACAGTCTCTCCTGACATGTCTCATAGGGCAGTGTTTTTCAAAGTTCGGGTTGCGGCATGTCAGGCACTGGGTCACTCTGGTCAGCACCGCCAACTGGGATATTAAAAGTCCTGTTGGCGGTGCTGCCCAGCTAAGGCAGGCTAGTCCCTACCTGTTCTGACACCACGCTGCACCCCAGAAGTGGCCAGCAGCAGGTCCGTCTTCTAGGGAGGGGGTCATGGGGCTCCACGCGCTGCCCCCACCCCAAGCACCAGTTCCACACGCCCATTGGCTAGGAACCAGCCAATGGGAGCTCGGGTGGTGGTGGCTGCGGGCGACAGCCACGCAGAGCCACTTGCATACCTCTGCCTAGGCGCCGGACCTGCTGCTGGCCACATCCTGCCTCTGCACCCCGTCTACGCCACTGACTGGGAGCTGCCGGAGGTAAGTCTTCACCCCAACCCCGCACCCCAATCCGCTGCCCCAGCCCTGATCCCTTCCCCTAAACCCAGAACCCCTTCCTGCAGCTCAAACCCCTCATCCCCAGCCTCACCCCAGAGCTTGCACCCCCAGCCCAGAGCCCTGAACCCCTCCCATAACCCAATCCCCTGCCCCAGCCCTGAGCTCCCCCCAAACCTGAAGCCCTTCCTGCACCCCAAACCCCTCATCCCCGGCCCCACCCCAGAGCCTGCACCCCCAGCCCAGAGCCCTGACCCCTTCCTGCACCCCAACCCTCTGCTCCAGCCCAGAGCCCCCTTCCATACCCTGAACCCCTCATTCCTGGCCCCACCCTGCAGCCCTCACCCCCGTACCTCAACCCTCTGCCCCAGCCCTGAGACCCTCCCACACCCCAAACCCCAGCTCCTTTGGGTCACGGGCATCAACAATTTTCTTCAACTGGGTCCCCAGAAAAAAAGCTTGAAAACCACTGTCATAGGTCATCTGGCACTTAATAAATCAAGAAGAGCAAATGCTGCCCAAGCATTTATTGCCAAGTATGTTTTATAGCATTAAAGATATCAGAGACCAAAACCTAGATTTGTGTTCAGTTTCACAGATCTTCTCCACTGATGACTCAACAGAGAACTCTTGGTCTTCAACCAGCGGTGGAAGAACAGGTAAGATCAGTGCATTGAGAATTTGAAGTTTGCTGTAAAATGTGATTGGGAGAGAAGAGTTCTTTTCCTGCCAATTAATTGTTGGTATTTCCCTCTTTCTTTGTGTGTGCCTCTCCTACAGACTGCCCGATAAGGTGGATTTTTCAAAGGGGAAAATGCTACTTCTTTTCTGTTCAGGAAAAGACTTGGAATGCCAGTCAAAGAGCATGTTCTGAAGCAAACTCTAGTTTAGTGATCATCAACAGCAAAGAGGAACTGGTGAGAGCTATTGTAGAAAGAGCATATAATCCTGTGGAAAATGAACCACGGACTCTGCTTCAAAGAACTTCCCAGCCTGTCTTCTCCATCTCTGAGTTCCCCATGCAAGTTTTCTATCTGCACTCTTCCAAGTTCTCCCCTTCCCTCCTTAGTTACACCCTACCTTAGTACCAACACAGGAGCTCGGCTGTCTTTGTGCAGGCCCAGATTCATTACCTGCTTCTCTGCTAGCTAATTAAAGACACCCACTCCAGGATTTATGATGCATCACAATGCACAGTGTGCTAGCATGACTAAGTGACTTTAATAAGCATGCAGAGAGGCAGGGCCCAGCAATACAACAGCCAGGCTCCCTGTGTCTAAGGTAAGAAGAGGATGGCAACATCACCAGATGTCAAAGTACTTGGCAGGGAACTGGAGTGGGGAGAGACTGGGGAGAGGCATAAAGCCACAGGTGGGCATACTGAAATGTGACCAGATATCCCGCCATGGGAATATGCTGTAATAGGCACCTTCCATTTCATAGGCTTCTGTTATGAGACATTGGCAAATCTGTTAGACATAAAGCCCTGTGAGAGCATTGTCCTACAGAGAGTCTCCGATGGGGGATGGGATCTAATAGGCTTTGTGCTGGGTTTGCAGCAGTCTGCTGGGGATCCCTTGGTCATGTTTGGTTTGTCTAGACCAGGAAAACAGTTTTTGGCTAGGTCAGGGATAGCTAACTAACCCCAATCTTTTTTTCCTAATCTGGACAAACCCAAGCAAATCACCCCTACTGGCACCCCAAATAGATGCTAATGCTATTGAATTGTCTCTGGCCACAGGTAAGAATTCTCAGAACTCACTGTACGCTTCCTTTGCAGGAGTTCCTCTATAATAACACAAAAGCTGAAGATTACTTCATTGGATTGTCAGTCAGAGGTGCTGAAGGTAGATGGAAATGGATTGACAACACAGAGCTTAACACAGACATGTACGTTTATTCCTTATTATACCTCCAACTGTCAATTATTTCCTCTGATGTATCTGCCACAGGTGTATTGTGGAGAAAGGGAACAGAACACAGGCTAGGCTTTTCCGATGCCTACAACAGGGAAGAGTAACATAGGCAGAATCGATGCTAAGGTTAAAAAGCTACTCCCGGGGGCATTCTGCGCCAAAAAATTCAAAATTCTGTGCACATTTTTAAATTCTGCAAATTTTATTTGTCATGCCAGTTTTTAATTATTTTGGTAATTTATTTCAAAATACCTGTCAGCAAGTATGTCTGTAACAATACAGACACACACAAAAATTCCCCCAGGAGCAGAGTTAAAGAAACCCCTATGACAACCCAATTCCTGTTTCTCTGCCCCCTTCCTCCCCCTCAGAGTCCAGCCGGGGGGCCAGACACCCACAACCCCTCTCCCACAGAGCCCAGCCGCAGGGCCTCCCCCCAGCCAATACACCCGAACCCCCTTTCCCCCCAGAACCCAGCCATGGGGTCCCCCCTTCCAGATACCTGCACCTCCTTCCCCCAAGAGCCCTCACTTATTCAGGTACCCACATGCCCTCCTCCCCCAGAGCCCAGCCTCTCCATCAGCCACAGCTCCAGCCCTGGCCCTGACTGTGTCCCTGCTCCCAGCCACCGCCACAGCTCTGGCCCCAACTGTGGCCCCGCTCCTGGCCCTGGCTGTGGCCCCAGCTGCAGCTCTGGCTCAGGCCCCGCTCCTGGCCACAGCTCTGGCCATGGCCCTGGCTGTGACTCCCAGGGAGTGTGGACAGATTTTTCCATTACCTGGGCGGGGGGAGGGGGGAGAACAGAAAAAAATTGGGCACCACTGGTCTAGAGAGTATCTCCCAAGCTATTCTATAGAACTGAATAAAGAACTCACTGTATTTGTGTGTGCATCAGAGGGAGAATTGGATAGTAAACTGAGGAGTGTGTGCATGTGAGAAATGTGGGGATTGAAGGATTTCAATATGAAGTGGCTTCCATCACTCATCAGGAAACTTCTGACTAGAAGGTGAAATATCCTTAGTCTGTCCTTGGGGTTATTGCATAAACTTTGGATAATTCAGAATAATAGGAATGAATACCCTGATTCTCTTTTCTTTCTCATCTCCACACAGATTTATGATAGGTTTGAATAGTGACACCTCTGATTGTGCTGTAATCGGATTAACTGTCGTGGGTACTATATCTTGTTCTGTACCAAACCGCTGGATCTGTGAAAAGAAAGCATAACAGCTCCCTTGGACAGAGGAAGACTCTGAGGCTGGCACACACAGGCTAACTGGAACTTGGGTGGCACTGTTTAGTGGTTAGAGCAAGTCACTCGGAGTCAGGAGACAGGTTTTCTACTATACTTTATTGGCTGAAAGGCCTTGGGATAGTTACTTGTCTTTTTGTGTCTCAGTTTTCCCATCTGTAGAAAAAGAATAATAGTATCCACTTTTGTAAAGTATACCCTTGAGCTCCTCAGATGACATGCACTATGGTGGTGCCATGTACTGATGTTAATGCCCATATAATGCTGTATTCACACAAACTTCAGTAAATCACTCCCATATAAACTTGCATAGAGGCTAATTCTCTCTCTTACACACACATGCAGCCAGGGACAAACTTACCACTGACATAAGCAGGTGCAATTCTATTGACTTCATAATAAAATGCAGAGAATCCTTGAATTAAAATAAGCATGACAGATAAAAAGTGGAGGCTGAAGAAGACAAAAGTGGTGTTGGAAATGACAATGGTTAAAAACACGGTTATGTAGCAAGGTGTAGGGGCAGAGCAAGACCTGTGCACCTGGAAGACCCTGTTCAAACCAAGGACATTAGAATCCTTGGAATTGTTGAGAACAACACAATTTTTCTGGAGGCCCTTGTTAAAAGCAATATAGCAGCTCAGCTATATTTAGCACTTTGGTAGAGCTTTATGGGCCTGATTCTCTGCTCACTTTCACAGGAATAACTTAATTAATGTCTATGGAGTTACACCAGTTCAAAATCAACCTGGCACCAGGAGTAAAATCTTGACCCCACTGGAATCAATAGCAAAACTCTCACTGACTTCAACAGAGTGAGGATTTCACCCCTAATTGTGTGAGAAATGCACAAACATTAGCTAATTAAAGAGAACGGTTTCCTGTAGGTTGAACACTGTTGTTACTGACCACCACAATGAAACACATGGAAGGTACACCACAAAGGGAAGTACAATGCTTGACACACTTCCTGTGTAAAACGGAAGATTTTTAATAGCAGCGGCTGTGGTGAGGAGCTAAGGCCCTATTATAGATGGCACGAATTGTTAATGTTTCTGGACTTAAGCCTGGTGATGCAACAGAGAAGTCAATGGATATTGTAAAAATGATATGCAGTGTTGTTATAGCCGTGTCAGTCTCAGGCTATTAGAGAGACAATGTGGGTGAGGTAATATCTTCTTTTATTGGACCAAATTCTGTTGGTGAGCGAGACAAGCTTTTGCGCTTAAATAGAGCTCTTCCTCAGATAACCTGAAGAAGAGCTCTGTTTAAGCTTGAAAGCTTATATCTCTCACCAACAGAAGTTGGTCCAGTAAAAGATATTACCTTATTGTAAAGAAGAGTTTCTTTGACAGAGCATTTCCATCTCAGTCTATTGCAGGCAAAACTGAAAAATTTATCCTGAAATAAACCACCTTGTTTTGGGGGTAAATTCAGCAGTGCAACTGCTGGAGATTATCACTGAGGAGACTGTGAGGTGAAGGCTCCCAATCCATACTTTTGGAGAACTAAACCATACTTATATTCAAGACTACCTTAAAAAGCTACCCTCTCTTTTAAGGGATGACATCAAAGTATTCCTCAGTTGTTCTAAGTACAGGTCAGCTCCACTTCTATTAAAACACCCCCTCAATTAAGCAACCAAATGTCAGTCCCTTCGGTGGTTACTTAATACAGGTTTCACTATATATTTCATATACCCAGATTCTTGGTCCAATTTGTGCTGAAGACAGAGCCCTTACTGGGTTCATCACCACTATATTGACCTATTATCCTGAAGGATTGCTAACTGAAATTTGCTATTTGCCTTTTATTGTAATGTAAGTATAAGGTTACCAACAAGAGTGCTGTTGTCTTATTATGCTTTTAGATTATTTGATTTATACTGTATTTTCAATTGTATCTAATCTAATCCATTCTATTTATATCACATGCATAGCCACAGTATGTAACCATCTATTGTCACCTACAAATACTAGATGGGTTTTCTGCAATATTCTGAAATCCTCAGTCTCCTCTGTTTCCCCTTTTTTATTGTGATCCCACATGTGTTAGTGAGGCTTAAGCTTTATATATTACCGCAAATACTAAATAACATGTCACTATGAATTTCTGTATATGCATACATATATGAAGCTTAATACTGAAGAAACCACAATCAATGACTGTGTATGAAAAAGATGACTTTTGTGAATTTACAATATTAAAAACAAAGTTTATTTTTAAAACGCTGTGTTCATGAGCACGTCTTCCTGTCACCCAGTCTGAATGCTTCATCTGGCAGTGTTGCCTGGGACTTTCCTCTGAAAATGGTTTTTAGGTGCAGCATTTCAAGAGGCAACACCAGAGAAAGTGATGCTTTTTTCTGCTCTGGGAATTAGCTTACCCAATAGTGGAGAAGATTTACTAAGCAGCTGCTCCCAATGTGTACATACTCACCACATTACCAAAGCCAAAACTCAATCTGGGAGTCTTGTGAGATCTTCAAGCAGCAGGTCTCAGGTGAGCCTAGACAGTGTCTTTCCCCAAAGTCAGCCTTCCTGTGACCTAAAGGTATGCTCTGTATCCTACTCCTAATTCATTAAATCAGTCATCCCACATGGATTTATGTTGGATTGAAAACAGGGACCTGGAAATGAGAGGCTTCCTATCCCATTCCTCCATCCTCTTGTGCTAGGGCTGTAGCCCAGACCTGTTCACCCCTAGTCAGGAATGTGTCACCAAGGTAAGGGACCCTCACCTCTGGGGAGTTAGCAATCATGCTCTAAACTGTTATGGCCAACAGTTAAGGGATTTTTTTTCTCCCTTGAAGGCACAGATACATGTTTTTAACCTTTTAACACAACTTTTTGTCTGGAAATGTCCTTTGTTTGGGGGGACTGATTTTTAAGAGCAGTTCAGTGACACCACGATGCACATGAATGACTTTGGAGAAGCTCTGCCCTGGCCCATCTGCCTCTTGGAAGCTCTGTCCTGGACATTTCTAGTTTTTCCCTGTTAAAGGTGACAACAAACAAAATGAATGCTACCCCTAATTCTATCTCAATTCCACTTTCTAAGCCACGCCCACTGTTGCTTGGCTGAAGTCCTCATTTGAAGGCAATACAGCCAGGGATGTTTGCAGTGCATTGCTGTGCTTCTGCAAAATGCAGAGGGCACCTAATAATCCCACATAGGGTTTACATTTGCAGAACACTGAGGGCCAAATTCTGCTATCCTTACATAGCATGAGTAGTACCTTGCTCCTTAAACAGTCCCACTGATCTCAGTGGCTACTCACAGAATAAGGTTCTAGCCACCCGGAGTGAATGCGGGCACAATCTACCCATAACTATTTAATCTTCTAAAGTACCTAAGTAACTATTAGCCCGATGAGGAAAGTGAGACACAGAGTGTTTATGTAACTTACTTGGAAGTGTGGTCTACTGGATTAAGTGTGTGGGATTGAGAGTCAGAAATGTGAAGTCAGATCCTCAGCTAATGGGAATCAGGATTGCTTTATTGACTACAATGGAACTATGCCAATTTACTCTAGCTGAGGCTCTGGCCCCTAGTTCTTTATCCTAATTCCATAACTACTTCATTGTATTATCTTGGCCAAGTCACTTAATTTATCTATGCCTACCTTGAATGCACAATGGGAATAAGCTATTTAGTCTGTAATCATTAGTCTGTAAAATACCTCTGTATCTTTGTATGAACTATTCTGGATAAATGCAACATAGTATGGCAGAGCTAGGAAAAGTACTCAGGAGCTTCTTGCTCCCAGAACCCACTCAAGCCAATATTTCTGTCTCTGTAGCCAGAATTTCTCATAACAGACATACCCTGGGAGCTTCCAAGGCATCTTTTTAGATATGACATTGAAAAAAATTAAAAGAATTCTCAAAAGCAATGCTCCTCTGGTTGTCCAAATTCTCCTGTCTCCAAAATACCGTGTTTGATTCCTCTCAAACTTTACTCCTCTTGCTGGGGACACATGGGAAACTTCTACTGGATTGGTTGAGTTTTGTTGAAGTTAGGGCAGAGGTTTAAAATCTATTTTTTTAATTTTTATTTATTTAATTTAATTATTAAAAAAAAATTAATGGAAAGTGAGTCTCTTAAATATGGAGAAAAGCTATTGCCTTTCCTTTCTTTCAACAAATATTAGGTGAGGTGATTAATCCCTTCATAAAAATCTCTCTTTGTTAGGAACTTCTGCTGGTCTAGTAACCAAACCTTCATCTTCTACTTTGCTTAATCACCCTGCGGCAGCACTTCTCTGATTTTAACACCACAGATGTTGCTCCACTTGCACAGTCAACTGCTCTTTCTCAAAAGGAATCTTTGAGTTTTGCAAATCTGCATGCTGTTTTGTAATTCATTTGCTGTGTTAGCAAACCATGAGCTGATTATCTAACATACAGATGCAAGATAGGGAATGCATATCCTTCCTTTTTACACGTCTAAACACCATGGCTTGAAAGACAGTCAGGCATGTTCAGAGGATACTTAAAGCAAAAAATAGATCTCAGCCTTTAAAGCCTTCTGGAAAATGTGCAGAGAAAGAGAACACCATTATCATTAGAATTTATACAGGGCTCAAAGTGTGCTAAGTGCTTTACAAACATAAGGAGAGAAGGTCCCTGAACTGAGCAGCATACAGTCAGAATAGACAAGGAGTCGCCCAGGAAGGGAATGGTCACAAAATTGTTTTTCATGCCTCACTATTTAATAATCTAATTATTCAAAGCCAGACTGTGTGTTTATGGCACTGGGTTGGGGATTGTGCAGAGCTCGAAAAGGAGCACAATAAAGCACAATCTGTCCGGGAGTCAATGTGAGTGCCCCTGTATGAGAGTTTACCATGTTCCCTGCTCTGCAGATAACCAAGGGCCACTCAAAAGAATTTAGGTGCCTAAAGTCCAAAATGTAGGCACCACTGAGATCGTCAAAATCCTGCTCAGCTGCCGCCTAACCCTGGAGGCACCTAAATTTTTGCTGTAAAAATCCTAAAGGCACTGAGCATGCACCCTGCTGCCCCAAGCAGGCGTCCAAGCACCTATCTTTCGCCTCTGTGCAATCCTCAAACCAGGGGAAGATAGGTGTTCCCCCTCCTAGCTCACTTGCAAGGCCTGATCCAGGAGGCATGCTCAGAGCACACCAAACTGTACACAATGGTAGTTGGGAGGAAGGGAGACTGCCTTTATAGCCTATGATGTGGGAGATACTGGTTCAGTTCTGTCCTCTACCTGATGTGGCCAAGGGATTTGAATTTGAATTTAGGTTTTAAGTCTTCCAAGAGACTGCTCTAGCCACTGGACTATGGGATGTTTTGATATAGGGCTCTCTCACACCTGCCTCTTGAAGCTGTTACATAATTATTTATACACAAAATATACACTGGGCCAGCAAGACAATGGCTCTATAGTTCTGTGATTGGGGCATTCGCCGAAGAGGTGGGAAACCCACATTCAAATTCTTTCTCCTCAGCCCCAGGAGGGAACTGAACTAGTGTCTCCCACATCCCAAGTGAGTGCTATAACCTCTGGGTGAAAGTTTATAAAGGAGGTCCTCCCTTCCCCCCTGCCCAGCCAGTTGGTATGGACTTAGGCATGTGCCACTGCATTTCTGGCAAAAAATGGCTTAAGAGCCTGATTCCAGGAGACAATTCCAGGCTGTGAATCCCAAGCAGAGATAAGAGCCTCCTTCCATCCTGGATTTAGGTGCCTAAGACCCAGAGAGGGGTGGGTCTTAGGACACACCCCTCTCCTCAGTATCTGCTAGTGGTTGGTTAGACAGCTCCATGCCCTAGTGTGTGGGCTTTGGTGGATCCCATTCTCAGGCACGTATCTCTCCCCATGCATTTTATAGGGAGCCTGTGTGCTGAACTCAGGTTTTGTGGATTCCACTGGGTAGCCAGACACCTACAGTTTAGGCATTGAACTGGACTGCATTGCCATGCCTAAGTCTTTTTGTGGACAAGGGCCCAATTCTTTTGGACAATGCTGGGAGGAGGAGCTAGGGCTATGGTCCTGTTTCATGCCCACCTCTGTTCTGCAGAGAGCAGTCCATGTGTAGGAGCTGTGATCTTTCCTGGTCCTTGAGTAGTTCTTGCACCCTATACCCTTTCAGCACGCGTGACCCTCCATGGAGGTCAGTCTATCAGATGCCTAATAGAGTCATTAAGGTTGGTGAAGTGTCCTTATTACAGAAAATGAAGTCCTCCATTACTCTTCCTACAATGTGCTGATGAAAATGCATCCAGAAATGGTGTCGAAAATGCATACATTGGTCTGGAATTTGTCGTGAATAGAAAATAAAAAGTGCCATAGGCCAGGATCATGTTATGGTTCCTCTTATTATAAAATGAGAATACATGTGCATATTTGTGTCTGAGATTAGGGGAAAATGCCCCAGCTGGATTCCAGTGCCACAAACTACCTGTGCTGGGACTCTCCCAACATAACAAGAGTTATTTCATTGTCTTCTCACAGATCCACTGGTTTCGTTTGTGACAAGATGCAGGACTCACTTCTCCAGCTCTGATAATTGCACAGTCATTTTCATAGTCCAATGTCTTTGGTTTCAGAGTAAATCTGGGCAAAGAGAAGTAACCAAAAAAGAAGCTGAACTGTTGAACTAAATCCTTATTTTCATTTCGTTATGTGCATGCACACGCATACACAAGTGTCTCCCTTCTTCCTCCTCTAATAAGGAAATATCTCCTTCTCCCACAAGCACAGAATCTGCTAACATTATTCCCCATAACAGCCCCAGGGAGAAAACTCTGTCCTGTCTGACACTAATGCAGACTTTGATGACAAACACAGTTCTTCTGAGACAGCTTCAATGAAATTCCAGACTGAAGGAGCCCTCTCCCCATGTGACAATGTCACTGACTTCTTCAGCAAACACTGTTCACTCTACAAAGTCACAGGAAATCACAGCCTGTTTTCAGAGGGGATTCTAGTACTATCCACAATTAACTAGAAGTTGCATTGGTAGATTCACTTACATTCATTAAGCTAGATTCTCATCTTGAGCACATTGGCATAGCTATACTGACTTCAGTGGAGCTACATGCATATAAATGATGATTCTCTGGCCCATTATGTTTATTAGCTATGAGAGAAAAGAAGAAACATACAGGCCTCTCGTAAGCTCTGTCTTGTCAATCCAGTACCATCTCATCTCCATCTCTGAGTAAGTTAGTCCAATGAAATAATCAGCATCCCTTGTTTTATTACGAAGAAACTCCTGACAAGGAAAGGAAGTGCGTGGTAAATCAGTGACACACAGGAAATGTGAGAGGAAAATCCAAAGAGCGTCCCCATTATCCTGCTCTTACCACTGCGTCTGTAATGGCTGTGGGAGCCAGGAACCAGGTTATAATCCGAATTGAGAGTAACTGGAGAAATGTTACCTCCTTCATTTTGCCAGCTACAATTACTTTGCAAAGCAATGATCTACCCCTGTGTATAACTCTGCAATTCACACTTAAGCTCATTCCTCTTGGCAACCAAATGTCCCTTGACGTAGTTGCAATGTGTTTAATATGTGTAGTGCAGACAGGATCTCACCTTTTTGCTAGTGACTGTGTTGAATCCTGGGATAATTCAGGTAAAACTAGGATATTGGGATATGATTCTAGTGCAAATTTTCCTGGCCCCTGGCTTGGATACATGAGGTTATGAGGATGGAAGGAGTTTTCCCCCACCTTGGCTTACTCCGAACAAAAACAAGGGATGATCGCAGCCTCTGCACATGAGATGAATACAGAGATTGCTTCCTCTCTGCACCCTGGGGTATGCAAATCACCCCAAGAGGAGTGAGGTGGGATGGGGAGGAGGTGAGGCACTAGAGCTAGCCAGGGATACTGAGGGGAGCAGGGTACGCCATCCCAAGGTTACCTACTAAAGCTAAATAGTTCAATCTAATCCTCTAAGGCTTAGCTGTGCTATAATGAGGTCCTTTGATGTGGTTATACTTGAAGGGCCAGATCCTCAGCTGGTGTAAATTGATGTAGCTCTGAACCCTTAGTGTAGCTGAGGCCTTACAGTGAGTGTGAAACACTAGTTTACACATTGTGTGAGGTTACTTTGCCTTAGGTTACTGAATCTCCTTCATTGTTGTCAAAGGATGCACGTGCATGGTTGGATACTTGATTAATTGAAGATCAGAGAGATGTATCTCATTCCTCTGAGGCCTCTGATCAGGACCTCCGCGGTGGCTGCATTTTCTCAAACTATGAGGCTTCTCCTGGTGCTTTGCAGAATGCAGCATGTTGATAGCAAAATGGTGGATGACTGAGGTATTGGGGGGACAGGTGGGCCCAAGAAAGGATTCTTTCTTTGGAATAGATGCTCATAATGAAGAAGTTGGAGAATCACTGCTATACAGATGACTGTGTCTGGCATCAACAGCATACAGAGACCAAGTGCTCTGGTCATGGAAAGCTGTCTGCAGCGGGAAGGACTGATTACAAACCAGAGTATTGTAGGCTTAGGTTCAGAGCCTCAAAGGTTTCAATGGGAGTTAGGCACCTAAGTACATTTGAGGATCTGGGCATTCAGTATAATCTCAATTCCCACAAAGCAGTGTTTGATCTTACCAGCTCTTTTCTGTCACTGATGACAACTAGATCCGAACTCTGGTCATCACACTCTGTTCGGCTGGAACTCCAGACCTCTTTGGCTTTAGAAAATAAGTAGTAATTCCCTCCATGCCCCTCCCACTGTAGGGGCTTAGCTGTAGAAGGGGACATGACCACACAGAAAAACTTTTGAACAGAAATGAAGAGACAGTCAACTTATAAAATAAATCACAGAGAGATGAGAGGCAAAAACCTTATTTACAGCTGGGAAACTCTCTACCCTTCCAATGCCTACAGGACACCACTGGAAAGGCAGGGAAGCCCAGTGGTCAGGTGGATAAATGCCAGTAAAGGATTCACTACAGGTCAGCCATAGTACAGCAGAACTGTGGATATGTCTAACTGGCTCTGAATCAGCTGCTACTCAGTTTGTTCAGTTACACACACATTAACCGCACCAGGAATCTGATTGACTCATCTCTGAAATTGGTCTTATGTGTTTTATTTTCAAGATGTCACATCTATATAGGTTAAATATATAGATTAAACCAGGGGTCGGCAACCTTTCAGAAGTGCTGTGCCGAGTCTTCATTTATTCACTCTAATTTAAGGTTTTGCGTGCGAGTCATACATTTTAGCGTTTTTAGAAGGTCTCTTTCTATAAGTCTATAATATGTAACTAAACTATTGTTGTATGTAAAGTAAATAAGGGTTTTAAAATGTTTAAGAAGCTTCATTTAAAATTAAATTAAAATGCAGCGCCCCCCAGACTGGTGGCCAGGACCCGGGCAGTGTGAGTGCCACTGCAAATCAGCTCGCGTGCCGCCTTCGGCACATGTGACATAGGTTGCCTCCCCCTGGATTAGACTATGTATGCATTAGATGTATATATTAGATGGGGGTTATTTGAATTTCTACTTGAATTAAGTTAAACATTACACTGGTCTACAATTTTTGAGAAGTCGTCTGCTTCAGAGATAAAATGTGATATTTATTATGTATTTTGATGTGCTGAATTCAAATATGACAATTAAAACAACTGATTGGCTTCTGTTTCTAAGATATTTAAGTTTTTACATTTTATCTCTATGTATATTGTGTAGATAGTAGAGTTTTAATCATAAATTGTAAACCTAGGTCTTTTCATGTGTTTATAGTTGCTTTACATGATAATAGTTCACCTGTCCTGNACATAGGTTGCCTACCCCTGGATTAGACTATGTATGCATTAGATGTATATATTAGATGGGGGTTATTTGAATTTCTACTTGAATTAAGTTAAACATTACACTGGTCTACAATTTTTGAGAAGTCGTCTGCTTCAGAGATAAAATGTGATATTTATTATGTATTTTGATGTGCTGAATTCAAATATGACAATTAAAACAACTGATTGGCTACTGTTTCTAAGATATTTAAGTTTTTACATTTTATGTCTATGTATATTGTGTAGATAGTAGAGTTTTAATCATAAATTGTAAACCTAGGTCTTTTCATGTGTTTATGGTTGCTTTACATGATAATATTTCACCTGTCCTGTTTATGTAACACTTTAAAAATCAGCAAAAGGGTTATATAAATAAAATTTATTATGAAACAAAAGGCAAAAAACTATTATGTACATAGTTTAGTCCTATTCAGTGTCTACTCGGCGCTTCTTGGCTTGTCTCTTGTATTCATTAAATGGAGCATCTCTTGTCACTGTCCAGCAATAGTCTGCAAGCATTGATGGGCTCCATTTGCCCTGATAGCGTTTCTCCATTGTTGCAATGTCCTGGTGAAATCGCTCGCCGTGCTCGTCGCTCACTGCTCCGCAGTTCGGTGGAAAAAAATCTAGATGAGAGTGCAAAAAATGTATCTTTAGTGACATGTTGCAACCAAGGCTTTTGTATGCCTTGAGGAGGTTTTCCACCAACAACCTGTAGTTGTGTGCCTTGTTGTTTCCGAGAAAATTTATTGCCACTAACTGGAAGGCTTTCCATGCCGTCTTTTCCTTGCCACGCAGTGCATGGTCAAATGCATCATCTCGAAGAAGTTCACGAATCTGAGGACCAACAAAGACACCTTCCTTTATCTTAGCTTCACTTAACCTTGGAAATTTTCCACGGAGGTACTTGAAAGCTGCTTGTGTTTTGTCAATGGCCTTGACAAAGTTCTTCATCAGACCCAGCTTGATGTGTAAGGGTGGTAACAAAATCTTCCTTGATTCAACAAGTGGTGGATGCTGAACACTTTTCCTCCCAGGCTCCAATGACTGTCGGAGTGGCCAATCTTTCTTGATGTAGTGGGAATCTCTTGCACGACTATCCCATTCGCAGAGAAAACAGCAGTACTTTGTGTATCCAGCCTGCAGACCAAGCAAGAGAGCAACAACCTTCAAATCGCCACAAAGCTGCCACTGATGTTGGTCATAGTTTATGCACCTCAAAAGTTGTTTCATGTTGTCATAGGTTTCCTTCATATGGACTGCATGACCAACTGGAATTGATGGCAAAACATTGCCATTATGCAGTAAAACAGCTTTAAGACTCGTCTTCGATGAATCAATGAACAGTCTCCACTCATCTGGATCGTGAACGATGTTGAGGGCTGCCATCACACCATCGATGTTGTTGCAGGCTACAAGATCACCTTCCATGAAGAAGAATGGGACAAGATCCTTTTGACGGTCACGGAACATGGAAACCCTAACATCACCTGCCAGGAGATTCCACTGCTGTAGTCTGGAGCCCAACAGCTCTGCCTTACTCTTGGGTAGTTCCAAATCCCTGACAAGGTCATTCAGTTCACCTTGTGTTATGAGGTGTGGTTCAGAGGAGGAGGATGGGAGAAAATGTGGGTCCTGTGACATTGATGGTTCAGGACCAGAAGTTTCATCCTCTTCCTCTTCCTCGTCTGACTCAAGTGAGAATGATTCTGGTGCATCAGGAACTGGCAGTCCTTCTCCGTGGGGTACTGGGCGTATAGCTGATGGAATGTTTGGATAATGCACAGTCCACTTTTTCTTCTTTGACACACCTTTCCCAACTGGAGGCACCATGCAGAAGTAACAATTGCTGGTATGATCTGTTGGCTCTCTCCAAATCATTGGCACTGCAAAAGGCATAGATTTCCTTTTCCTGTTCAACCACTGGCGAAGATTTGTTGCACAAGTGTTGCAGCATATGTGTGGGGCCCACCTCTTGTCATGATCTCCAATTTTGCATCCAAAATAAAGGTGATAGGCTTAAGTTTAATACCCGCGGGATCTATTGCATTAAAAATGCAATAGTTTATGTGTTACTGTAGGATTGTATATAACTTTTTCAGAAAACTGACTAATGTAAACCTTGGGAATATGTTAGGAACTTTAAAAAACTGTTTGGGATAATACATATGAAGTGGGTTTCCTACGAGGTACTTGGAAGGCCTTTGAAGCTACGCCCTGGGAATAAAAACCTATTATCTATTGATTACCTGCTCCTGGGAGAAAAAGCAAGCAGGTCTGCTTAGGCAGTCTGTCTTTTGCTGGAAATACCACAATAAAGGCAAATAACTGTTCAGCCTAAAAATATCCTGGTAAAAAAAAAAAAGAGAGAGAGAGACGTGTCTCCACCCAAGAGAGGTGAGGGCCAGGGGAGTCGAAAGCCTGGAAGTGGATGTCCTTGCTGAACCCCTGAGGGGAAATACAAGTGCAGTTGCCCTAAACTGTGACATTAGAGCTGCACCCCAGCTGCAGCCTCTGCATCCAGGCCTCAAACCTGCCAAAGCCATGAGTGTTTGCATCTGGAGTTTTGTGTCAGCACATTATAGAGAAAGAGACTAGATGTGATATTGGATACAGATTCATATTTCAAATACCTCCCAATACATACAGTTTGGGGTGCTTTGGGTGGGAGGGGAGGTTTGGTTCAATTAAATAAACAGAGCTGTGTGGGGCAGGGGTGAGTGGATGTGAGTGTGTGAATTTGACATCAATGGGAATGAAGGAGTATGTGTAAGGGCAAAATTTGTCCCTAAGGACTAAACTCTGACTTTGTGTAAACAGGTTCAACTCTCTGTGGGCCAGATATTGCTCTAATTTCCAACTGTATAAATCTGAAGGAAGTCACTTACTTTCACTGAGTTAACTAGGATTTACACCAGTGTAACGGGGGGGAGGGGTGGGGGAATTGTTCCATTGATTTACACATCTGTATATCCATGGCAAATTTCTGGTTTGAAGGGAAAGCCTTGTTCAGTAATCTGAGCATAAAAAAGCATCTGGAAATGTGGTGGAAAAATGCTGTTTACTCACACTCATATATCTCAGAAACATCCATGTCAAATGTACTAAACTTCCAGAAATTCACCTTTGGGCTGGGAACAAGCATGACCAATTACCAGGTCACAGAATCATAGAATCATTGAATATCAGGGTTGGAAGGGACCTCAGGAGATCATCTAGTCCAACCCATATATTTTAAAAAGAATGATAAGCACCTGAATGTAAGCATTTAAACACAAGTTCCATCTCAGCCCTCACTACAACATCTATCTAATAGGCATACAAACAGGTCCAGATTAACCATTAGGCTAATAAGGCTATATTCTTAGGCCCTCCTATTTTTAGGCCCTACTGGTCAGGCAGGGGGCCTGGCCGGAGTGGGGGGAGAACAAGCTTGCTCATGTACCACTGCTGGAGCGCTCCTGCCAACAGGAAAGGCAAAGCAGCCCCCTGTGGCTTGGAAGGAGCTCAGCCGGCAGCCTGCTGCCTCTCCGCATGCTGCAGGAACACACTGCCAGGTATCTGGTTATAGGGTGACCAGATGTCCTGATTTTATAGGGACAATCCTGATTTTTGGGTCTTTTTCTTATATAGGCTCCTATTACCCCCAACCCCCTGTCCCAATTTTTCACATTTGCTGTCTGGTCACCCTATCTGGTTAACACTGGTGACCGGACACTAAAAATCCGGTTACCACGGGAACCCGTGCCAGTTGTGGGTACAGTTTGAGCAGGCATTGTCCCCCCGCCCCAGCTCCCCTCAGCCCTGATTTCTCTGGAGCTCTGCTTAGCTGTCAGGGATGGAAGAAGCTCCCTCTGTCCCTCTCCTGGGCTGAGGCTGGCAGGCAGCTCCAGGATGCTGCCTCCTGGGTCCTAGTGCCCATCACTGTCATCGTCTATATGTGCTGGGTCCTGTTTCTGGAGAACTGGTGAGTCCCTGGGGCGGGGGAAAGAGGCAGTACCAAAGCGGTAGGGTGGGAAGCTTGCACAGAACCTGAACACACTCTATCCAACTCCAGCCAGAACTATTGTCCCTCCCACGTGTAAGGAATGAATTCCCACACATCTGTAGGCAAAAAAAACCCCAAAACAAAACATCCCATTCCAGATACCAGTACTTTAACTTTTACAGCACCTTCCATTGAGGGGCTTCAGATTTATGATGCACTGCGTTCCATACTGTATTGAACTGTACTAAAAATCAAAGAAATCCAATTTTTTTCTTTGATGTATTTTTCTGTACAGGGATGCACAGGCAACAAAGTTCTTTCCTCATGCCTAGTTCCACAGGCCAGCACATCTTTGTACTTTTAAGGGGTTGCAAAAGCACTGGAGGAAGCTCAACACACAATGTTGTAGGTTTCTCCCTCCCCTCTCCCTCACAGATTTTAAATCCACTTCTTATGATAGAAAGACTGGCTGAATAGGCTAAAGGCAGGTTCTGTCCATTTGCTGGTTCTCTAGCAGTTCAATCCATCATGAAAGTACCTCACATTTGACTTCTTTTGAGTTTCATTCCAAAAACATAAAGCTAAATAAACCTGAAGTTAGTCCTCATTTTTCTGCCCCAACTCAAAATAACGTCTTTCCCAAGTGGAAAATGTTGGGTAAGCATGGAATGTGTGTGATTAGAGAAGGGAATGAGAACACAGGCCAATTCCTGCTGACAGTTACACCTGTGTAGCCTTATTGACTTCAGGGAGAACAGATTTTTGCACAAGAATAGATTTTGGTCCCTTCTGCTTTTTCACACCTGGTATAAGCAGAATCTCATTCACTTTTCTCCCCTAAACTCTGAGCACTTTAAGGGGAAAAAAAAAAGCAAGGTCTGCTTGACTTACACATGCAAACGAAACAGGGAGCTCTCCTTTCATTCTACCCAGCCTTAAACAAACACCAGACCTGATGTAACAAGGGTGTCACTACAGCAGCCTTGGTTGGACTGTTCTTTTGAAAGGTCTGTAATGGTTCTTTTAAGATGCTGATTTTCAATGAAGTCTTTTTGTTCAGGGGGGCAGAGAACACAACAGGGAATAGCTCTGTTTTGTCAACTCCTAGTCAATCAAAAATTGAAAGGCTTTAGATTAAATTTGTTTAATGTTTGTACAGTGATTCTGAAGAGCTAACATAGTACAGAAGTGCTAAATATTATGACTGGGCAACCAACTAAAGATCTGTGTCACTTCTAGCTGTTGCCTTTTTCTTGCAGAAAGCTTAAAACAAACAAATGCAAACCATAGGGGTCTGGTGCACACTGAACTCATGCTTAAAAAAAACTCATGTCAGAGCTGCTGATCACACATTCTAGAACAGATAATACTTAGTCCTGCCATGAGTGGAGGAGACCGGACTAGATGACCTCTCGAGGTCCCTTCCAGTCCTATGATTCTATTCTATCATTCTAATTGTGGAAGAACTTGGTGACAGAATAGCCTGATGTGATGAATCACTGGAGATTAACTGCACAAACTGGGTTCAACGTGAAAACAGTAATTCATTGTCCTCAGCTAGTGCAACACTGGGAGGCAGCTTTCAGAGCAAGACAGCCTAAAATACAATGCCACCCAATGTAATTTTCCCACTGCTACTTCCTCTACTTCAGTGGATTATACACCTGAGGGGTTTTGTTTTACATAACAAAAGCTGGCTGCCTCCTAGACTGCAGACAGAGTGAGACAGGGTATGTGGTGTAGAGTCCATAGCTTGGGGGAAACACCTGCAGGGCTTGGCTCAGCACTGTGCCATGTGTAGAGCTGAGGGTAGAAGCACAAGGTTGAAAGGAATGGGGAATGTTGCAGTGTGCATCCTCATACAGATGAGCACTCCACTACCTAGGAGGAAGGAGGCCTAAGAGAAGGACAGCGTAGCATCCCTCGTGCTACCTCTTACTCAGCAGTATCTGTTTGAAGAATTGAGTGTAGTGAGAGTAGAATAAACTTGTTAATTTTACATAAATACATAATATGTAAATATGTATGTACATAAATGTTTGATGACCATTATTTTTTTGCAATATGTAATTCCTACGCAGGCCCTTCCCTTCCATTAGCCTTGGGCCCCTCATAACCTTATTCTGTCCCTGCGTACAAAGGTCCATCTCCATGGACCTTAATGAAATGAATCTTCATTTACATCGGTGTAAGGGGAGAGGTCCTCACCATGTATGTATAGCTGAATACGGACATGTCTGCATATTTCAACACAAAACTTAATCTGCCCATCTAGTCATATATATGCCTATGATATTGTAATGTGCCCAGCACTGTAGCTCCATATCCATCCTGCAAGTCCCCTAAGGGCAGAGAAAGTATCCCACAGGAACCATCAGAAGTAACTATCCAACTTCAAGAAATTCTAGAGATGGCCTGAATAGCAGGTTTGGACTTAGCATTTAAAGCTGATTAGGGCTTGGCAGTGCCAAAACCTACTGAACTGTCCTTGGGAGATTTTGATCCCTAGTGAAAGAAATGTCCTGATATTAGCTAAAATGACAGATTTCTGCCATCTAGAATGGTGGAAATCTTCCAAGAACAGATATTCTCATGGTATTTTAGCCATTTTAAGGCCACATCCAAATTGGATCTGGAAAATAGGCCCCTTTAGGGTTTGGATTCAATCAAAAACAAAACCGTAGGGTCAAATTTGGATCAGGATATTTGAACCTTATTCTCCACCAACCAAACTTTAGAAAAGAGGGGCTAGATATGAGGTTCTGCTTTAGGTCCTCCTCTACTTTTATCAAACTGATATCTTAAATCGGATTATAAATTCCACAGAGGTACCTGTTCTGTCACGAGCTGTAGTTGTGATGGTGCTGGAATCAGGTTGTGTCTTAGGCAGGCCTGAGGTAGTCTGTAGAACTGAAAATAAAATCCAATTCCTGTCTGAGCGATTCAATTAGAAGTTGGAATCATTTTTAGGAACAGTATCACTGTATATTAGAGCTGGTTGAACAGTTAAAAAAAGCTACACGGATAAAACTAGCAAGTTCATTTTCTTGTATATATTATATTATATTATATTATATTATATTATATTATATTATATTATATATCCTGTTTAAAAAGTTTCTGCCAATCAGGCAGCAGAAACAATACCATGTGATTCAGACAAACAGCCACAAATTTGTTCATCCAAACACTTTGGCAAATATTCACAAATAACAATTCACTAACTAAAATTGGGGATGACTTGATAATGCATAGTACTGATTGAATACCAGGGAAGATAATTTGTGAATATTTCACAAAAGCTAGGGATAAATTTTTCAAAAGCACCTTAGTGATTTAGGAGCCTAAGTCCCATTTTCAAAAGTACCTAAGGGATTGTTTAAATGGAGGCACTCAGAAAGTTAATCTAAATTAACTTTTAAAGTGGATTAGTTAAACTGCATTAAATCCCTGGGTGGACAGTTTTATTCAGAATTTAGCCTTACTTCAACTTATCTTATTCACTTTCAAAGTTTTGCAGCCTGGGTTTAAGCTCCTATCTTCATGACCTTGCTTACACTTGCGGCAGCGTGTAAAGTACATGCAGCTGTGAAAAACTCTGGATGGAGGGAGGCGGCGGGGAAAGGCTCTTTCAACACTGCCTCCCCCATCAGAGCCTTTCCCCACTTCCCCCCACCAGAGTCTTTCACTGCCGCATGCAGATACACGCCACACTGTGGAAATAGCCTATCTTTCACTGTGGCGTGTAGCTACACATACCCTACACACCATCACAAGTGTAGACAAGGTTTATAAGAGGGGCGGGGCATAGCATCTCATCAGCATCTCCCATTGGCTATTTTAGGTAACTCCCCACCTAGTGTGCTGGCTTTTGTGATTCACATACCAAGGCACTTATCTCTCCCCATTCATTGTATAGGGAGCCTAGATGCCTAACTCAGGCTGTGTGGATCACAGTGTTGTTCCTGTGATTTTCTAGGTGCCTAAAAGGTAGGTGTTGTGATGCATCTCAGCATCTCACCATCTACATCCTTTTGTGAATCTAGGCCTTGTGTGCTTCTGAACATTTTACCTTAGGGCTGTAGTTCAACTCATCCCTCTTGGAGCCCCTTCACACTCACAACCTCTTGAAGTTTTCAAAGTGGTGTGTACATTTATTCCAATGAAAGTATCAGACATGTGTATCTGTGAGGAAATGCTCATATGAGGAAGGATGATTTTTTGATTAAGACACATTGGTCTAAATTCAGTTCCTGGCCACAGAGTGTGAACAGCTGGGTGCCCAGCACTTTTGAAAATCAGGCAGGTACCTAAATATGGATTTAGGAGCCTCACTTTAAGCTCCTAGTGTTGAAAACCCTAGCCAAAAATCTTGGCTTGATCTTTCTGAGCCTCCCGATTTGTAACATTGGATTAATGATATTTGCCAACCTGAAAAGGTGTGTTGTGTGGATAAATTCATTAATGTTTGGTGAGGTTCTCAGATGCAATGATGAGAGCCTCATCTAGACAGATATTTGATCACAAACGCACATCCAGAATACATGTGGTTAGGAGACCATTTTAAGTCCAAATACTGAATCTTAGCATCAGTTACTGTGCAAATAATCCATAGATAGTCATTTGTCTGAACAATTTGAGTATATTAGATACAAAAAGTGAAGCTAACTCTTTTAAGGTAGTTCTGTGGCCCCTATTACTATAGTATTTGAGCATCTCACAATTGATCTGTGAGGTATGGAAGTATAATAACCTGCATTTCATAAGTGAGAAACTGAGAGACCAGGTGACTCCCCCAAGGTTGCACAGGAACGCTGTGGCAGAGCAAGGACATGAATTTGGATCTCCCAAGTCCAAGGCTAGCATCTTAACCATTGGGACATCCTTCTTCTCTAATACACTCTCAAATTTAAGGATTTAACCACAGTTGGGAAATTCAGAGTTAAAGCGGTCCAGGAAATTCTGCCCCCTTGCTATTATATTGGTCCAATAATAAAATGATATGCCAAGGAATTGCATTTTTTTCTACAATATCAGGTACATATGTGGCAGTGGGATTATCACTAGAGTTGTGGTTGTCAATTAATCTCTTTGTGCCTCAGTTCCCCAGCAGTTAAATGGGGCTTATGATACTTATCCTGTGGTTTCTATTTAGATAGTAAATTCTTCAGGGCAGGCAGGAACTTTTACCATGTAATTGTACAGGGCCAGTTCTAGGAGCAGTTGAGCAGGGCAGTCATCCTGGGCATCAGTTTCCAGGGGCAATGAGCCACTGGGCTTTTTTTTGAGCAGGCCATTTTTTTTTCACTTGGCTGTTGTGAGCCGGGGTGGCTCGTGGCCCAGTACAATAGGCTCACAAACTCAGGTGGGTCCTCTAGGTTCAGTAATAATAAAATGAGCATTCAAGAGAAACAAAGAGAACGCCCCCTTTGCTCAACAGAATTTCATAGAGAACCCCAGCATCTTACCTGTTACGTTCCTCTCAGTTGTGGAATTGAGGGTTCCTTGAAAGCCCGGCATGGGGAAGATCTGTGGAACTGAACACAAGCCCAGATGTTGTTCTCCTGGAGATGAGTCTTAATGCTGCCTATACAACATTTGGTTAATAGCAGTTGTTTGGAAAGGGTGTTCATAGCCCATAACACAACTGCATGCCCAGGGAGCTATCATCTGCCTGGAATAGGGATGAGGAAGATTACAGCATAAAGCTAACAGGAGCAGTAATATCTCTGGTATTCCTGCCAGTAACAACAGCCAACAACACTGGTATAGGCACAGGCTACAATACAGACACAAGCAAAAGTTAAATGGGTAAATACAGAACCCTATATACAGACAGAGTGCAATGAATCATGACTATGGGTCTGAAATTAGTTTGCCATAAATGTCCATAGAACAAAACTTGATTGTCACACATGTCTTTGTACAGCATGTAACACAATGAGGTCCTGGCCCTTGACTTGTGCTCCTAGGCGCTATGATAATACAAATAATGATAACATATGTTTGTAAAAAGTGAGTAAGAAGGGGTGCAAACATGGGCAAAGAAAAATTCTCTACAGAAATCAGCCACGTTTGTGAATAATTTGTTGGTCAACTCTAACTCCCAAAATAAGTGACTTTCCATATTCCAGACACATCTTGTCCATAGAAAATCCCTCCTAGGAATACTCCTGGCTGTGTGGGAATCATTGCACTTCACCCCCAGAAGGGGACTGGGTCTGAACTGATGATTCAAGCCCTATATGCCCACAGGATGGGTCACTCCCTTTGCTTCACCACCAAGGCAAATGTTGTAACATGCTTTACAAACTGCTGACATGCCCTCTTTCTCCCCCTGCCACAGAAACAAATGGAGATACAAGGTGGATGAGATAACTTTTATTGGACCAACTTCTTTTGGTGAGAGAGATCTTTTATAAAGATCTCTGTGTGGCTTGAAAACTTGGCTTTCTCACCAACAGAAGTTGGTCCAATAACAGATATTACCTCACCTACCTTGTCTCTCCAATATCCTGGGACCCACACAGCTACAGCTACACTGAATACAGAAACAAATGCCATTACTCCTAAGGGCATTCTGCACCAAAATATTTAAAATTCTGAACACTATATTTTAAAATTCTGACAATTTTATTTGTCAGATAAATGTGGAGGCTCCAGCATGGCATTTGGGAGCACAGGCCACTGGCTGCACAGAGGTGGGAGATCACTGTGCAGCTCCCCACCCCCCTCTCCCCTGGGACACAGACTCAGTGGTGAGGCTGCACCCAACCCTGACACAGCACAAGGACCGGGTCTGCCCTCGAAACACCGCAGGGCCCTGCCCCTCCATGCCAGGTTCACCAGGTGTGGGCAGGCAGGCTCAGCAAGGCAGGATCCAAGTGTGAAGGGGCTTAATGTGGAGGGATCCAGTTGTGGGTTGAGAGGGCTCTGTGTGGGGCAATCTGGGTTCGGGCGGCTCAGTGGGGGATCCGGTTGCGGGGGGGATCTGGATGCACAGGGGCTTGTTGGGGGCTTATGGGTGCAACAGTAATGGGATTCTGGAGTGGGGTGAAGGTGGTTGGGGCTCAGTTGTGGGGGTCTGGGTGTGGGGGAATAGAGCTCAGAAAGGGGGTCTTGGTGTGGGGGGCTTAGTGGGGGCTTCAGATGCTGGGGGAGTGGGGCTCAGTGGGGTGGGGACCCAGGTATAGCTGGTCGGGGCTTAGTGGGGTGCAGATCTGGGTGAGTGTGGCTCATTGGGGTGGTCCAGGTGCAGGGGGAGTGGGGTTCATGGTGGGGGTTCTGAGTGTGGGGGGGTGAGGCTCCGTGGGAGGGTCTGGGTATGAGGGGGTTTGGATGCACGGGGGTTGGGTGGATGGGGGAGCAGCTCCCTGTACTGGAATCCCTCCCCCTAGAGCAGAGGAGCAATGGGTGCAGGAAGTGGGGGGAGGGGAAGTTTGCAGAGTTTCCTGCAGCTGGGAGAGAAATCTGGGAGTGGGTATGAACCAGCCCCAGATGCCGAGCAGGGGCAGAGGAAGTCCCATCCTCCCCAGCCCAGCCGGGACTAGCAGCTGAGCCCGGCGCAGGGTAGGAGCCACCAGCCGGGTCTTCCCCAGTCCCGCCTCCTACCCCACAGTGATTTACCTCTCTGCTGGCTGTGCTGGGCACCTGAAACATACTGCTGGGGAGGGTCGGATGATAGGGAAGCAAAGAAATTTGTGGGGGACATAAATTCTGCGCATGTGCGGTGGCACAGAATTCCCCCAGGAGTAAAATGCTCAGTTTTTCTCTATGTCTCTGTGGCCCAGGCAGAAACTGTCAGCTATCAGAGAAAGAGGAAACTCCAGCTGTGAGATCACTTAGTGCAAGAAGGAGTGAAAAATCCCCTTAGCTAAAACAATCACTCCTTGGAAAACAAATTCTTCCCTTCCTGACTATGAATCCTTTCTATCCAGGGCACATATTGGGAGGGTTGTGATCCATTTCTCACTTCACAGAGACCAGGAATTCTGCAGAGGAAGCATCAGGAATCACTCTAAAGTGACTCTGTCTGACCATTCTTGGAGAAGTAGGGGAGGGATAGCTCAGTGGGTTGAGCATTGGTCTGCTAAACCCAGAGTTATGAGTTCAATCCTTGAGGGGGCCATTTAGGGATCTGGGGCAAAAATCTGTCTGGGGATTGGTCCTGTTTTAAGCAGGAAGTCAGACTAGATGACTTCCTAAGGTCCCTTCCAACCCTGATATTCTATGATTCTAAGTGTTGGTGGCCACTGGAAAACATTTTACTCAGGTTTCCTAAGTGAATGTGAAAAAGAGGGTCTTATACTAAGGTGACAGGGAAACATAAATATAACAACCCTAAACTAAGGCTGGTAATAGAGAAAGGGGAAGAGATGTATTATGACATGGGAGATGGAGGCTGAAGTTACACATGAAATGGTATTACCAAGTGCAGCTTCACCGGTTAATTAATCTAAAAGTTTGCTATTACCCTTCTGGGTTTAGATCCCAAGGGACAGCAGCCCGACACACATACTTTATTATGATACTCACTCTTTACTATTATAGTGCACACTATCTAAAAGAACACACAACATTGTGCAGTCACGGTTTCAGTTCTTTTTCACTCACAAGGTACATTAAAGTGCACATTATGAATGGCTTACTCATACAAAGTATCAGAGGGGTAGCCGTGTTAGTCTGTATCCACAAAAACAACGAGGAGTCCTGTGGCTCCTTAAAGACTAACAGATTTATTTGGGCATAAACTTTCATGGGTAAAAAAACCCACTTCTTCAGGTGCATGGAGTGAAAATTACAGATGCAGGCATAAATATACTGACACATGAAGAGAAGGGAGTTACCTTACAAGTGGAGAGCCAGTGTGAACAAGGCCAATTCAGTCAGGGTGGATGTGGTCCACTCTCAATAATTGATGAGGAGGTGTCAATACCCAGAGAGGGAAAATTGCTTTTATAGTGAGCCATCCACTCCCAGTCCCTATTCAGGTCCAAATTAATGGTGTTAAATTTGCAAATCAATTGTAGCTCTGCAGTTTCTCTTTGAAGTCTGTTTGTGATTTTTTTTTGTTGAAGTATGGCTACTTTTAAATCTGTTATTGAATGTCCAGGGAGATCGAAGTGCTCTCCTACTGGCTTTTGTATGTTACCATTCCTGATGTCTGATTTGTGTCCATTTATTCTTTTACTCATACAAAGCAGCAAAGAGGAGTTGTTGGGTTACCTCGGGATGCTGCTCAGCTCTTCAACAAGCCACAGAGAAGTATTCCTAGGACACATCACCACTGCCTAGATCCAATCCCAGCACCATTTTTGGGGGTATTTTGTGCCTAGTTTGGTTTGTGTGAGATGCTAAGATTCACTGTAATATCCCACACTAGACAACACAGCTGCTAGAAGAAAAGTGCTATAAAATCAATAAATAACTGAAAATTACAAATGCACATCGATACTCACAATAGATGAGAAACAAGGATGTCCCTACTAGTTTAATGGGCAGGATGACTAATCCAGGAATGATCAGTTGCCAGTTCATCTTGCCCCTGTGGAATGATCTGAAAGGTTTAGAACATCCTTGCTTAATGTACACTGGCACTTCTCAACACTGGACAGAATGGGTCAAATTTCAAACTAAACCATGAGAATTTAGACAGTCAAAATGGTGTTTATCTTTACTTGTGAAGAAAGTTTTTACTAAATGTTAGTAATATAACAGAATAGGTATCTAATAATAGTTACCTATTAATAAAAGCTCCCCACTGTTCAGTTCCTGTTTGGTAGATGGTGGTATATCAGACTAGATGGGCCTGTAGCACCATATCCTCACTTGTATAAATCAGTATAGCTCCACTGAAATCCATGGAGCTGCACCAATCTATGCCGGCTGAGGATCTTGTCAATAGCATGTTTCCCAATAGGGCAGGTAGCTAGATACTGGGCTAGATAGTATATGTTCTGAGGACCCTGGAGCTAAATGCATGGCTGTGTGGATGGTATTGCCAAATGGGCTTTGGCTTCCTCAGCCATGGGGTGCTGTTCCAAGAAGAAGGACTTATGAGCATATATGGGGTCCATCTATCAAGGAAGGGGAAGAGTATCTTTTGATACGGACTGGCTAGGCAGGCTTTAAACTAGGTTTGATGGGGGAGGAGACAAAAGGCCACAGGTAAGTCCAGAGCATGGAGACCTGGGTGAAGGGTCAGAATCTGGGGGGAACATGGACAATCACAGTGGGGAATATAGAGGGAAAATTTAATGAACATCTTAGATGTCTGCATTCTAGTGCAAGAAGTATGGGGAATACACAGGAAGAACTAGAAATATTAGTGAAAAAACACAATTACAACATAATTGGCATCATAGGTTCATTCACATGACTGGAATATTGGCTAGTGTAATAAGGATTAAGATTTAGATTGTGCACTTATTTTTATTTTCTTTGGTGACCATCTCTGTCCTTTTATGCCTACCACTTATAATCACTTAAAATCTATCCGTAGTTAATAAACCTGTTTTATGTTTTACCTAAAGCAGTGTATTTGGCTTGAAGTGCTTGGGAAACCTCAGCTCAGGAACAAAAACTGGTGCATGTCCTCTCCACATTGAAGGAGGGGTGGACTGGGTAATAAACATATACTGATCAGGCTTCTGACCAGTGCAAGACGGTACAGCTCAGGGTTGCATGGTTAGGAGCTGGGGGAACTGCCTGGAGCCTCTCTATTGTTAGTTAACGAGTGTCTGGGAAAAGCATTCATGTAACTCAGTTGGATGTGTCCCTGCCTGTGGATGTCTGTGTAAGTGCAGTACCTACCAGAGGTCTGCAGCTTGTCACAGCAGTACAGTGTGAGAGGGAGCCTAGGTTGATGGGCTCAGCAGTACTCCAGTTCCAGGTTGTACCTTGGGAACCTGTCACAGATACCAAGCTGGGAGGGGTAGCAAGCACTTTGGAGAACAGGATTAGAATTCAAAATCTTGACAAACTGGAGAAATGGTCTGAAATAAATAGGATGAAATTCAGTAAGGACAAATGCAAAGTACTGTACTTAGGAAGGAATAATCAATTGCACAAATACAAAATGGGAAATGACTGCCTACGAAGGAGTACTGCAGAAAAGGATCTGTGGGTTATAGTGGATCACAAACGAAATATGAGTCAAAAATGTAACACTGTTGCAAAAAAAGCGAACATCATTCTGGGATGTATTAGCAGGAGTATTGTAAGCAAGATGTGAGAAGTAATTCTTACACTCTGCTCAGCACTGGTAAGGCCTCAACTGGAGTACTGTGTCCAGTTCAGAGCGTGACACTTCAGGAAAGATGTGGACAAATTGGAGAGAGTCCTGAGCAGAGCAACAGAAATGATTAAAGGTCCAGAAAACATGACCTATGAGGAAAGATTCTAAAAATTGAGTTTGTTTAGTCTGGAGAAGAGAAGATTGAGGGGGGGACATGATAACAGGCTTCAAGTATGTTAGAAAAAAGAGCGTAATAAATTGATCCCCTTATCTACTGAGGAGAGGACAAGAAGTAATGGGCTTAAATTGTAGCAATGGAGAGTTAGGTTAGACATTAGGAAAAACTTCTTAATTGTAAGGGTAGCTAAGCACTGGAACAAATTACTTAGGGAGCTTGTGGAATCCCCATCAATGGAGCTTTATCAGAACAGATTAGACAAACACCTCAGTGATAGTCTAGATAATACTTAGGCCTGTCTCAGGGCAGGGGACTGGACTAGATGACCTATCAAGGTCCCTGTCTGTCATATACCTCTATGATTCTATGATGTCAGCTCCTATGTTCAGGAATGTGCTGGGATGCCAACACTATATTTTTAAAATTCAGTTATTTAACACCTATGCAAATAATTAAATCCTTCTTTAGACACCAATCCTTGTCTTGAACTCAATCGCCCATGTGACAATGCATTGTAATTTTACTAGTCAAAGCCCACCTCCAGGCCAGCCAAAGAATACAGAAGATTGCAGGAGAAAGATATACAAAGACATTCTGTTTTGGTTGGGGGTTTGGGCTCCTTTTCTTACTAATCCCGTTCAGTATTATAGTAGCAGCCAAGCACATCTATCATTCAAAGGATAAAGCAAAGTGCCTGTGTACAGTACCTTGCAGAACCAATAGATTACGGTTGTGGTTAAAGCCCAGAACTGAGAGACTTGAGATATGCTACTGACTTCTTAGCAACTTTGGTCAAATCATTTACCCCCTCTATGCCTCAGTTTTTCCACCTATAAATTGGAAATAATATTTTATAGGGATGTTGGGAGGCTTAAGCCAAAGAGGTTTGGAAAGTGCTTTGAGACCTTCAAATGATAGGTACTATAGCCACAGGATTCTTTGCTGCTATAACAGAGCAAACTATTATGAAGAATAGATAGATAGCTAGATCAATCTTAATCAACTCCTCGCCACCGCGGGCCAAAATCTGATCTAGGCTACATCAGTGGAAATCTGGAATAGCTCCATTGACTTCTGTGGAATTACTCTGCTTTACATCAAAATTACTGAAAGCAGAATTTAGCCCTGCATCTCCATCTGGATGCCTTGTAAAAGAGAAGATGATAATCCAGACTTGTCCATTTTTTTATGTTTTTATCCTCCTTTGTATCCTAAGAGAACAGAACTCCTATCTGCCACATCTCCCTGAAACAGCCTTGACATGAAAACCATTTGAGTCACTGAGGTTCAGACCCATCCTAATTTGATCAGTTTCCTTATCTGAATTTCCATTCTCTTTCTATTGAACTGTAATGATGTTTTAGGGGCAGGTGAGAGGTGCCTTATAAAGTCCCACATTTTCAAGAGTGCCCCAAACTCTGGATACTTTTGTTTTTGTGTGCACAACTTGAGACACCCATGGGCAGGTTTTCAGCAGTTCTCAGCACACTGAAAGTTGATGGGTGATGAGCACGACCTTTAAGATGGGCATCCAGAAGTGAAGGCTCTTTGATCACATTATTATTCTTTTTATTTGCTACTCAAAGTCACCAAAATTTTAGTTGATAGAAAATCTAACAAAGTAACAATGTAATAAAGACCAGCAAGATAAATAAGAAACAAAAATACTTATCAGGAAGGAGCTCTATGCAGACAGATCTCTGACTTCAGTCCACTTCAGTGCTGATAAGGTTTGTTATAAGGAAACCGACAAAAGGCTCCCTGGGATTTATCGGTGCCCTTGTGGTTTTCAGTTACCTTAGGGGTCGTACTTTTATTCTTTGCTCTGACAGTGTATCTCTTGTTCTTCTGTCTCTCTCTTCTCAAACAATTTCTGAGGTTTAGTGTCTTCTTCCTCTTTTTCTTAGTGGTATATGCCAGGAAAAGTACTTTGTGCAGTTACAACTAATTAATGTTTTGTAACTCAAGGCTTCCTGAAATGAAAGTATGCTGGGAATCAGAGACAATGGGATGACTCAGATGTTCTAGTGGTTCATTCTTTGAGGCAGGGCCGGCTCTAACTTATTTGCCGCCCCAAGCAAAAAAAAAGATTGCCGCCCCGCCGTAACACCCCTGCCCCGCCGAAACACCCCCCCGAGTGCTGCGCCACTGAAACACTCCCCGAGCACCATGCTGCCAAAACATCCCCCCAGTGTCGCGCCACCGAAACCCCCCCCAGTGCCTCGCCGCCGAAACCCCCCCAAGTGCCGTGCCAACACCCCCCTGAGTGCCGCGCAGAAACACCGCCCCAAGTGCCACGCTGCTGAAACACCCCCAGCGCTGCGCCGCTGAAACACCCCCCCCAGTGCCGTGCCACCGAAACACCCCCCCGAGTGCCGCGCCAACACCCCCCCGAGCACCGCGCAGAAACCCCCCCAGCGCTGCGCCACTGAAACACCCCCCCAGTGCCGTGCCGCCGAAACACCCCCCCGAGCGCC
>QXTE01000464.1:295799-312523 GCA_003942145.1 Platysternon megacephalum
GGCCGCTTGGTATGGAAAATGAGGGCGCTGCTGTTTGAAACCATTCCCACATGTTATTAAGGTTAAAGAAGCCAAAAGACTGTGGCTTACCATGGCTGCCTGCAAGCCGAATTCTGTTGCCTGGCACTGCGTGAGTGATCTCTCACACCAAACCGGCAGGCCCTCAATATAAATAGAGGCAAAATACGACCTTGTAACGAAAGCATATGTGCTATGTAATGTGAACAGCAAGGTTTAACGGGAAAGAGTGATCCTATTGTTCTCTAAAATGTGTCTTTTTAACTACCAATCTCCCTTTTCCCCCACCAGCTGCAAATGTTTCTCCTTCACAGAGGCTAGAGAAGATTAGAAGGAGAAAAAAGAAGACTCGGGATGAGATGTTCTTGGAGCTCCAGACGTCCTCCCACGCTGACAGAGCACAGCAGAATGCTTGGAGGCAGACAATGTCAGAGTGCAGAAAAGCACAATTTGAACGCGAGGAGAGGTGGCGGGCTGAAGAGGAGAGGTGGCGGGCTGAATCGCGGGCTGAACAGGAGAGGTGGCATCAGATTGAACACAGAAGGCATGAGTCGTGCTCCGACTGCTGGAGCATCAAAGTGATATGCTCCAGCGTATGGTTGAGCTGCAGGAAAGACAGCAGGAGCACAGACCGCCGCTACAGCCCCTGTGTAACCAACAGCCCTCCTCCCCAAGTTCCATAGCCTCCTCACCCAGACGCCCAAGAACGCGGTGGGGGGGCCTCTGGCCACCCAGCCACTCCACCCCAGAGGATTGCCCAAGCAACAGAAGGCTGGCTTTATATGAAGAATAAGTTTTAAAGTTTTTAATTTTTAAAGTGCAGTGTGTCCTTGTCCTTCCCTCCTCCCCCACCTCACCCGGCGCTTCCCTCCTCCCCCACCCTTCCTGGGCTACCTTGGCAGTTATCCCCCTATTTGTGTGAATTCATAGAATCATAGAATATCAGGGTTGGAAGGGACCTCAGGAGGTCATCTAGTCCACCCCCCTGCTCAAAGCAGGACCAATCCCCAGACAGATTTTTGCCCCAAATCCCTAAATGGCCCCCTCAAGGATTGAACTCACAACCCTGGGTTTAGCAGGCCAATGCTCAAACCACTGAGCTATCCCTCCCCCCAATTAATTAAGAATGCATGAATGTGAAGTAACAATGACTTTATTGCCTCTGCAAGCGGTGATCGAAGGGGGGAGGGGAGGGTGGCTAGCTTACAGGGAAGTCAAGTGAACCGGTGGGGGAGGAGGTTCATCAAGGGGGTTTACAATGTTCATGACTGCTGTCTGAGCTGAGCGGGCTCCATGCTTGCTGTGCTATGGCGTCTGCACAGTTCACCTAGGAAAAAACGCGAAACGGTTGTCTGCCGTTGCTTTCACAGAGGGAGGGGGAGGATGTACCCAGAACCCCCCGTGACAATGTTTTTTGCCCCATCAGGCATTGGGATCTCAACCCAGAATTCCAATGGGAGGGGGAGACTGCGGGAACTATGGGATAGCTACCCACAGTGCAACGCTCTGGAAGTCAACGCTAGTCTCGGTACATGGACGCGCACCGCCATATTAATCTGCTTAGTGTGCACTCGACTTTATACAATCGGTTGCAAAAAATTGAATTCTGTAAATTCGGCGTAATCCCGTAGTGTAGACATACCCTAAGTTTCTTTTTTAAAAGAGCGTGGGAGACAAATGTCCACGCAGGGGAGATGAGGACTGAGTCTCACAGGAGAATATTATAACTGATTGTTTCCCCTCATTTACAGATGTGCTTTTGTAGGCCTTGCTGGAGCCCTAGGCATAACTAACAGTGAGAACCAAAGGCTGTGAACCAGAGTAGGCCTGGCCTTGGCAAAACAACAACAAACTAGGTATTGGCAAGTAAGCACATTCCTGACCAGAGAGGATGACACAAGAACACCCAGAGTTCTCAAGTAATTACATAAAGACATTCTTAAGAGATGGTATAGGAACATGTTGAGCCTCCATAAGATAAGGGTGGGATGACAGGATAATGGATAAGGATGTTTTTTTCAAACTAGCAGGCACAAGGTGTAGGGTTGGTAACTAACAACGTCTGGAGTGCAATACATAACTTGTTTGTATCAGTGTATAAAAGGAGAAGTCACAGGAGGGGCACCTTTTTCCAGCCTAGGGGCAGCGTACTGGTGCACTGACTGAGCTGGTACCATTGTCACAGGCATACATGTGTTAGTGTACCCCTAACCATGGAGCCAGGGTGCTATACGGTGCTTCGTTGACAATAAACCTGATCAAGCACCTTCACCACCGAACTGAGCCTGTGGTCTTTCTTTATGTGTGACATCAAGGTCAGCTGAATTAGCAGGCTGTGCTTTCTGCTCGTGCTAATAACACTGGAACTCCAAAAACAGAAGCATTGAGCATGTGTAACAACTTAGTAGCCTTGATAGTGTTGCCGCTGCAACGACATTCCTCAGTACTTAACAGTTTTATTTGATCTGAAAGCGAGTCAGCTAGATGGAGGGCTAACATTATAGTGTTTCTCAAGCACTGTACGCCCTCCCTTTTAATTAATCAAACTTGTAGTTTCTACAAAACTCAGGCTGTGCTGTGCTGATCTCTGAGGCTAAAGTCTAGATTGTAGCTTTAGGAATGGCCCTGCTTAGAGGGGGCTGTTTATTGAGGAGGCAGGATCAGATAAGGCTGTACTGCATTGGGATCACCAGGAAGAATTATGAATGACACCTTTAAATGAATGCATACTGTGGTGGCCATCCCCTCCCTAGTCTGGCCAGCTCCAATGGCTGTTGCAGGAAAGTTGGGCTCAGGACTGTGATCTTAATCTGGCCCCTGCAGGGAGGTTTGAGTGCACACTGCCCGCCACATTGTACCTGGCCCTTGCATAGGGCACAGCAGATGTCTTGCACCTTCTTCAAGTGTCCCCATCCCTGGATATATATGAGCATGCTTACCTATCCAGACAGAAAGAGGTTTTTCCTTTGTGGCTTATTGTGACGGGTTGCATCACAGAAACCCCCTTTGGGAACTGCCAACTGATGTGCCCAGACTACCTCTGAGCCTGTTTTCCCTGCCAGCTTGGGACTTCAGAACCTTGCCTAGTTTGAGCCAGACACGCTTGCCTGCTACAAACATAGACCCAGGTCTGAACCATGTCCCCTAAAAGCTGCAGGTTTAACTGAAAATAGCTTAAGAAGTGTTCCTGTCTCCAACACTCAGATGCCCAGCTCCCAATGGGGTCCACACCCTAAATAAATCCATTTTACCCTGTATAAAGCTTATACAGGATAACCTCATAAATTGTTCGCCCTCTATAACGCTGATAGAGAGATATGCACAGCTGTTTGCCCCTCCAGGTATTAACACATACTCTGGGTTAATTATTAAGTAAAAAGTGATTTTATTAAGTACAAAAAGTAGGATTTAAGTGGTTCCAAGTAATAACACACAGAACAAAGTAAATTACCAAACAGAATAAAATAAAACATGCAAGTCTAAACCTAATTCAGTAAGAAAGTGATTACAGATGAAATCTCACCCTCAGAAATGTTACAATAAGTTTCTTTTACAGACTAGCCTCCTTCTAGTCTGGGTCCAGCAATCACTCACAACCCTGTGTTACTGTCCTTTGTTCCAGTTTCTTTCAGGTATCCTTTGGGGCTGGAGAGGCTATATTTTGAGCTAGCTGAAGACCAAATGAAGGGGTCTCCCAGGGGCTTAAATATACTTTCTCTTGTGGGTGGAGACCCCCTCCTCTCTCCTATCCAGAATCCAGCTCCAAGATGGAGTTTTGGAGTCACATGGGCAAGTCACATGTCCATGCATGACTCAGTTCCTTACCAACCAGGCCACATTCCCAGGAAAGCTCAGATGTGGATTGGCGTCTCCAAGTTCATTGTTAGCTTAAGTGTTTCTTGATTGGGCACTTACTGAGAATAGTCTTTTCTCAGGAAGCTGACCAACTGCTTCACTGAGGATACTTAAAATTAAACAAGTACATAGCCAATATTAATAACTTAGAATACAAAAATGATACATGCATACAAATAGGATGAATATATCCAGGGCCGGCTCCAGGCACCAGCGCAGCAAGCAGGGGCTTGGGGTGGCCAATGGAAAGGGGCGGCACGTCCGGCTCTTCGGCGGCAATTCGGCCTCAGTCCCTCTCGGAGGGAAGGACCTGCTGCCGACTTGCCGCCGAAGAATGAAGTGGCGGCGGTAGAGCTGCCGCCGATCGCGGCTTTTTTCTTTTTTTTCCCCACCGCTTGGGGCGGCAAAAACACTGGAGCCGGCCCTGAATATATCCAGTAGATCATAACCTTTGCAGAGATCTGTTACATGGCATATTTAGCATAAAACATATTCCAGTTATGTCATATTCCATAAGCATATTTCCATAAAGCATTATGGGGTGCAACATCACACTTACATCTAGGAGAGAAATGATGTATTGAGTTCCCTGGCTTGGCTACATGCATCTTATCTCTATTTAGCAATCAAAGGAATGGGGAAGAAAGGAGAATTCCTTCCTCACTCACTCCCCAGGGGGAATTTTTTTCCCAAGGAAAAAGAAGAAAGATCAGGGATCTAGGGTAAACAGTACCTAAATACCCTGCCTGCTTAGTTCCCAGAGTCTATATTCACCACTGTCTAATGATCTAATCTAATATCATCTCTCTCTTTTCTGGATGATAATCACTATTCCAGCACCAGGATCCTTCCTGCAGGCAGCGAGAAACAAACAGCCAGAAACTGGGCCATTTATCCCAATGTCCTGGCTTGGCCCCCAACTAAGAAAAGGGGAAATGCTTCTTGGCTACAAAGCAGGCATAGGCAGAGGAGAAATAGTGCAGGGTCCTTTGAAACATTTCCTCCTCAAAGGTCTTTCAGAATTCCCTCTTGCACCCCAGGAGGGAGATGTAGACAAAGTGGAGTGTCACTTGGGAGTCATAGCCAATTAGCAGTGAGCTCTTTACCAACAGATAGTTGGGCTCACCGGCAACTTGAGACATCTCCAGAAGCTTTTCATCAGCTGATTTTATGTATCAGGGCCGGATTAACTTTTTGTGGGCCCGGCGCCAAACATATTTGTGGGCCCCCCTGGGGAATGAAGGGGCCAGGGGCAAGAGCACAGCGGGCAGGGTGGATTTGATTTAAAACACTAGTCAGGAAGACTCTATTTAATCATGGTTTTCTACATAAAAGTGCATTCTTGTTGGTTGTTATAACCTTAATACATATTCTTCACAACTCAGAGATAGATGTAGGTTTCATTTTTAGAAGGTCCACACTATACATTTATTTTGAAAACTTTTCAGATGAGATTTATAGCTATATCAGAAAATGAATGATTGTTCGGTTATTTCATTTACCAAAGATAATTGAAGCAGATATTTATGAAGTCATTGGGAGGTGAACTATCTCCAATTCAACAGGTTAATCATTAATATTTGGAGGATTTTCTTGCCAAGCTGTATTAGGAAGAGAACATCACTAGACAGACGTTTACATTGTTTTAACTAAAACAACAACGTTAAGTATTCTGGAATTTTTTCTTCAACAGCAAACATAATATTTTAACAAAAAGGCATATGTCCCTTGCTTCTCACATTTATCTCCAGACTTCTTCTCCTTGTCCAGATCTGTTGGGCCCCCAACAATCTTCTATTCATTGAACTTTTTGAAACTTTGCACTTTTAGAGAAAGGTTTTAGAGATTGACTCTGTGTACACAAATTTGCAGAGGGACAATAGAGTTGTCTGTTATTTCTCACATCTATATGTTATTTATTTATTTTAAAACATTTTTGCTGTTAACAAGCATGTTAACTCTGGAGACACAAATCCAGTTTGAGAAATGCAGAACTAAGCATCTCTGATATTAATATTATATATTTATATTATATTAATTTATATATTATATATTTATATTATATTAATTATTTGATGGTATCTTCTAGACTAAGCACTGAGTCCCATTGAGTAGATAGAAAGATTAACTTAAATAATCTATACAGAAGCCTGTGGAACCCCATAAAATTGGGTCCCTAATCCATGAACTATTAGAACTCATTTACAAAACTTTTCTTAAACATTACATGAATATATTGTCTCATACAATAGAATTAGAATTTATAATCCCTATTCCATGATGAGATATAATGTATCTTAATTAAAACTATCTTTAGATAGGTTTTTCCCTCAAAAATCCGATTTAAATAAAAAAAAAAATCTGATTAAAAAAAAAAAGTAATTCATTTTTATCCACCTTGACAGCGGGGCATGGTGTGGGGGGGAAAGGATTGGTCCCCAGCTGGAGCGAGGCAGGGGTCATGGGCAAGGTGAGCACAGTGGGGCATGGGGGGAGGATTAATCCCTGCTGACTGGAGCAAGGCCGCGGCTGGGGGCAAAAGCCCCTCACACCAAATGGGAGCTGCCACAGGTAAGCGCTCCACACCCCAACCTCCTGCCTCCTCCTCCTCCCTCCCCCTATCTCCTGGCCAGACCCTGCACCCCAACCCCCAACCTGATCCTGCACGCTAACTCCCTCCCAGCCCCTGCACCCCCAGCCCTGTGCTCAGTGCACCCCCACCCTCAGCTCAGTGCAGAGAGAGACAAAAAGAATGGGCTAGAACCAGGGAGAAGGTAGGTACCCACTCTATGTGGGCCGGGGGGTGGGGGAAGGGGAGATCCTGTTTACCCCCTCCCCAGCTCTGCTGTGCTTGCAGTTTACCCCCGGCCCCTCCCTTGCTCCAGGGACCAACCCTAGCTCCCGCCCCTTCCAAGAGAGCATAGAAAGGAAACCTGTGATCCCTGTTATGCTGGAGCCCTGCTCTGTCCTGCTGCACCTCACCCACTTGAGCTATCTCAATGCCAGCGCTGTTCACTTCTTTGGTAGAGTCATCAAGGTGATATGTACTCCCAATCAACAGATGAAGAATGCCACCATGGTGCCTTACCATCGAAGTATTCACTGAATCTGATCAGACTTCTGCCAACTCCTACCCGATGTTCCTTGGGTATCTTGTGCTGCTCGCAGCCCTGCCTACCTTTGCTTTATTAGCTGCCTTTACCATCATAACCAGTACCGGATTTACCATGGCGCCACTGGCACCATTGTGCCAGGCCCACACTATCAATGAGTCTAGCCACATGTAGATGTGGCACACACACTGTCAAGGCTGATTCCCCACTCTGTCACTCCGAGTGCAGAAGGTGGGGGCCCACAAGGATTCTAAAAATTAATACTTGCCACTCCATGCTTGTATTAAACTCCCAAGGTTACAGCTTCTGTCTGACCTTAGCTTGGTAAATGCTGCCACCACCCAAATGCAAAAAAACCCCTTTGAACCCAGGAAGGAGCACTTGGGAATTCCTCCCTGTGGGGTACCCTCAAGCCCTTTCATGCCCCCCTCTGGGGAACAGCTGAGAAAGAAAACAAAGGAAATTAACTGTGGCTATGAGCTAATCAAACAGCATGCACAAACCTCTTAGGACACCAAAAATCCAATCCTGTTCTTAAAAAAGGTAAATTTTATTAAAAACAAAAAGGGAAAAATACATCTGGAACTTAGGCTTTTTGCTAGATCTTAAAAGACACAATTACAAAATTTAAGAACCCAAAATAGCTTTCTTGGGGGTTCAGCTTAAAGGTTACAAGCAAACAAAAGCCTCTGGGGTTAGCACAGAGGAGATCCACAAGCCTTAAAAAATAAACAGAAATAAACGTGATGGCGTCTTGCTAAACATTCTGATTTACATACACCTTTGGGTTGTTAAAAGTAGTTCTAGATATGATCTGATGGTTTCATATCTGGTTAAACTTTACACAGCATTCCTGCTGCCCCATCTCTTCAGCCCAGAGAGCAACAGACAAAGAGAAAGTTTCTTTCCCAATTTTAAAAAGTTCTACCTTCCCATTGGCTCTTTTGGTCAGGTGCCCACTCCCTTCCTTTTACCTGTGGGCTTGTTAACCCTTTACAGGTAAAGCAAGCAGAGAACAGACCAAGAGGGATTTTACAGCTATCTGGCTAGTTGGGTATCCATCAAAGGGAGCTACTCCCCACCCCCTTCATGTGTCACACACACGAATTCCACAGGGATGTTGGCCAAGGAGGAACTTCTCTGCTTTGTGCCTGCCACTCCTCCCTCCACTCTGAAGGGGACTTAGTTGATTGGGACAGCAGTGCCAACTTTCTAATGTGCTGGGGATTGCTCAACCCCCGGCTCTGCCCCTGCCTCCCACCCCCCACTCCCCTGCTTCCGACCCTTGCTCCTCCCCTCACCCTCTCAGCACCTCCTGGATGTTGTGGAACAGCTGATCACCGGTGGGTGGGAGGTTGAGGTTGCTGTGGCCGTAGTGATGGACCTGGCCACTGAGTCTGCTGCATCAGAGGCTGCTTGGAGGGAAGCTCTTGCTACATTTCTCCCTTTCTCCAAAATAGCCAGGAACTCCTGCTTGGAATCCTCTAGCAGCAAGTCTGCGAACTTGGCCACAGACTGCCAAACATTAAAGTCTTACCTTCCAAGTAAGGCCTGATGGTTGGCCACACAGAATTGGAGGCTGGTAGATGAATAAACTTTTCTGCCAAATAAGTCTAGCCTCTTTCCATCTTTGTTCTTGGGAGTTGGGCTGGGTTGTCCCTGCTTGTCTCTCTCATTGGCAGCTGTGATCCACTAGAGAGTTAGGGGCTCGGTGTGAATACAAGTACTCAAAGCCCTTAGCAGGGACGTAATATTTCCTCTCTGCTCGTTTGGAGATGGGTGGGAGAGAGGACAGGGTCTGCCATAGGGCTTTGACCAGCTTCACCACCCCTTTATGGACCGGCAGTGAGACCCTAGCTGGGGCCACTGTGGCCAAGATGTTGAACAGGGTGTCAGAGCGTTCTGCCAGCTCCTCTGCTTCCAACCCAAGGTTTGCTGCCACCCGCTTTAACAGCTCCTGGTACACTTTGAAATTGTCTTGAGGCACTGTCTGGGATGGTCCCGCCACCGCCTCGTCGGGTGAGGAAGATGAGGAGGTGAGGGGAGGGGGAGGGACTGACTCTGCCTCCCCTGCAGGAGTGGCCTTGGCCGAAGTGTGCTCCTGAACACTTTGCATGGACCCTTCCTCTGAGTCCGGGGGAGGGGATGGGGGAGGAACTGTTGCCAACTGCCTCTCTGACACCTCCGACACCGACCATTGCATCTGGGTTTCTGAGGTTTGGGGAAAACCCCACAGGTTACAAAAATGCCACGGGGTGGGCCATTGTCCCTGAGGCCATGCACCGGCTGCTAGCCCCAGTGGAAATCCCCCAGGTCTGGCTGGGTGTGCCTGGCTCAAGGGACTCACAATCTCCTCAGCCTCTGAGCCTGAGGAGGAAAGTCCCTTCCCTGGGGACCACGGTAGTGCCATCGCCATGTCCATCTCCCTTCTATGCCTGCCATACCAGTGCTGGCCACCAGGGAAGAGGTGCTGGGGTTCGGGGACTGGCGACGGAGCTCAGCGGATTGATGCCGGTAGACTAGCGATGGACACTGTGACAAAGTTCCTCCTCTACCTTGGTGGGTCCTGCGCTTATTGGCGGATTTGCTCACCTCACAGATTCACCCTGTGAACATAAGAACATAAGAATGGCCGTACCGGGTCAGACCAAAGGTCCATCTAGCCCAGTATCGTGTCTACCGCCAATGCCAGGTGCCCCAGAGGGAGTGAACCTAACAGGCAATGATCAAGTGATCTCCTTCCTGCCATCCATCTCCACCCTCTGACAAACAGAGGCTAGGGACACCATTCCTTACCCATCCTGGCTAATAGCCATTAATGGACTTAATTACTATATTATTAATTAATATTATATTATTATATATATATTAATTAATCACTATACTTACCTACATGCCTCCAGCTTCCATCCAGGACACACCACACGATCCATTGTCTACAGCCAAGCTCTAAGATACAACCGCATTTGTTCCAATCCCTCAGACAGAGACAAACACCTACGAGAGCTCTATCAAGCATTCTTAAAACTACAATACCCACCTGCTGAAGTGAAAAAACAGATTGACAGAGCCAGAAGAGTACCCAGAAGTCACCTACTACAGGACAGGCCCAACAAAGAAAATAACAGAACGCCACTAGCCATCACCTTTAGCCCCCAACTAAAACCTCTCCAGCGCATCATCAAAGATCTACAACCTATCCTGAAAGATGATCCCTCACTCTCACAGATCTTGGGAGACAGACCTGTCCTCGCTTACAGACAGCCCCCCAACCTGAAGCAAATACTCACCAGCAACCACACACCATACAACAAAAACACTAACCCAGGAACCTACCCTTGCAACAAACCCCGCTGCCAACTCTGTCCACATATCTATTCAAGTGACACCATCATAGGACCTAATCACATCAGCCATGCCATCAGGGGCTCGTTCACCTGCACATCTACCAATGTGATTTATGCCATCATGTGTCAGCAATGCCCCTCTGCCATGTACATTGGCCAAACCGGACAGTCTCTTCGCAAAAGAATAAACGGACACAAATCTGACATCAGGAATCATAACATTCAAAAACCAGTAGGAGAACACTTCAACCTCTCTAATCACTCAGTGACAGACGTTAAGGTGGCAATTTTACAACAGAAAAGCTTCAAAAACAGACTCCAACTTGAACTTGAATTAATATGCAAACTAGATACCATTAACTTAGGTTTGAACAGAGACTGGGAATGGCTTGGTCATTACACTAATTGAATCTATTTCCCCATGTTGAAACAGTCTCACACTTTCGTGTCAACTGTCCGAAATGGGCCATCTTGATTATCACTTCAAAAGTTTTTCTCCCCTGCTGTTAATAGCTTCTCTTAATTAATTAGCCTCTTACAGTTGGTATGGCTACTTTCACCTTCTCATGTTCTCTGTATGTATAAATATCTTCTTACTGTATGTTCCATTCTATGCATCCGAAGAAGTGGGCTGTAGCCCATGAAAGCTTATGCTCAAATAAATTTGTTAGTCTCTAAGGTGCCACAAGTACTCCTGTTCTTTTTGCTGATATAGACTAACATGGCTGCTATTCTGAAACCTGTCAACAGTTTATGTTTTTCTATGTTTCTGACAATTTTATTCTTAACTATTGTTTCGACTAATGTGGGTCGGGAACAGTCCAGAGACCTTCCCCTCTGGTAGAAACCACAGTCCAGGTCAATTCCTCCTGTGTTTGATCAGGAGTTGGGAGGTTTGGGGGGAACCTGGGCCCGCCCTCTACTCCGGGTTCCAGCCTAGGGCCCTGTGGACTGCAGCTGTCTAGAGTGCCTCCTGCTGGTACAGTTGCATGACAGCTACAACTCCCTGGGCTACTTCCCCATGGCCTCCTTCCAACACCTTCTTTGTCCTCACCACCGGACCTTCCTCCTGATGTCTGATAACGCTTGTACTTCTCAGTCCTCCAGCAGTTGCCTACTCACTCTCAGCTTCTTGCACACCTCTTGCTCCCAGTTCCTCACATGCACTTCCTCTCCTCTGGCTCCCCCTGGCCTGACTGGAGTGGGTACTTTTATAGCATCAGAGGGGCCTTAATTAGAGTCAGGTGCTTAACAGCCTCACCTGACTCTTAGCAGGTTAATTGGAGACAGGTGTTCTCATTAGCCTGGAGCAGCACCTGCTCTGGTCACTCAGGGAACAGAAAACTGCTTATCCAGTGGTCAGTATAGCTCCCTTCTACTACTCTGCTGTTCCCAACTGGTCTGGGTCTATCACAACACCTAGACCTCAGACCACTGACTCGACACACTGCCACAATGCTGGGGAGCAATGTCGCAGGGATGGGTAACGTTGCATGGGCCCCAGTGTTGGCTTTCCCCTTAAGATGACAATGTCTTGATGGGGTGTTGCCGGCACCGGCAAAGACAATGTCTTTAGCAGCATGGAAGGCCTCTGGCATGGATGGAACCTCCAGGTGCTGGGGACCTCTGCCACTACCCAGAGTGGCTGGTGGGTCCCTAGGCGGGCTTGATAGCCTAGCCGGTGATGTAGGTGCCTGGCTGAGCTCTGGGGAAGATACGCTGCCATATGTGGGCCTATGCTCTTCTCCGGGTTTCTCCTTCCCTGTAACTCACGGTGTGCTTCCTCTGCTTCTTAGCAGGCACTGGGGATCGGTGCCAGGCGGGCACTTTGCTCTGATGCCGAGGTGCTCGACCCAGAGTCCGATCAGGCCGGCTTGGAGGCCAGTGCAAGGGCTGACTCCATAAGGAGTGCTCTTAATTTTATGTTCCACTCCGTTTTAGTTTTTGGCTTGAAGCTTTAGCAGATGCGATACTTGTTGCTGACCTGGGTTTCCCCCAAGCACTTCAAGCAGCTATGGTGTGGATCACTGACCGGCACGGGTTTTTTGCAGGGATCACAAGGCTTGAAGGCCAGGGACTGGGGCATGCCCTGTCCCTAGGATAAGTCCCTCGGGGGACTATCTAATTTATCTACAACACTGTTAAGATAACTATCAAGAAACAATAAAATTTATCTAAGAACTATTTAAACAATGGACAAGAGAAAAAACCACTAGGTAGAGAATGCTTGCAAGGCAAGAGATGTTCCAGCACTGTCACTGGTGGTAAGAAGGAACTGGGGGGGTAGGGGCGGCAGTGCATACACGCACCACTCCAGAAGACACCAGAGCCTGTCCCCTATGGATACCACTGAGAGGAAAACTTCCGGCAACGGTGCATGTGGCAAGCACACACACCTAACATGGAATGGATGTGAGCAAGCACTCGGAAAGAACTAGATAAGTTCATGGAGTATAGGTCCATCAATGAATATTAGCCAGGATGGACAGGGATGCAACTCCATGCTCTGCGTGTCCCTAGCCTCTGTTTGCCAGAAGCTGGGAGTGGATGACAAGGGTGGATCACTCAATGATTGCCTGTTCTGTTCATTCCCTTTGAAGTACTTGGCATTGGCTGAAAGACAGGACACTGGACTAGACGGACCACTGGTCTGATCTGATCCAGTATGGCAGTTCTTATGTAAAAATTAATTATAATAATAAAAATGTTTAGTACAGAAACTCCCCAAGATAATGACCTCTCGAGATAGCGATGATGTGAGATAACCACCTTGGCAAATAATGCAGTTTTAAAATCTTGGCCTATTAGGAAATGTATATTTATAAACATTTCCCAGTCACAAATCTAGCATTCTGGAGCAAAGTCACTAAACCATAGTCCAACAAACAAATGTTCCTTCAACGTGCCCCTCCCTTCTCCCTCTATCGCACCCCACTTATAGTTGTTGTCCTTGGTCAGTGGACACACAGAGTTCAGAGGTGCTTTTCTGTGAGTTCACCTCCCAGCTTGAGGGGTGGGAATAGGGGTGGGGGTCAGAGAGGGCATCTTGCTCGTTCCTCCAGGTAGTCAGTGAGAGTTTTACCATTGACTTCATTAGGCCAATGAGTTCTTCTTCTAATTTACATCAGTGTAGAAGTGGGGTCTGGGGTGGGAGTGCTCGCTCTGGCCACTGTTTTTCATCATGCCACTGTTCAGTTCAGCGCTCCAGCACTGATGGTGCTGCCAACTGCCACTGATGTCTGTGAGTTGGTTTCTTGAGGTTCCACCCAGCTCTGAGTGATTATAGCTCTCAGTGGGGGAACCTCACTGCTAGTGCAGGCTGGCCATCCCTTCCACAGAAACACTGTCCCACAGCAGGTCTAAGCACTTAGATCTGATTATCAGTGATTTCAGCTCTAGTGGTCACTTACAAAAAAAAAGACTCTCTATGGAGCCTAATCAGCTCTATCTTTAAACAGGGGAGAGGTGTATGTCAAATGATGCCTATGACTCTTAGGCAGAGCCCCCAGCACCAAGCAAAAACACCTGTCACCACCCTCACTCTCTCTCTTTACTGGGCAGTGGCATCCAAACCCCCTGCACAGCGAGTGAAGTTCAGATGAGGCTGGGTGACCTCCTCAATCAGGGACAGGTTAGGTACAGTTCAGCTGCCCTTTACTCATACAATATGAAAAACAACTTTTAATTCCCCCGCATTCAAAATGCTTAAATTGTCCAGAAGTATGAAGTTTGGTTTATATCCCAAATGAAGGTTAATAAATTTAATGATACATTTTAGATATTAGCATCAAGCTATTTGTGTATATCACTCATAAAAGGTTATACTACAAGTAGCTTGTGGAAAGCAAATATAGCAATGAGAGTAGATTTTCCCTCAGTAATTGAGAATTTAGGATGGGTTGTCCCTCAGTAAATACAATCCATCAGAGAAGTATTTCAGTTACTTTCCGGACTTCACTTCTCAATTGCACTCCAGCTCATCTCTCTTGGTATTGCCAATGTCCAGTGATGTGTTCTAAATAGATGTTCCTCGACCACCTGATGGTGTCTGAAGGAAGGACAGACAGGGCAGAAAAGGTGGGGGAGTTGCATTGTATGTAAGAGAGGAGTATGATTGCTCCGAGCTCCGGTATGAAACTGCAGAAAAACCTGAAAGTCTCTGGATTAAGTTTAGGAGTGTGAGCAACAAGGGTGATGTCGTGGTGGGAGTCTGCTATAGACCACCAGACCAGGGGGATGAGGTGGATGAGGCTTTCTTCTGGCAACTAGCAGAAGTTACTACATCGCAGGCCCTGGTTCTCATGGGAGACTTCAATCACCCTGATATCTGCTGGGAGAGCAATACAGCGGTGCACAGACAATCCAGGAAGTTTTTGGAAAGTGTAGGGGACAATTTCCTGGTGCAAGTGCTGGAGGAACCAACTAGGGGCAGAGCTCTTCTAGACCTGCTGCTCACAAACCGGGAAGAATTAGTAGGGGAAGCAAAAGTGGATGGGAACCTGGGAGGCAGTGACCATGAGATGGTCGAGTTCAGGATCCTGACACCAGGGCCGGCGCAACCCATTAGGCGACCTAGGCGGTCGCCTGGGGCGCGAACATTTGAGGGGCGCTGGCACCCCGGCCGGTCGTGGAAATTTGGGGGTGGGACCTTCTGCCGCCGCTGTTGGGGGCGGCATTTAGGGGGCGGGACCTTCTGCCGCCTAGGGCGCCGGAAATGCTGGCGCCGCTACTGCCTGACACAAGGAAGAAATGAGAGCAGCAGAATATGGACCCTGGACTTCAGAAAAGCAGACTTTGACTCCCTCAGGGAACTGATGGGCAGGATCCCCTGGGAGAATAACATGAGGGGGAAAGGAGTCCAGGAGAGCTGGCTGTATTTTAAAGAATCCTTATTGAGGTTGCAGGAAAAAACCATCCCGATGTGTAGAAAGAATAGTAAATATGGCAGGCGACCAGCTTGGCTTAACAGTGAAATCCTTGCTGATCTTAAACGCAAAAAAGAAGCTTACAAGAAGTGGAAGATTGGCAAATGACCAGGGAGGAGTATAAAAATATTGCTCAGGCATGTAGGAGTGAAATCAGGAAAGCCAAATCACACTTGGAGTTGCAGCTAGCAAGAGATGTTAAAGAGTAACAAGAAGGGTTTCTTCAGGTATGTTAGCAACAAGAAGAAAGTCAAGGAAAGTGTGGGCCCCTTACTGAATGAGGGAGGCAACCTAGTGACCGAGGATGTGGAAAAAGCTAATGTACTCAATGCTTTTTTTGCCTCTGTCTTCACGAACAAGGTCAGCTCCCAGACTGCTGCACTGGGCAGCACAGTATGGGGAGAAGGTGACCAGCCCTCTGTGGAGAAAGAAGTGGTTCGGGACTATTTAGAAAAACTGGACGAGCACAAGTCCATGGGGCCGGATGCGCTGCATCCGAGGGTGCTAAAGGAGTTGGCGGATGTGATTGCAGAGCCATTGGCCATTATCTTTGAAAATTCATGGCGATCGGGGGAGGTCTCGAATGACTGGAAAAAGGCTAATGTAGTGCCCATCTTTAAAAAAGGGAAGAAGGAGGATCCGGGGAACTACAGGCCAGTCAGCTTCACCTCAGTCTCTGGAAAAATCATGCAGCAGGTCCTCAAGGAAGCACTTAGAGGAGAGGAAAGTGATCAGGAACAGTCAGCATGGATTCACCAAGGGCAAGTCATGCCTGACTAGCCTAATTGCCTTCTATGAGGAGATAACTGGGTCTGTGGATGAGGGGAAAGCAGTGGATGTGTTATTCCTTGACTTTAGCAAAGCTTTTGATACGGTCTCCCACAGTATTCTTGCCAGCAAGTTAAAGAAGTATGGGCTGGATGAATGGACTATAAGGTGGATAGAAAGCTGGCTAGATCGTCGGGCTCAACGGGTAGTGATCAACGGCTCCATGTCTAGNCGGAGTTCTCTGTCCCCGGCAGGTGCGGAGCCGCAGCTTCTCTCTGGCTTAAGCCATGTGCCCCGCACCTGCCAGGGATCAAGAACACCGGCGCCCGCAGCCTGCAGCCCTGGAGTTCTCTGTCCCTGGCAGGCGCAGAGCCGCAGCTTCTCGCCCCTGCTGGGCACTAGGCGGGCGCACATAAATGCCCCGGCAGGTGCCATGGCGCCCGCGGGCACCGCATTGGGGACCACTGGGCTGGATGAATGGACTATAAGGTGGATAGAAAGCTGGCTAGATCGTCGGGCTCAACGGGTAGTGATCAACGGCTCCATGTCTAGTTGGCAGCCGGTTTCAAGCGGAGTGCCCCAAGGGTCGGTCCTGGGGCCGGTTTTGTTCAATATCTTCATTAATGATCTGGAGGATGGCGTGGACTGCACTCTCAGCAAATTTGCAGATGACACTAAACTGGGAGGAGTGGTAGATA
>QXTE01000464.1:315761-362967 GCA_003942145.1 Platysternon megacephalum
TCTCCCCGCAATTCCTAGTTTAAAGCTCTCTCGATCAGATGCGCCAGCCTCCCTCCTAGAAGTCTATTTCCTTCCCTACTCAGGTGGAGCCCATCCCGCGAGAACAGTTCTCTGTTCCCGAAAGCCTCCCAGTGGCCATACATCCCAAAGCCCTCCTTATAGCACCATTCCCTGAGCCAACTATTTATCATCACAATCCTGTCCCCCCTTTGCCGCCCTTCCCTAGGGACAGGCAAAATCCCACTAAAGATTACCTGAGCCTCGATTTCCTTAAGCGTCTTACCCAGCCTGGCATAATCTCCCTTGATTCTCTCCAGCGAGAATCTAGCCGTGTCATTCGTTCCTACATGAAGGATGATCAACGGGTTCTTACCTGCCCCTTTTAGGATCCTTTTCAACCGCAGGTCCACATCACGAATCTTAGCGCCCGGTAGACAGCACACCCTTCTGTTCTCCGGATCGGCCCTGGTCACCGGCCTGTCCAACCTTCTCAGTAAGGAATCCCCAATTACGTAGACCTGCCTTTGCCTGGTGACAGTGTGCTCTGCTAGTCTATCCCCCGTTCCCCCTTGTTGTAAGCTCCTCCCATTCCTATCATCCCTTACAGTCCCCCTTAAGCCATCCTGTATCGTCCCCGGGCCCAAAGTCGGTGCCGTCTCCATCGCCTCCTCCCCTCTTAGTATCGGACTACATGCTCTTCTCTTTTTCCTTGCCCTCCCACCGTCAGCTACCACCTGCTGCACCCCCTCCTCATCCTCCAAACCTTCAAACCTGTTACGTAGCTCTATTTCCCCCTCACTAGCCCTCCTTTTCCCCTGCCTGCTTCTCATGGTCACATGCTTCCACTGACCATGCTCCCCACCCAGCATTCCTCCCTCACAGGCCTTTGCCCCTGCTTCCACCTGTACCCCTGGGCATTCCCCTTCAGCTGCACCTAGCCTTTGCTCTATCAGATGCTCGAACCCCCTTCTATGCTGTATCAGGGTTTCTACATGCATCTCCAAACCTCGGCTCTTTTCCTCCATCAGCTCTATTAGGCGGCACTTCATGCAAACATACCTCTGTTTAGGCACCCCCGCTAGGACCATGTACATACCGCAGCTGCCGCATGCAATCATCTGCATCGAATCCTCTGCTGCTTGGCTCATGGCTGCTGTTGCCTCAGCCTCTACCAGCATTCTCACCTGGGGAACACAACACACAGAGCACCGCACCCCCTGCCCCCTTCCAACTCCCACGCAAACTCCCCTGTTAGCAGCCCTGTTCGCAGGATACAGAGGGACCTAGACAAATTAGAGGATTGGGCCAAAAGAAACCTGATGAGGTTCAACAAGGACAAGTGCAGAGTCCTGCATTTAGGACGTAAGAATCCCATTCACTGTTACAGACTAGGGACCGAATGGCTAGGAAGCAGTTCTGCAGAAAAGGACCTAGGGGTTACAGTGGACGAGAAGCTGGATATGGGTCAACAGTGTGCCCTTGTTTCCAAGAAGGCTAACGGCATTTTGGGATGTATAAGTAGGGGCATTGCCAGCAGACCAAGGGACATGATCATTCCCCTCTATTCAACATTGGTGAGGCCTAATCTGGAGTAATGTGTCCAGTTTTGGGCCCCACACCACAAGAAGGATGGGGAAAAATTGGGAAGAGTCCAGCGGGGGGCAACAAAGATGATTAGGGGGCTGGAGCACATGACTTATGAGGAGAGGCTGAGGGAACTGGGATTGTTTAGTCTGCAGAAGAGAAGAATGAGGGGGGATTTGATAGCTGCTTTCAACTACCTGAAAGGATGTTCCAAAGAAGATGGATCTAGACTGTTCTCAGTGGTAGCAGATGACAGAACAAGGAGTAATGGTCGCAAGTTGTAGTGGGGGAGGTTTAGGTTGGATATTAGGAAAAACTTTTTCACTAGGAGGGAGGTGAAGCACTGGCATGGGTTACCTAGGGAGGTGGTGGAATCTCCTTGCTTAGAGGTTTTTGAGGTCAGGCTTGACAAAGCCCTGGCTGGGATGATTTAGTTGGGAATTGGTCCTGCTGTGAGCTGGGGGTTGGACTAGATGACCTGCTGAGGTCCCTTCCAACCCTGATATTCTATGATTCTATGATACTATGAGTTGCCGCATCAGCCAAGTGTAGTGATGACCGATTCCACATTCCCATAACACTAGCTCATTACTGGGGTCCCATGTGCCCAGGGCTCTGATGGACGGAGGAGTGTATTTCTCCCCCTTTTGAGCTTGGGTGTCACGGAAGGCCAGGGCCCTGTTCTCAAAGGGAACTATGATGTCCACCATGACGATCTTCTTCTGTTCCTCGTTGGTGATGACGATGTCTGGTCACAGTTGGCTGTCCGTTTCAGGGATGGCAGAGTTCATGGCAACCTTCCCCTTGGGTGGCAGGATGGCTCTGACTAAACGATCTTGGATGGCATTGTGGTGCAACTGCCAGGCTTTGGAATGGGGCTTGCGGCTACACAAGATGTGGGGTAGCGTCCCATTGGCATAACCACACTTTCTGCATCACTTGTAGTGATTCCTGTGGTGGACGGCTCCATTCAGCTGGACGCGGTTGAGCCGGGCTCTGTGGCTGAACCTCCAGTTGGGAAATCGGGTGAAACTGCCCCCGGGGAGGAAGTGGTTGCTGGCATCCCACTTGCAGGTCCCCTCAAAGGTCTTGCCCTGGTCTGGTTTTCCACATACTGCCAGCAGATGGCATCCTTCAAGGTCCTCTCCAGTATGGTTCTAGCTCTCGGAATGATGATTGTGTGTTCTGTATTCTTGGCCTGTGGCACTAGTACTCCCAGCTCCTGACAGTCCTCACATGGCTTCTGACATGTCCAGTGGCAGCCAATATGCTTCTCCAGTTGTCGTGTAGCATTGCGAGTCCAGAGTGAAGAAAAGTTTCTCCCATCTCTTCAAAATTCACCTTTCAGGGAGCTGCTCAGGTAGGTGGCGACATCTTGGTTGGAGGGGGTCCTGGCAATTCACTTCCTGATGACATCATGCATAGTACTCACCGCGATGTTCCTCATCATAGCATCCGGGCACATCAGAAGGCAGAATGCTTGAGTGATCACTGCAAGTCACACGGATCACCCATTCGAGGGACGTTGGCGTCACCCTGCCTATGCAAGATGTACACCAGTTCATTGCTGGACCTCTGGGGAAGAAACATCCACTTCTTCACTAACTGCCTTATGGTGTTGTCTGCCTTGTTAAGTGGTACCTTCACCACGGCAGATCCCCTCAGGACAAATGAAATATGTGGGATCAGGAAGGTGTTCAAGGCATTGATCTTCTGCCATGGTGCCAGTAGGGAGGAGTCGATCTTGGCCACATCCCATAGGGATCTCCACAACGGTATCCTCAGGTGTCTGCTGGACATGGAAACGTATGGGCCTGCTGAGATGTTGGTATGCTTGCCCATCCTCAAGGAAGGCCATGATTTCACCCTGAATCTGAAATGGCATCGCCTGGACCGAGCCCCTTCTACTGCCATCAATATGGAGGGATGCACACTTCTTGGTGTTGAAGCGGAGTCCCATCCAGTTGGCAGCCTAGCTTGTGACACTGAGCATTTGTTGGAGACTCTCAGGGTTGTCTGCAATCAGGACCAGATCGTCTGCATTGGTCAGGATATTCAACCTGTTGCCATACAGGTCGAAATTGCCTAGACCGTTGGAGATCACTCAAATTAGCAGCTCCATGGCTAGGTTGAAATGATGGGGCTGAGGGGGCAGCCTTGCTTCATGCCACTACAGATTGGAATTTCAGGCCTCCCTCCTTCCATGGAGCGGATGATGGTGGTGTAGCCTTCATAAAGTTCCCAGACCAATTGGAGAAAGTTTTCAGGCATCCCGTACTCTCCGAGCATATCAAGAATATGCTGGTTGGGCATGGATCCAAAAGCATTAGCAAGGTCGAACCATGCTATGGCACATTGCCTCCGTGCCCTCCTGGCCGTCTGGATGGCAGTTTGAAGGACAAAGTTGTGTTCATAACAGCCTTCGCACGACATGAAGCCCTTCTGGATGGAGCTGATGGCTCCTCCGTTCACCGACCAGTCTGTAATCCTAGCCACGACACAGCTGGCATACAGTTTGTACATGGTGGAACACAGAGAGATGGGTCTCCAGTTGCTGGAGTCGTCTCGCTTGCCTTTCTTGTAGATGAGCACCATCATAGACTTCTTCCAGGAACTGGGAATATGGCATAATTATTTGCATTTGTTGAAAATGTCAGTTAATACCAGGCAACCAGGATCTCATTTTTTCAGGAAGTTACAGTGAATGCCATCTTTTCCTGGGATTGTGTTTTTTGTCTTTGTAAGTCTGGTCATTATTTTCTGTGATGTAAAGTCTTCTTCCAGGCCCCTTGCATAGTTAACCCGGGGCAGAGGATGAAGGCTCTCTGGACACCACGCATTATTCTGGGCTATGCGGTCAAACACACCCTTGAAGTACAAGAATAGTCCCTTGGATGGGATTGCACAATAAAATGAGGGCCAGTTGAGGATCTCGCTCATAGCCTTAGGGCAGTATGACCGGTAGAGTTTCTGGATCCTGGAAGCTGCTGCTGGATCATAGTAATGACTGATGTACCTTCTCCTGACTTCCCTGCTGTTGTTGTTATGGCTTGATGCAGGAGTTCCCTGAGCAGTCCATGTGTTCTCCTGATTTCCCTTCTTCCCAGATACAATTTCTGCAGATAGGTCGTTAGTGAATCTGTCTACAAGGAGGTCAAAGTCATTGAAGGAGGCTGTCCTTGCTAACTCCTCCATCCAAGCAGCTTGCCATGGTGTGGCGGCCCTTACTGTAGGCTGCTGCTCCTCTGGTTGCTCAATCTCTGCAGGCTCAGGCTGTAAAATTGCTGTGGAATTAGCCTGTAGCCTCTTTTCTTCCCTTACAGACTTTAGGGCAGCACGGGTCCTTTTAGAAAGAACAGGCTTGGAGGCACCGGTACCGGTCCTTTTAAGGATGCAGTCTTGCTTGGTATGACGCTGGTCTTTTTTGTGGATGAGTTCTATTTTGTCTGTCTTTGATGTAGCAAGAGACCTTCTGGGGGCAAGATCCCATTGAGTGGTCTTGGAGGCCATGTGGGTCTGCCTAGGGATGAGGTCCCGTTGTGTGGTCCTAGCAGTGGAAACAGCTCCTCCACTGGTTGGGTCTCGCTGGGGGACCTGTGAGGTAGTGCTAGCCCTTCCGATGACAGGATCCCATGAAGTTACCTACGGGGGGCACTGACCCTTCTGATGATGGTGTTGTGCTGGACATTCTGTGAGGATGCACTATGCTGTCTGGAGATGGAGTTACCTTGCGTAAACTGGGAGAAGGTGCCAATCCTCCTATTGGTGGGGTCCAGTATAGGGATCTTTGAGGCAGCACTTCTTCCTTCAATGGTAGCATCCTGTTCGGTGGTCCCAGGGACAGTAAACTTCCATCAGTAAATTGTTGGACCACCTTTTTGTATTGTGGCTCTGGGGGAGTTGGCTGGTGTGCAGTACCGGAGTATTAGGATAGTTGGAAGTTGGAGGTAGAGCACGCAGCGTTTCTGCATTTGAAGCAGAGATGCGGTGGGGACAACATAGTCTGTTAGAGTTGGCCTGTTCTGGTGTGAGATGTCCTTTGCAGGTGACTTGATATGACTTACATTTCTTCTGTGTCTCGAAAGGCAGGTCGCAGAGGGCACACTGGAAGGCAATCTCTTGCTATAGATTCTCTTCAGGTGTCTGCTAAGACCGTCAAGGTATTGGAATCCTCAGACCGGATAGCAGGTAGGGCAGAGATACCATAGGGAGGCGATACTTGAGGTAGATGCAATCATTCTCCCTTTCTTCTCCCTCCATTGGATGGGCTTCAGTAATATCAGCAGTGTTGCTAGATGGTTCTCCTTGATCAGGAAGAGTAGTATGGAGAGGTTCAGCTGGGCAGGTGTTGAGGTCCTGCTGGGTGATTTCTGAGGAGAGGCTGGTCCCGCAAGCTGAAGTACCTTCCTGCATGGCATTTGGAACAGCAGGAGAACAACCAGCATCAGGATCCTGGGTAGGGGAAGAGGTGGCAGAAGTTCTCCTTGTAGCATCATTCTGCTGAAGAGCAGGCAAGACGATGTGTGGGAGGAAAGGAACACAACTTGACGCTGAGTTTGTATAACTGGCAGTTTTAGGTAGAAACCAAGCACATTTGCTACAGAAATAATTGAGATTATAAACATGAGTCTCCCACAATTTAAAGTGTGCCTGCTACACTTATCAAATTAATAGGCAGATTAAGAGTTCAGGTTATGTATGACTGGAGGTGGCTGAATAATACAATAAACTCCAAATAAGAATGGCAAGTTCATGTCACTGCTACTTGTAGGGTCATCTTATTTGTTAAGAAGGATACAAATGGTTGTTCTACTTCTAAAAATATTGACAAGTCCTGAAAGTCATCAGTCTTACCGCACAAGATTATTTGTTCAAAAAAGTTATTTGTTGCTCATCATTTGCTATTTACCTGTTTCAGACATGGAATTAGGGATCAGAAACAGCAATGTGATTTCAGTGACTGATCCCAAGAAAATAAGGAAGTCAAAGCAAACAATAAATAATCTGCCATAGATGATTTATGCCTCCTGACACTGGGGGGCACAATGCAAAAGGCGGGGGGTGAGATGAGACCATTCCACGTTGCTTCTGGGGGGAACTTCCAGCCCCACCTCCCTGGAACAGGGCAGCGAATCCCACTGTCTCCGGGGCTGGGGCCAGCCCGAGTCCAGGGAGACTCACAGCACCAGTTTCTCCCCGGAGCTCGCAGACACCTCAGCAGGGGAGGTGTGGGCACAGGCAATGCCCATAGCTCTGGCTGAGCAGAGGCCAAGAAACCTGCTCCTGGTACCTTCCCCAGCAACCTCCTGCCCTGTGCCCAGCCTGGAGACCTCTGTGCTCTCCCTGTCCCACCAGTTACCTGCATGGGGGAGGGGAAGGGGCTCTGTCTTTCTCCCACTGCACTTCCCTCCGGCATGTTTGGCTGCTCTCCTTGGCAGCCGAGCCCAGGCGGGAGTGGGATGGAACCACTACTCACGCCGGCTGAGGGTGGCTGCTCCAGGGCGCTGCCTCTGTGCCTGAAAGAGAGCCTGGCTGGGGAGGTGGCAGCAGTCCACCCGGACTGGGCTGCTGGGGGCGGAGGCCGAGCGAGCCAGAAATGTGCCTGGGAGAGGGGAGATTCCGGCTTGCTTGGCCCCCTGTCCCCGGCAGCCGAGCCCAGGCAGGAAGCAGAGGGGGCAGCCTGCCATTGCATGCCCAGCCAGGTTATTGAAGGCAGCCGCCGCACTGCACAGAGGCAGCAACTTGGAGCAGTGTGGTGTTAGATGCTGCATGTGATTATTAGAACTGGGAGCACTGGCTGTTGGGAGTCTGAAAGGACAGGAAACAGGAAGGAGGGGGGAGGAGTTGAGGAGGCTGAGTGAGAGTTACAGAGGGTGCAGCAGCAGCTACGTAAAGAGGTTTCTACTGTAAAAATAAAGTCCTGTTGAAGTTTGTTAGTACCTTGCTTGGTTGATACAACAAACCCTCAGCTGGCGTGAGAAGCGGCTCCGTCCCAGCCTGGGCCCGGTGGCCAGAGCCAGGGACTGAATGTGGCAGGAGAAGGACAGAGCCCCTCTCTTTCTCCCCCTTGGGAGGCCAAGCCGAAATCTGGGGGGCACTTGATCTTGCAAGCCCCCCCATGCATCTGAGATTTGCATAGTTATTCAATACTTAAATATATTTTCAGATATCAGGATCAAAGTAAGGTATTTATAAAGCATTTAGCACATTTCTATCTAAGCACCAACCTACATGGAGTAATCCATTTGGGAGTCTCAGATCTGTCTGTCTCTTATGATGGTTAGCAGTAGTGCAGTAGAAAACATTGATAGTATTCAGGCTCTGCCAGGTAGCCATGCTCACATTATATTCTAGAGGCAGCTTCTTGCATATTTGTATAGCACCCACCCACTGCCCCTTCAGAGCTTGTTTAGCTCTATATCCATCTTACTGCTCATAGGCTCTGCAGTGATGTATTCTCTCCTTTCTGTCCTACCTCACTTATTTAACAATTCTCTCCTTTAAGACTCCTTCTTCCTGTCTGCAGCACCCAGCCTTCACTAGTCATGGTGGTAAATTTTGCTACAGCAGCAGCTACTCCACTGGCCTTTGGCATTGCCACTTCTCTGTGACTGCACCTGGCCACTTCCCACTGGGTTCAGGGGAGCACAGCAGCAGTCGTGCTCAGGATTTCTCCAGTGATAGGAGCAGCTGGGCCTAGCCCGCTTTCCAGCTTCACTTCTCTGGACCCTGTAGATGCCTCTCCTGGCACCTTTCCTAATGAACCACATCCCAGCTAGAAGAGCCAAACACTGTCCTACACAGGTTTAAAGCTATATTACAAAGAGCTTCCCCACCCCACAGGCAAGGGCACTTCTTCAGAGGGCTCCTGAACTAGTTCCCCACCACAGTAGATCACTAACTCTCTCTCTTTCCCTTCCGCATGCTGGGATTATGGTACTGGCTCAAAGGGAGGTGGGTCTCCAGATGCCGCCTTCCATTTCTCTTCCCCTTCTGTTAATGTTAGGCTTAAATATAACACCTAAGAACCTGAGGTCCTGCCACACTGGCAGTTGGCCTCATATGTCCCTGTCTGAGCAGGCCCTTGCTCCTCATTACACACCCTACCCCTATCTAATAATTCAGATCCTTCTGTTCCTGCTATGGAACCCTTTGTACAAATGCCTGACCAGTCACAAGCATGGCGGGGAAAAAAAATCCAGTTACTTCCTTCCCAGTGGAGATGAGTTCTTCCCATTGACAGTCAGACCACCACTAGGCTTGGAAGGATTTGATTTAAATTGCTGTCAGTAAACATCAATTTCACCTGAGACAGAAATCAATTAAAAAAAAATCCATTGATTGTAATTGGTGTGCACTAGCTCCCATGCCCCTAGTGCCAGCAGGGATCCAGTATCCTGAGCCCAGAGCCATGTATCCTTGGCCCCACTTACGCACTCATTCAAAGACCAGGAGCATGGTGGACTGTCTGCCTCCCCCAGGCTGGAGTTGTTCAGCAGCAGGGAGGCCTCACCACAGCTGGGGACTCATCCTCCTCCCCAGCCAGGACTGTGATGGTCTCTGCTCCAACAGGCCAGGATTGCAACCTCCTCTGCATTTTGTACCCACACGGATTCAGTATTCTTGGGCCTGCAGCCAGGCAAGGAGCACCCTGCAACCTTGCTGACTCATTCACCAGCTGGGAGTATGGGGCATCTGTTCAGCAGCGGGATGGCCAGGGACTCCTCTGCTGGCTCTGGCAAATAATTATGCATTCCAGTACCTGTAACAAAAGGCCCACAATTTTCTTTTTAAGCTCAAGCCTCCTAGCTGTGGGATCTGAAGACTATTGGGGCAAAATTCTCTGATTCCCACTCTTGAATTAGGCTTGTTACAAATAAATGAACCTTTACCATTTGGAATCTCAACATCTAGTATCATTAACTTATTGTGTGCTATACACCCTTAATTTCCCACAACTATGAAAATTCAAATAAAAAATGAAAAAATGCTTAAATTCCATAATTTTGGGCAACCAAGAAACTTTAAAAATAGATAAAAATCCTTAAAAAAAATAAAAAATGATAGTCAAAATGTGAAAAACATAAAAATTGAATTCTGACAAGCCTCCCCAGCCCAGTCTGGAGTGATTTCAATCATTTGATTTTTAAGAAGTGATTTAATTCAACTGATGCTTTGTAACACTAATAGAAACATTTGTACTATGCCAAGTTGAGACGAAAATTTATAATAAAGTAAATAATAAATGTTGTGGGTTTGTTTTTTTAATTGGCAGTATTGGTAGGGAGTCAATAGAATTTTACAAAATTGCTAAGAGGCAAAACAAAATATTGACACTTAAGGCCATAATCATGAAAACACATAAGCAGGTAATTTTACTCACATGAATACTCTGCCATAATTAAGACTACCATGGCAGTTAAAGTTCATAGATTCATAGAGTTTAAGGCCAGAAAGGACCACTAGAATCTAAACTAGTCTGACCACCTGTATGTCAGAAGCCCTTAACTTTCATCCTGTTATCCCTGTATTGAGCTCAATAACTTATATTTTACTAAAGCATGTCTTCCATAAAGGCATCCAGTCTTGATTAACTTCCAATACGTTATCAAAGCTACTGTGAACTTTTTTCTGTACACAGGCCCACATCTTCAAAAATAGCCATCTGAAGTTAGGCTCCTAAACCCATATTTAGGCACCCAAGGTTCCCCCTGTGACGGGTTGGTTCACAGAAACCCCCTTGGGAGCTGCCAGCTGATGTGCAAAGGCCCCCTCTGTTTCTATTCTCCCCTGCCAGCTACANGACTTCAAATAGCAAACCCTGATGAAAGAGAATAGCTTAGCCAGCGTTTTTCAGTTTTCTTGACTTGCAGAAGTTCAATATACTGGAGGGTGGTATTGATTGCTACTTGCTTTTTCCCCACAGCAAGGATGTTAATGTGGTCCTGGACCTGTCAGCAATGATGAGCATTTCAAATTTTGCATACATACATTTTTTGTCTATTAAGAATTAGGAAACTAAAGAGTCACTTTACTTTATAGTCTTAAGTGCTTAACGGGTAAAGAGAAAATCTGAGTTAAAATAAACATTTTAATTTATTTTAAAAAATCATTTTTTTACACAAACATTTTTACTAGGGCTGTCAAGCGATTAAAAAAAATCGTGCAATTAATCACACTGTTAATAAAATAATACAATTTATTTAAATATTTTAGGATGTTTTTACATTTTCAAATATATTGATTTTCATTACTATACAGAATACAAAGTGTACAGTGCTCACTTTATATTTATTTTTATTACAAATATTTGCACTGTAAAAAAAAGAAATACTATTTTTCAATTCACCTAATAAGTACTGTAGTGTAATCTTTTATCATGAAAGCTCAACTTACAAATGTAGAATTATGTACAAAAAAATAATTGCATTCAAAAATAAAACAATGTAAAACTTTAGAGCCTACAGATCTACTCAGTCCTACTTCTTGTTCAGCCAATCGCTCAGACAAATAAGTTTGTTTACATTTGCAGGAGATAATGCTGCCGACTTCTTGTTTACAATTTCACCTGAAAGAGAGAACAGGTGTTTGCATGATACTTCTTAGCTTGCACTGCAAGGTATTTATGTGCCAGATATGCTAAACATTTGTATGCCCCTTCATGCTTCAGCCACCATTCCAGAGGACATGCTTCCAACACAGCACAGAAAACAAATTTCATTTGCACATCAAACAAACCTTTCATTGCTGATTGAGAAAACTCATCTGGACTCTTTGATAAAGATCCAGTATCTTAGAGATGTGCAGTCTACAGTAGCGATTTGCTTCATGCTAAGGAAAGCACAGTTCAAGTTTTGGCTATCATTTTCCAACTGAATTCTGGAGAGGATGAAAACATGGGAATAAAGTTGATTCCATTGTGAATCTGGCATTTCAAATAAGGAACAGGACTACCAATAGGCTCTACCCTCCTTCACATGTACACACACAGACCTCACCACAAATCAAAACTAACCAGCAACCACAACATAGTCTTGATTGTTTTGCAAATCTATTGACCAACTTTCAACAAGATTCCACGCAGACACTTCCTCAACTCTGCTTTGGGAGCAACTTAAATTTTTTTTCCGGGTTTGATCAGTCAGGTATGCCAATATCCCCCACACCTGCCAGTCACAGCTGAAATAACTTACATGGTATTAGTAAATGGAGATCCATCCACCCACTGCCATCCCTTTCCTCCTTTGCTTAGTCCAAGCCAGTAATCCTCATTTCCTTTATAAGAGTTAATAGTCTCCTGTAATGGGGGGGGGGGGATATTCTTATCAGTACCTATTATGCTCTATAGATTTAGATAATAGGATAGTGGATATAGTAGGGTGCATTCCTGGAGCTAACTCTGCTAATGGTGAGAATGGGCAGCAGGGACCGCTGGTCTCCAACTTCCACCTCTGCTGCTCCTGTACATAGTGCTGTTCCATAGACCAACATGGGAAAGAATGAAACTGACGTTGTTTGGAAGTGCTGTGGGAGGAGGGCAACGGTGTCCAGAGGAAGTAGGGAGATGTGGCAGATGGGACAGATGCTCAGGAAGAGACTGAAAAGCAGAGGCAGCTAGTTACATTTGTGCAAACCTGTTAGGGCCAATGGTATTGCCAAGGTGTTAGCAAGGGCATGGTTTGGCCTGCAGAAAGATGTAAAGAGCCCAGGGGAATTTTTTGGGCTGGCAGGCAGAACAAACATCTTGTAGATACTGAGAGACAATAACCATGGAGACCAGGTTTGGTATTTTTACTGTCACTCTTCAAGACAGAACTGCACTTTGAAAAGGGACCATCATGGTAAACCCCATAACATTATTTTTCAAACTTTAAGACAGTATAGTTCAGGCATCAGGATACCATCTAACCTCTAGCTCGCACATGTAAATCCAGGACAGATCACCCAAAGCGAGCAGAAGTTACCACTTATCTCCTTTGTGGCCTAATGGAATACTTTTTATGGACTTCTGTCCACTTCAGAAAGACAGGCTGCCCGCATTACCAAAAGCACTACCACCAGAATTGGCACCATGGTAGTCTCAGCAGAGAAGCCAAGGAATGCTTGCATAGAGAGCACATGTTGGTATGTTCCTGCTAGCATTAGACTGAACTTTACTATGAAATTCCACAGCAAGGTTCCACAACAGGTAGGGTTTTGAAAGTTATATTTTTGAGTTTTCAATTTTCAAGTAATCTAACCAGTCCCTTATTTTCAAGAATCTTGTCCTTCCCCCACCAATGCCCACGTCTGCAGCCCCATCTAGGTCTACACAAGTGATCCAGCCATATTATGTAACTCCATGAAGATCTTTGCTAGGAGAGAATCAAATGAAATTTCTTATTTTCACCAGTTGTGATGGTTCTTTTATCACAGCAAGTGTGGCATTATGTGAACTGCAAAACTCCAGTCCTGGGTTTCTTTGGAAAAATAGTAACATTGCCCTCTGAACCACATCCAGCCTCCTGGGCAGGGTATGCACTTTCCAGACACAGCAAGGACACGCTCTATGGCTAGCAGACAGAAGACAATCAGCAGACATTTTCTTCTCTTTTTGGAGGGGTGTTGGGTGGGGGTGGGGGGGGAAAGGAGATTGTGTATTGAACACTGTGTTAAAATTGTAAGTGGTCACTTTAAATCTCCCAGGGTTTTTTTCCTGGTCCTGATTGCAGGCAGGGGGCTCTTAGGGAAGTGTGCAATCTGGGCCTAGCAGCAGTCAGTCTAAAGCCAGCCAGCCTGCCTAAAGTGGGACGAGTTGTGCCTCTCTGCCTTTGGCAGCACCCTGCTTTATCTTTCTGGTTTTAGTTACTGTGTGTTATCGTTCTGGAATCTAAAATAAAATTAGTGTTACACTGCAACCTTCCAGCAAGAGTATTTTATGTTTTTTTAAATATATTTTCTGTGCATGCTGTGACCATAACACTTTCTCCTTAGACTTTATATTCTGAGCTGCTGAATGTAACAGCCAATATAGAGAGGTGCTCCATCTGAGGTGTGACCTAAACCAGAGGTTAGGCAGAACATGAAGGTTAACTACATCCTACCTACCTAGATTCTCCTTACAGTTTCAGTGGGTTATTGTATTCTTCATTTCTTGTCCTAAACTGTTGGGCAGTGTTACTTTGTGGTGCAAACATCCATGTCACACCACCAAGGTGGGGTAAGGGAAACTTGTTCATGCGTCTGTACTTTATAAACAGCTTTCATGTAAGTAGGGCCGTACCAAATTTACAGTCCATTCTGGTCAATTTCACAGCCACATGATTTGAAAATTTCACATTTTCAGATGTTTACATCTGAAATTTATGGTGTTGTATATGCGGGGGTTCTGACCCAAAACGGGATCATGTGTGTGTGTGTGTCAATGGTGTTGTAGGGGGGGTCAATGGTGTTGTAGGGGGGTCAATGGTGTTGCCACCCTCACTTCTGGGCTGGGCTCTGAAGGCAGCACCCCCGTGTTGCTGGGAGTACCCCACCCAGGAGCTCCTAGCTGCTAGTCCCAGCTGGTCCTTGCTCTTCCCTGGCATGGCCACGCTTGGGGGGGGTGAGGGGAGGGGGAGATCAGACCCACCTCCACTTCTGGCGACCTCCTGTGGCTGCAGGAAGCTCTGGGGCTGCTGCCCAGTCCCGCAGCTGGGGTAGGTATCTGGAGGTGAGGTCCGGGTATCTCGCTGGCGGCACTGCCACATGCGTGGCAGGCCCCGGTGGGAGCCCCGGGCCAAGCAGAGCCGGTTCCCCTGCCGGGTCCGAGTCAGTCCCCGAATCGCCGTTTTCCCGTGCCAGCAAGCGGCATGGAAGCGAATCCAGGCTCCCCATCGCCTCCTGCTGTAGCCCCAGCGACCGCCAGTTTCCCGCCCACGCCCTCATTCAAATCTCCCGCCAGGATCACCTCAAAATAATTGGCCCTCTTGGTTGGCGCCATGGACCATGGCTCTGCACCGCAGGGACCAGCCTGGGGCCGCAGGAGCAGCGTCCGGTGCGACTGATCCTGAGGCCACCCCGGCTACTCAGGCAGCCATGGGGTCAGCCGCACCAGGTTGCAGCTGTGGAAGTCAGGGAATCCCTGACCTTCATGAAAGACTGGCAGCCTTAAACAATACAGTTTCAGAGTAATAGCCGTGTTAGTCTGTATCCACAAAAAGAATAGGAGTACTTGTGGCACCTTAGAGACTAACAAATTTATTGTAGCATAAACTTTCGTGGGCTACAGCTCACTTCATTGATGCATGTAGTGGAAAATACAGAAGGAAGATATATATATACACATGAAACAATGGGTGTTACCATACACATTATAAGGAGAGTGATCAGTTGTCAGCAGGAGAGAAAAATAAGTGTTTGTAGTGGTAATGAAAATGGCCCATTTCCAGCACTTGACAAGGAGATATAAGGAACTGTAGGGGGCGGGGGGGAAAGATAAGCATGGAGAAATAGTTTTACCTTGTGTAATGGCCCATCCACTCCCAGTCTTTATTCAAACCTGATTTGATGGTATCCAATTTGCAAATTAATTCCAATTCAGCAGTTTCTCGTTGGAGTCTGTTTTTGAAGTTTTTTTGTTTTAATATTGCGACTTTTAGGTCTGTAATCGAGTGGCCAGGGAGGTTGAAGTGTTCTCCAACTGGTTTTTGAATGTTATAATTCTTGACGTCTGATTTGTGTCCATTTATTCTTTTACGTAGAGACTGTCCGGTTTGGCCAATGTACGTGGCAGAGGGGCATTGCTGGCACATGATGGCATATATCACATTGGTAGATGTGCAGGTGAACGAGCCTCTGATAGTGTGGCTGATGTGATTAGGTCCTATGATGGTATCCCCTGAATAGATATGTGGACAGAGTTGGCAACGGGCTTTGTTGCAAGGATAGGTTCCTGGGTTAGTGTTTTTGTTGTGTGGTGTGTGGTTGCTAGTGAGTATTTGCTTCAGGTTTGGGGGCTGTCTGTAAGCAAGGACTGGCCTGTCTCCAAAGATCTGTGAGAGTGATGGATCGTCCTTCAGAATAGGTTGTAGATCCTTGATGATGCGCTGGAGAGGTTTTAGTTGGGGGCTGCAGGTGATGGCTAGTGGCGTTCTGTTACTTTCTTTGTTGGGCCTGTCCTGTAGTAGGTGACTTCTGGCTCTGTCAATCTGTTTTTTCACTTCAGCAGCGTGCCTCCACCTAGGAGCTGGACCTGCTGCTGGCTGCTTCCTGGGCACAGCACAATCCACAGTGCCAGGAGAGGCAGGAAGCCTGCCTTAGCACCCCCACTGTGCCACTGACCGGGAGCTGCCTGAGGTAAGCCCTTGTCCCAATCCCCTGCCCCAGCCCTGAGCCCCCCCCAAAACCCGGAGCCCCCTCCTGCACCCCAAACCCCTCATCCCCGGCCCCACCCCAGAGCCTGCACCCCCAGCCCAGAAGCCTGACCCCCTCCCACATCCCAACCCCCTGCCCCAGTCCAGAGCCCCCTTCCACACTCCAAACCCCTCATCCCCAGCTCCATTGGGTCACGGGCATCAACAATTTTCTTTAACTGGGTCGCCAGAAAAAAAGTTTGAAAACCATTGGTTTACACTACACAGTTTTGTCGGTGAAAGGCATGCCACTTTTGCCAACAAAATTCTTCTGTTTTGGCAACAAAATAAAACCACCTCTATGAGAGGCATAGGGCTTTTTGCAGCAAAGTTTTAGTGACAAAGAATCAGTGTAGACATCATGCTTGGTTTTGTTGCTGTAAATGGCTTCCAGGAGGTGTCCCACAATGCCCATCCTGACTTCTCTGGTCAGCAGATCAAACTCCACTGCCCTGCACAAGCATCCGCCACTTCCCCTTTAAAGGCCCAGGAATTTTTGAAATTCCACTTCCTATTTGGTGTGGAGAACTCACATCTCATCTTCCCAGCTGACCATGGTGGCTCCACGAGGCAAATGCTCTCACGCTTGGACTACAGCGGAGCTGTTGGATCTGCTCAGTATATGGGGAGAAGAGGCTGTGCAGTTCCAGCTGCACTCCAGCCATAGGTACTTTGACACCAAGGGAAGATTTCTCATGGCTTGTGTGGTAGGGGCTATGATCAGAACATGGTGTAGTGGTGAGCGAAGATAAAGGAGCTGAGGCAGGCATACCAGAAGGCAAGGGAGGCAAACCTTTGTTCCAGTGCTGCGCTGAAGACCGTCCGCTTTTATGAGGAGATGGATGCTATCCTCGGTGGCCTCCCCACCTCCACCACCCAGAGCCCCATGGATATTTCGGTGGGACTGGAGGCGGTGGACAATGGACCTAACCGTGAGGATGAAGTCGTGGATGAGGAAGTGGACTTGGAGGACAACATGGAGCCCACAGCAGGGTCGTCTGGTGGCGCAGCAAGTCAGGAACTCTCCACTCCGGAGTTGTCTAGCCAGTTCCAGCAGTCAGTCTCCAGTGAGCAAGATGCAGGAGAAGAGACCCCTGGTAAGTGATCTTTTTGAGTTGATTGCTGCTTGGTTATACGATGTACAGGTATCCTTTTCTCTGTATACTGAAGAAGGGGGTGAAGGTATAGAAATGTGAAAGACTAACTGTGTTTGAGTGTGCTCCACATTCCCCTGTGCAACTAAGCAGTGCAGCAAAATAGTGTGTTGATGCACACCGAGATTTCACGGGAATCCTCCAGAGAGATCTCTAGGAAACTAGCCTGGAGGTACTCGCCAATCCTCTGCTGAAGGTTCTTTGGCAGAGCTGCTTTGTTCCTTCTCCCATTGTAGGAAACTTTCCTGCGTGACTTGGCAATCACATGTGCAGGGACCAAAGCAGCACACAGGCGAGCAACATAGGGACCAAGTCTGAAGCCATACGTGTGCAGTGATGCACCCTTGCATCCTTACTTACCATCAGGAGTGAAATATCTGCTTCAATGACCCCCACCTATGGAAAACGTTGGCAGAATTTTCAATATTGTCCCTGCTCACCTGCACTGATCCTCCTGAAACATCACCTACACTCTTTGTCCCAGCTTGAATGCCCACCACCCACCCAGGCTGAACTTACCACATTTAGGGTGTTCGCCAAGATGTGTGCTTGCCAAGGGTCAGTGAGAAAGTGATTGGTATGTTACAAGAAGTGTATTTTACTGTAACAATTCAATGCTATGTATGAATTAACAATCATGCTTCTGTGTATTGTTTCATGTGCTTCTGCAGATGTGGCCTGTAATGGGGTGTGACTCACCACCGCGGCGCCTCCTGCTGGTCGTCTCGGGGAATTAGCTTCCAGCCCCTGGAGCGCCCCCTGTCTGCCGGTGTCGCGCTACCGCTGGCCCCCGTGTCCCTCCCGGATCCCGGGTGACCCTTTCACTGGGTGCTGCCCCCTGGCAGTACCCCCACTGTTTCTCCAGGTCTCCCCACTCAGGGGAACCCCCACCCACTACCCCCACCTCGCCTCAGTTGTAGGCTACTGCCAGTCCCCAACTCGCCCCCGCGCACTGGGGCAGACTGCAGTGTAAGCCACTCATCATAGGCAAGGTTGGGTCTGGACCTGTTGCCTCTACCTATTGCTGGGCTGCCCCTCTGCAGCCCCGGTACTGGTCTTAGGCCCTCAGCTAGGTCCGCAGCCTGGGGGTTTTCCAGGCTGGAGCTCCCCAGCTCCTCTAGCCTTCCCCCAGCCCTGCTCCACTCCCAGTACCCTGCTCGGCTCCCTAGCAGCCAGGCCCTCTTCTCTCTACCAGCAGAGAGAGAGTGTTTAGGCTTCTGGCTCGCAGCCTCTTATAGGGACCAGCGGGGCCTGATTGGGGCATGGCCCAAGCTGTTACTGCCTTCCCCAATCAGCCCAGGCTTTGCTTCACAGCCTCAGCCCTCTCCCAGGGCTGGCTTTAACCCTTCCAGGGCTGGAGCGGGTGACCCCCTACACACCGGTAGAGCGTCTAGGCCAGATAAGGAAGTGACCAAGACGGAGCAAGGAGGACATGTTCCATGAGGTGCTCCAATCCTCTCAGGCAGAAAAAAGGGAAAGCAGGGAGTGGAGAGAAATAGAAAGGCAGGACAGAAAGGAGAGTGCCGAGCATGTTGAAAAGGCCCATGAGCAGATGCTAAAAGTCATGGAGAAGCAAACAGATGCTGAAGTCCCTCATCACGCTACAGTCAGAACAGATGTGTGCTTGCCCCCCCCCAGCCAGTACAGAACTGTTTTCCATGCCCTTCCCAAACTACTCCTACACATTCCTTCCAACGTACCGGAACATCTCGGTATCCCGTTCACTCTGCCCTTTTAGACAGCTTCCAAAATTATAGCTGGACTTATGCACAGCTATGAAAGCCTCCACTGCCCTGCAATGCTACCTCCCTTCCCACCAAGCTTTTTGTGTGTGCTAATTGGTGTTTAATAAAAACAAACTCTGTGAAAGATAACCAAACTTTATTTGTGTCCTACACATAGTGATTGCTGCTGCTAGTAAAACATATACATGCAGTTTAATCATTAGCTTACTGCAAATCCCGCTCAAGAATCATCACAAGTGTTAGGCAAAATAACAAAACTCAGATTAATGGAGGATGGCAGATGACTGTCTAGAAATACATATTGCTGGTTCTCATTATCAAAATGTTGCTTCAAAGCCTCCCTGATTGGAATCCCCCTCCCTCCCCTTTGTGCCCCTCTAATAGCCCTGATATCAGGCTGCTTAAAATCAGCGGACAAGTGACCTGCCTCAGCAATCCATCCCTGGGCAAACTTTTCACCCTTAGCCTCACAAAGATTATGGAGCATGCAGCAGACAGCTATGACCATGGGAATGTTTTCCTCCCTTAGATCTAATCTGCCATAAAGGCATTGCCAGTGTGCTTTTAATCTGTCAAACACACATTCCAGGGTCACTCTGCACCAGGGCCGGCGCTCCCATTAGGCGACCTAGGCGGTCGCCTAGGGCGCTGCTATTTTGGGGGCGCCTGCGCCCCCGCCGCCCGTAGAAATTTTGGGGCGGGACCTTCCGCCGCCGCTGTTGGGGGCGGGATTTCGGGGGCGGGACCTGCCGCCGCCTAGGGCGCCGGCAAAGCTGGCGCCGCTACTGCTCTGCACCTACTCAGCCTATTGTTGAAGCACTCCTTGCTGCTGTCCATGTTTCCTGTGTAACGCTTCATGAGCCAGGGGAGTAAGGGGTACGCTGGATCTCCCAGGATCACTATGGGCATTTCAACACCCCCCCCTGGAACCTTCTGGTCTGGAAAGAAAGTCCCTGCTTGCAGCTTTCTGTACAGGCCAGTGTTCCTGAAGATGCGAGCGTCGTACACCTTTCTAGACCACCCCGCATTGATGTCAGTGAAACACCCGCAGTGATCAATAAGAGTCTGCAATACCATGGAGAAGTACCTCTTTCTATTGATGTACTCCGTCACAAGATGGTCCAAGGCCAAAATTGGGATATGTGTGCCATCTATCACTCCTCCGCAGTTAGGGAATCCCATTTCCACAAAGCCATCCACTATTTCATGCGCATTGCCAAGAGTAACAGTCCTTCATAGTATGATGCCATTAATGGCTCTGCACACTTGTGTTAATGCGGCACCCACAGTCAACTTCCCGACTCCAGACTGATTCACGACTGACTGGACTGGTAGTAGTCAGGAATCTCCAGCTTTGAGACTGCGATCGCCATGCACTTCTCCACTGAGAGGACAGCTCTCATTTTGGTGTCCTTGCACCACAGGGCTGGGACGAACTCCACACACAGTTCCAGGAAGGTGGATTTTTGCATCCAAAAGTTCTGTAGCCACTGCTCGTCATCCCAGACCTGCATAACGATGTGATCCCACCAGTCAGTGCTTGATTCCTGAGCCCAAAAGCGATGGACCACTGTGTGCAGCTGCTCTGTGAATGCCAAAAGTAATCTGGTATTTCTTTCAGTGGCACACAGCAGTTTGGCAACTATGATTCCTGTTCGGATTGGGAGCTCGTGATACACTGCATGATCATCCACGATGTGTTAATAACAGTTACTACAACAGTTGAGAGCAGTACAGGATCCATCCTTTCACACAGAGATGGTGGGCACACAGTAAATGGGGCCATTGAAAAATGCTGCGAAACGCAGTTGGAAGACTATGGAATGCTGGGACAGAAAATAATGCATCATGGGATGTTGAGCCCACACCCAAGATGTGCTGTGATCCAGTCCACCTTCCCAAAAGTCCTAGCTGCAGAAAGTGGCAAGTAGCACAGTGGGATAACTACCCACAGTGCACTGCTCTCATTGTTGATGCTAGAGCACCAAGTATGGACACACTCTGCCGATAGAGGGAATATACCCAGTGTCTCATTTAATGTCAAATGGGTGCTTCAGAAACTCAGCTTTAGTTTTGAACCAAATTATGTTTTTAGCCTGTGTGGATGTGGATCAAGTTTTGAAGCTTGCCCCTTGAAGCTGTCATAAACAGACTGTGACGGGTTGGTTCACAGAAACCCACTTGGGAGCTGCCAGCTGATGTGCAAAGGCTACCTCTGTTTCTATTCTCCCTGCTAGCTCACTGGTCTCAGCAGTCAGTCTTGCTGACAGCCAGACACACCTATCTGCTCCAGACACAGACCAGAGTCTGAATAACCAGCTGTCCCAAAGCTGCAGGGTTTACCTGAGAACAGCTCACAGAAGCCTGCTTGCCCTTAGCACTCAGATGCCCAATTCCCAATGGGGTCTAAACCCAGATAAATCCGTTTTACCCTGTATAAGCTTTATACAGAGTAAACTCATAAATTGTTCGCCCTCTATAACACTGATAGAGAGATATGCACAGCTGTTTGCTCCCCCAGGTATTAATACATACTCTGAGTTAATTAATAAGTAGAAAGTGATTTTATTAAATACAGATAGTAGGATTTAAGTGATTTCAAGTAGTAACAGACAGAACAAAAGAAGTTACCAAGCAAAATAAAATAAAATACGCAAATCTATGTCTAATTGCACTAAATACAGATAAGATCCTCACCAGTTCCAAAATGTTCCCTTTTACAGGCTAATCTTCTTTTAGCCTGGGTCCAGCAATCACTCACACCCCCTGTAGTTTTCAGTTTCCTTCAAGTGTCCTGTGGGGGTGGAGAGGCTCCTTCTTTAGCCAGCTGAAGACAAAATGGAGGGGTCTCCCACAGGTTTAAATAGACTGTCTCTTGTGGGTGGAGACCCCCTCCTCTCCCTCTGTAGAATCCTGTCACAGAATGGAGATTCGAAAATCACATGGGCAGGTCACATGCCCATGCATGACTCAGGACTGCAGGTAGCAGCCATTACCCACATGCTGCCTTGAACGTCCTCAGGTAGACTTCTGATGTGGATTGGAATCTTCCAAGCTCTTTTGTCTGTTAAGTGCCCCCTGACTGAACACCTAATTTGCACATTCCTTTCCCCAGAAGTCACCAAATGTTCTAACTGAGGCCCCTTAGGAATCAAGCAATTACACAGCCCATGTTCATAACTTTGAACACACAAATGGTGCCTGCATACAACTAGGGTGAACATAACTAGTAGATCATAACCTTTACATAGATATGTACCTGGCACAGGCAGCACAAAACATATTCCAGTTATGTCATATTCCCACAAAGCCTTATGGGAGGTACCGTCACACCCTCCCCCTGAACTTACTGCCAGAGACTTGGACACTGTCCATGGCGGAGGCAGTACNTTTGTTTTAGTTCAGTTTCAGTTCTGGCCAGAGAGAAAACGACCCAGGAATCAAACAGGGGAGTGAGTATTAGTGAAGGAATTAGGTTTATATTTATTTCCTTTGTAACTTGTCTTGGCATTAGGGGGATAATCAAATTGGGTATCCTTTGGTAACTAAGGTTTTGCCCAGGGGAACATCCTCTGTGTTTTGAATCTGTTGTCTGTGAGAGTAGCTTGTATGCTAGTCTCTCCCAGAGGTTTTTCTTGTACCTTTCTTTTCTTTAATTAAAAGTCTTCTTTTTAAGAACCTGATTATTTTTTCCTTGTTTTAAGATTCAAGGGGGTTGGATCTGGACTCATCAGGAATTGGTGGGTGAAGGGAGGGGGGATGGTTAATTTCTCCTTGTTTTAAGATCCAAGGGTTTGGATCGGTGTTCACCAGGGAATTGGTGGAAGAGTCTCTCAAGACTACCCAGGGAAGGGTTATAGTACTTGGGAGGGAAAGATTTTTGGGGAGAAGACAGAGTTTCCCAAATTACTCAAATATTTAGGTGGTGGCAGCATACTGATCTAAGTTGGTAATTAAGCTTAGAGGTTCTCATGCAGGTCCCCACATCTGTACCCTAAAGTTCAGAGTGGAGGTGAAACCTATAACAGAAGCTGTGACCTGGGTATCAGTACGACAGTGGTGGTGTTTGGCTGCCATGTCTCATATTGCTCTCGCCTACATCCCACTGCTAGTCACATCCATTCCTTCCTGCCTCATTGCTCACCTTCTGTCTGAAAGGGTGAGGGAGGCAGCCATGTCCACTAGTCACAGACAGCTGGGAGAAAGTGCAAGTTTGCATTTGATGCTAAGAGATGGAGAGGCAGCTGTCATTTATGTACTGCTGTACCAGCCTGTGTTGTCTCACTACCTCTTCCAATGGCTTTATATGGATATAGAATAGAATAGGGAAGATAACTGATTTTTTCAGAACACTGTGTGGGGGATCTGGAAGTCGAAAAAATAACCTTTGTCAGAGATGAAAGCCCTGAGACTTTTTAGGGCATTTCCATTCACCTGGCAGCCTCTTGGAGGTAGGCAAGGGCTTAAATTCTCATAGAGTATTTCCTGGAGCCCCGCGGCTTGGGGCTTCAGCCCTGTGGAGGGCACCAGGATTCGGAGCTTCTGCCCCACGGGTTTGAAAATATTTACCGGAGCTCCTCTCTGGCTGAATTTAAGTCCTGGAGGTAGGTCAGGAGAGATTGCTGGTCAGCAGTATCAGATGTCCCTGAAAGATCCCATGGGATGAGTATGGACATGGTTCCCTTTTTTGTGGCAGGTAGGAAGTCATTTACCAGGGCAACAAACATCCACCCCATATCCTGACCTGAACAAGCCTGACAGGGCATGATCCAGGCTCTTGTAGGTCAAATAGGGCTCTCGGGAATAGCTGTGTAACTCTCTTCTCTTCAGATTGTGCTCTACCTGATACCTCTCTGTCATCTGATTATCCTTAATAAGGTTGCACATTTAGGCCCAACTTTGGCCTGCAGAACCTCTCTTACTGCTGTTGATGCATGAGAATGAAATAACCTAGTTTCACTGTTAGAGCCAAGGCTGCATTTGTGGGCAGTAAGGGAAAACATCTTTTTATTTATTTGCAAACTTCAGTTTTGATGTGAAAATCAGTGAGACACAATTAATATGGAGCCTCATTATGCCATTTTTACCAAGTTACTTTTAGGGTAGAATCTCACTTAGATACACTCACTCAGCTCCCATCTTCTCCCCTCCCTCCATGCACCCCAATTCCACAATCTTTTGTAAGAATCTTTTCTAAGATAATTTGTGTGATTTTTTTTTTTTTTGGTGAGTTGCAGACCAAAAAAGATTAAGCACTCTCAGAATATTTACTTTCATTTGAAAACCTGTACAATAGCTTCTGTAAATGCTGTGTGATTCTTAAGTGTACATTTGATTGTTAATACTCTTGCCATCATTAGAGCTCCAGGGCTTTCATCTAGGCCAATAATTATGGTAACTTGCAATAATGCATTCAATAATGGTGAGTTGTCTTTTTTCCAATTTATTTCAAATTGCATCCAAAACGCTACACTGAAAAAACATAAAAATTGCAAAGTCAAATTAAGAAACTCCAGATTTAAGGTTGCTTCATAACCTCATTCAGCTCCGTGTGCATCAGTAGTATGAAATATAGTCTTGCCCAACATCACATAGGAATCCATAGCAGAGCAGGGAATAGTATCCAAATTTCCTGGGTGCTAATCCAGTGTTTTAATCAGAAGACCATTTCTTGTGTTTCTGCAGCCCCTTCACTCAGACACTGTCCATCCTGTGCTCTGAATGAGGTAGGAGTCCTGCAGAACTTCTGTGAGATCATGTAATTAAAATCTGCATCATAACACATACAGACAAGGAAGCCAAATTAAGTTTGCATTGGCAACCTTACGTGACATTTTCTAATTTTTGAGTGGTTAACTTTGCAAATTTAAATCCCCTAAATGTATTTTTATTTTCTAGTTTTTAAAACAAAGAAACGAACAAAAAAGTAAAATACTATGTAATTACAACATCTCCATCTACCCTCCAGCATAGGGCAAAAGTAAGGTTTGAGCCCACTAATTTCAGATCCACAGCATAGAGTTCATACCATTTGAGCTAAAGAGAGCTGCTAATAACAGCTCTCTGTTAGTCTCTGTATACCTGGTGTCTGTCCAGGGTTGCCAACTNCAATCTCTGTTCCAGATGTTAATGAACCTATGCCTGCCCACACCCAGCTCAGCAGTTATCAGACCAATTCTAGTAATGAATCCTTGATTGATATCCAAAATACTGAAGCAGACTAATTGCATTGTGAGCTCCCTGGAAGAAAACACCACACATAGCCAAGAGTGATCAGCTCCTATTGTCTAGCCCAGGGATAGGCAACCTATGGCACGCGAGCTGATTTTTCAGTGACACTCACATTGCCCTGGGGGGCTCTGCATTTTAATTTAATTTTAAATAAAGCTTCTTAAACATTTTAAAAACCTTATTTACTTTACATACAACAATAGTTTAGTTATATATTATAGACTTATAGAAAGAGACATTCTAAAAATGTTAAAATGTATTACTGGCACGCGAAACCTTAAATTAGAGTGAATAAATGAAGACTCGACACACCACTTCTGAAAGATTGCTGAACCCTGGTCTAGCCTAAAGAAAACCCTTGAGTCATCAGTTTACCCATAAACAAATCTAGTGTTCTCCCTTGAACCATTGTATTTTCTCTACAAGAACCCCTACCTATGCCCAAGTAAGTGTTCTAATGCATGGACCCAAACTCTGCATCAGTTCCACTGGGACTCCATCTCCTGACTGATCGTGCTGGGGGGCTCTGCCTGTCTCCAACACTCAGGACCCTGAGCTACCACCATCACCTGGGAACTCCGACCAGTTCAAGCCTCATGGAGTGGGTGAAATCCCTCCCTCTCTCTCTCTCTCTCTGTTTTCTTTTCTACCTCAGGTATTAACCTTTAATAATGTAACTGTTATTTTTGTTTAGTCCTCCTTGTGTAGTTATCACTATTATTCAATACATAACTTTTATGGTTAAGCTGGTTGCTTCTCTCTTTCTCTCTGAACTTTACTCTTCTGTGTTTCTAGCTTCCCATTTACTCTGCAGCAACACTTCTTTTAGCTAAGCTAAAGATCCCTGTAGCGCCCAAAAATACTGTGGGGTTTGCTCATCAAGTGGGTTACTACCAGTATAATTGTAACCAGGGCTGGCTTTAGGCCGATTCGCCCGATTCCCTGGAATCGGGCCCTGCGCTCCGGCAGGAGCGCGGCAAGCCCCGCGGCCCCGCTCCCCCAGCCGGAGCTCCAGCCGGAGCGTGGCAAGCCCCGCAGTGCCCCCCCTCCCTCGGCTGGAGCGCTGCAAGCCCCGCGGCCCCGCTCCCCCAGCCGGAGCTCCAGCCGGAGCGTGGCAAGCCCCGCGGCCCCGCTCCCCCAGCTGGAGGTCCAGCCGGAGCGCAGCAAGCCCCGCGGCGCCCCCCCCTCCCCTGGCCGGAGCGCGGCAAGCCCCGCGGCCCCGCTCCCCTAGCCGGAGCTCCACCCGGAGCGTGGCAAGCCCCGCAACCCCCCCGTCCCCCGTCCGGAGCTCCGGCTGGAGCGCGGCAAGCCCCGCGGCCCCCTCCCCAGGCTGGAGCGCCGCCGAAGACTCGAGCGCCGCCCGGTGAGTATAAGCCCTGCCCCCATGAATCGGGCCCCGCACTTGGTAAAGCCGGCCCTGATTGTAACGTGAAAGTGGGAATAGGGATGTGCTGAACCTGTGGCATATAAGGGTGGCAGCTGAAAGTGCTGCTTGACCCAGCCCATTGAGTACAGGGATATATAAGGGGGGGGGGGTCAGCTTGACAGTGCTGATTGACTCGGTCCACTCAGACTTGCTCTGTTAGTGTGCGTGTGTGTGTTCTTCTGATTCTGGGGCTGGAGGAACCCATCCCTGGGGAACCTAGGTCCTGCAGGATAGCTCCATTGGGAGGGGACTTGCAGAAGGGAGAAGTATAGCTCCATATGAACACACAAGTGACACAAGCAGTACATTAATAGAATTACAGAACCCAACCCCCTTCCCCCCCCCCGAAGAGTAACCCTAATAAATGAGCATACCCCAAAGTAACGGGCACATCTGGTAACACCCCTGCCCTGACCCTTTCCCAAGGTCCTGCCTCTGCCCCTTCCATTTTCTGAGGCCTCACCCCCGCTCACTCCAGCCTCCCTCCCTCTGTTGCTCACTCCCCCACCCTCATTCACTTTCACTGGGGTGGGGGAGGGGGCTGGGGTGCAGGATGGGATGTGGGCTCTGGGCTGGGGTGTGGGGCCAAGGGGTTTGGAGTGTGGGAGGGGGCTATGGGCTGAGCCTAGGGCAGGGGGTTGAGGTGTGGGGTCCATGAGCGAGTTTGGGTGTGGGAGGGGGCTCAGTACTGGGGCAGGAGGTTGGGGTGCAGGAAGGGGTTTGGGGTGCAGGCTCTGGGTAGGAGTTTGGATGCAGGAGGGGTTATGACCTGGGGCAGGGGGTTCAGGGTGCAGGAGGGGGTTTGGGGTGTGGGCTCTGGCTGGGAGGGAGTTTGCATGCAGGAGGGGGCTGGGAAAGGGGGTTGGGGTGTGAGAGGGCATTTGGGGTGTGGGCTCAGGGATGGAGTTTGGGTGTGGAGGGGGCTGGAGCAGGGGGTTGGGGTGTGGGAGGGGGTTCAGGGTGCAGGCTCCGGCTGGGCAGTGCTTACCTCAGGTGTCTCCTGGAGACAGCAGCATGTCCAGCAGCGGCTTTTAGGCTCACGGGTGGCCAGGCAGCTCTGTACACTGCCCCTGCCTTCAAGCACTGCCTCCGCAGCTTCCATTGGCCGCGGTTCCTTGTTTCCAGCCAATGGGAGCTGTGGAGTTGGCGCTCGGGGTGGGGGCAGTGTGCAGAGACCCCCTGGCCATGCCTCCTCCTTGGAGCCACTCCCGAATATGCCCCACTGTGCTGCCGGATTTTTAGTGGCCTAAAATCTCCCGGATTGGCTTCAGAAGCCTCCAGGAGATCGAGCCCAATTCCAGGAGACTCCCGCCCAAATCAGGAGGGTTGGCATCCCTGCTGTCTGTGGCTATGCTGACTGTGGTCTAATGGTTACAGACAGCATAGCCAAGAACATATACTTGGCCCTTTCATTGTGATAGGCAATGTGGCTGAGTGGATGAGAATTGAATATGCTCTTTTAGAGAACTATGGTCTATTCCCAGCATTGCCAGGTGTGACCTTTGCAACGTCTTAGTTACCCCGTCCGTAAAATGAAGGGGTCTGATACTTACCTCCCTACTAGGATAGTGGTTGTGACACTTACTCACTAAGGGTACGTCTACACTACGGGATTAGTCCGAATTTACGGAATTCGATTTTATGAAACCGATTGTATAAATTCGATTGTACGCGGCCATAGTAAGCGGATTAATTCGGCGGTGCGCGTCCATGTACAAAGACTAGCGTCGAATTCCAGAGCGTTGCACTGTGGGTAGCTATCCCATAGCTATCCCAGAGTTCCCGCAGTCCCCCCCGCCCATTGGAATTCTGGGTCGAGATCCCAATGCCTGATGGGACAAAAAATATTGTCGCGGGTGGTTCTGGGAACATCCTCCCCCTCCCTCCGTGAAAACAACGGCAGACAACCATTTCGCGCCTTTTTTCCTTGTTGAACTGAGCGGACGCCATACCTCGGCAAGGATGGATCCCGCTCAGCTCAAGTTTGCAGTCATGAACATTGTAAACACCACGCGCATTATAGTGCAGTTTATGCTCAACCAGGACCAGAAAAGCCAGGCGAGGAGGAGGCGGCTACGGCAGCGCGGCGACGAGAGTGATGCGGACATGGACATGGACACAGAATTGTCTCGCGCCACGGGCCCCGGCGCTTTGGAGATCATGTTGGCAATGGGGCAGCTTCTTGCTGTGGAACGCCGATTCTGGGCCCGGGAAACAAGCACTGACTGGTGGGACCGCATAGTGCTGCAGGTGTGGGACGATTCCCAGTGGCTGCGAAACTTTCGCATGCGTAAGGGCACTTTCCTGGAACTTTGTGACTTGCTTTCCCCTGCCCTGACGCGCCAGAACACCAAGATGAGAGCAGCCCTCACAGTTGAGAAGCGAGTGGCGATAGCCCTGTGGAAGCTTGCAACACCGGACAGCTACCGGTCAGTCGGTAATCAGTTCGGAGTGGGAAAATCTACCGTGGGGGCTGCTGTCATGCAAGTAGCCAAAGCAATCGTTGAGCTGCTGCTAAAAAAGGTAGTGACGCTGGGAGATGTGCAGCTCATTGTGGATGGCTTTGCTGCAATGGGATTCCCTAACTGTGGTGGGGCGATAGATGGAACCCATATCCCGATCTTGGCACCGGAGCACCAGGGCAGCCAGTACATAAACCGCAAGGGGTACTTTTCTATGGTGCTGCAAGCAATGGTGGATCACAAGGGACGTTTCACCAACATCAACGTGGGATGGCCGGGAAGGGTTCATGACGCCCGCGTCTTCAGGAACACTAGTCTGTTTAAACGGCTGCAACAAGGGATTTACTTTCCAGACCGGAAAATTACCATTGGGGATGTTGAGATGCCCATCGTTATCCTTGGGGACCCAGCCTACCCCTTAATGCCGTGGCTCATGAAGCCATACACAGGCAGCCTGGACAGTAGTCAGGAGCGGTTCAACTACAGGCTGAGCAAGTGCAGGATGGTGGTAGAGTGTGCCTTTGGACGTTTAAAAGGTCGCTGGCGCTCGTTACTGACTCGCTCGGACCTCAGCCAAACCAACATCCCCATTGCTATTGCAGCTTGCTGTGTGCTCCACAATCTCTGTGAGAGCAAGGGGGAGACCTTTATGGCGGGGTGGGAGGCTGAGGCAAACCGCCTGGCCGCTGATTACGCGCAGCCAGACACCAGGGCGATTAGAAGAGCACACCGGGAAGCGGTGCGCATCAGAGAAGCTCTGAAAACAAGTTTCATTGCTGGCCAGGCTCCTGTGTGAAAGTTATGTTTGTTTGTCCCTGTTGAAAACCCGCCCCCTTGATTCACTCATTCCCTGTAAGCAACCCACCCTTCCCCCTTCCCCCTTCGATCCCAGTTTGATTTGAAAAAAATAAAGTCAGTTTCGTTTACAACTCAAGAACTTTTTATTAACGGGTGGTAATGAACATAGGGAGAGAAATAACCAGGTAGTCCGGGTGGGGTTTGGGAGGAGGGTAGGAGTGAAGGAACAGGGCAGGAAAAACATTCAAAATAATGAGAGCCTTTTGCTTGGGCTCTCTAATGGGGTGGAGTGGCAGGGTGCACGGAGCCTCCCCCCCCGCGTTCTTACACGTCGGGGTGAGGAGGCTACGGGACTTGGGGAGGGGGGAGGGCGGTTATAGAGGGGCTGCAGCGGCACTCGGTAATCCTGCAGCTGCCGTTCCTGGAGCTCCACCAGACGCCGGAGCATGTCTGTCTGCTCACGCAGCAGCCCCAGCGTTGCATCCCGCCACTTCTCGTCTCGGGCGTCCCTCCTCTCCTCACGTTCGTCCCTTCTCTCCTCACGTTGGTCCCTTTTCTCCTCCCGTTGGTCCCTCATGTCCTCCCGTTGGTCCCTCTTCTCCTCACGGTCACTGGCCTCTTTCCGGAATTTTAATACAGTGTCCTTCCAGTCATTGAAATTAGCTCTCTCATCCCGGGTCGATTGCATAATTTCCGAGAACATGTCGTCTCGCGTGCGTCTCTTTCGCCGCCTTATCTGGGAGAGCCTTCGGGCCGGGGGCGGGAGGATTGAAAAATTTGCAGCTGCAGGAGGAGGGAAAAAAAGGGAGAGAAGTATGTAAAAAGATACATTTTATAGAACAATGCTTATACTCTTTCACGGTGAACACTTTTCACATTACATAGCAATGTACAAGGTCGCATTTTGCATCTTATATTGAGTGCCCGCGGCTTTGGTGTTAGAGATCACAGCAGACGCAGGGCCGGGCAACAGAATTCGGCTTGTATGCAGCCATGGTAAGCCATTGTCCTGCGGCTTCTGCATTAAATCAGCGCCCTCCTTTCCCATAGCAAGCAAAGCCCTTTACGTGCTGCGGTTTTCCTGTTACCGTGCAGCATCAGATAACATAATAACCCCCACCCACCACCCATTCAATTCTGTGGGATGATCGGTTGACCCCCTCCCCCCACCACGTGGCTGGTATCATGGAAGATCCATGCAGATAACAAACTAGCCCCCCCATCCACTTCTGTGGGATGATCGCGTTACCCCTCCCCCCACCGCGTGGCTGGTATCAGGGAAGACCCCTGCTAGCCAAACGCGAAAACCTCAGCGCCATTGTCCACCCACTCCCCCCCGCCCGCTTGGCTAACTGCAGGGAAAGATTTCTTTTCAGCTACAGGCAAACAGCCCAGTAGGAACGGGGCCACCTCTGTCCCCTTAATTACATTCCCGTATTTCAAACAGGTTACCCTGAACGATATCACTCTCCTGAGGATAACACAGCAAGATAAAGAACGGATGTTGCTTGAATGCCAGCAAACACCGGGACCATACGCTGCCAAGCTTTGTCAAGCAATGATACCGGATTACTTGCTGCTAGCATGGCGCGGTCAAGTGTCCTACCATGGAGGACGGAATAAGGCTGCCCTGCCCAGAAACCTTCTGGAAAAGCTTTTGGAGTACCTCCAGGAGAGTTTCATGGAGATGTCCCTGGAGGATTTCAACTCCATCCCCAGACACGTTAACAGACTTTTCCAGTAGCTGTACTGGCCGCGAATGCATCCCAAGTCCCCAGGGCAAATTAATCATTAAACAAATACTTGTTTTAAACCATGTTTGATATATTTGAAAAGGTACACTCACCAGAGGTCCCTTCCAGGGGGTCTGCGATGCCGCCTTGGGAGGGTTCGGAGGGCACTTCGGTCAGGGTCAGAAACAGCTCCTGGCTGTCGGGGAGAATGGAGTGCTGTGTGCTCTCCACAAGTTCGTCCTCCTCCTCCTCCTCCTCTTCCCCGTCCGCAGATTCGTCATTCAAGGATGAGATTAACCCCTCCTCGGAGTCCACGGTCAGGGGTGGGGTAGTGGTGGCGGCCCCCCCGAGAATTGCATGCAGCTCCTCGTAGAAGCGGCATGTCTGCGGCTCTGCCCCGGACCGTCCGTTTGCCTCCTTGGTTTTCTGATAGGCCTGTCGGAGCTCCTTCACCTTAATACGGCACTGATAGGAGTCCCGATTGTGGCCTCTCTCCATCATGCCCTTGGAGATCTTGTCGAAAATTTTTGCATTCCGTCTCTTGGAACGCAGTTCTGCGAGCACGGAATCCTCTCCCCATATAGCGATCAGATCCAGTATCTCGCGTGTGGTCCATGCTGGTGCTCGTTTGCGGTTCTCGGACTGCATGGCTACCTGTGCTGTTCAGCTCTGTGTGGTCACCTGTGCTCACCAGGCTGGGCAGACAGGAAATGAAATTCAAAAGTTCGCGGGGCTTTTCCTGTCCAACTGCCCAGAGCATCCGAGTTTAGATTGCTGTCCAGAGCGGTCACAATGGTGCACTGTGGGATACCTCCCGGAGGCCAATACCTTCGAATTCCATCCACACTAACCCTAATTCGAACCGGCAATGTCGAATTCAGCGCTACTCCCCTCGTCGGAGAGGAGTACAGAAACCGATTTTAAGAGCACTTTAAATCGAATTAAATGGCCTCGTTGTGTGGACGGGTACAAGGTTAATTCGCTATAACGCTGCTAAATTCGAACTAAAATCGTAGTGTAGACCAGGCCTAAATAATGTGCTCATCCTACCACCCCAACACACACCATCTCCTCTTGCCCCCGCCCAAGCCAGCTCCCCACATCCAACCTGCTCTAGATGCCTCCCTGCCCCATGCACACACCCTGTGTTCTGCCCCTCCAGGCCCAGCCTCACACACACATGCTCTGCCCTGCCTTTCCCTCCCCCACCTACACACAGGATGTGTTCCTGCCAGTTACATGCCTTCTACTTTCACATTGTCCAGCAGCTGCTCTCCTCCATTATAAGCCCCAACCTCTGCTCAGCAGTCAGGGACCAGGCAAATGGAACTGCATTCCTCTAATGTAATGCAGCACAGGCTGGGGAGTGGGACAGTTCTGGTTTGCTGGCATTCACTGCCTTCCTGTTTAATACAAATTCTCTCGCACCCCCACTCTCCGTCCCCTCTTGGCCAGCAGCTTTCACTCTTTGTTTGCTGTTTGCAGCTGCAGTTGGGGATGAAGCTCAGCTTCTGACAGGACATTTTATTTTGGAGGAAAGGGTCATCCTAGGGCAAGAAGAATTTGGGGTGACCTTCTAGTATTTGTATCTTTGCGTAGCTGTTCAGGAGATGTGGATTGTGGGAGAGCCAACATGTACTGATCAAATGTTTAGGGAGCATAGGAATTTAGATCGCAGTGGGGTGCAAGAGTTTTGAGCAGCTGTAGGTCAGTATGTCTGCATTCATGCATGTGCACCCCCACACGCTTGTTGGCTCACTCTCATTTTGAATATTGTTGTGTTAATGGGAACTTTCTCCACTCTAATATACGTGATCTGGACATCAGCTCTATCCTGCACTTTGTTCATCCTGCTCACTATGTTCCAAAATTTCCATTTCTAAAGATTGTAGCAAGAGAGTAATGCCATCAGCTTGCACTCTTGTGGCTTCTAGAGTAGGAACAGGAAAAATGAATTCTGTCTCCTTACATTCTATGTTGGTCTGATTAGTTCAGAGGCCTAATTCACCACCGCATTACACTGGCGTAACTCCATTGAAATCAAGGGGATTATATTGACATGCAACTGGAGTAATGCAGCAGTGAATCACAGAGTACTTAGAGGTGCTTCCTCATCCTGTGTTTATGGGGAGACAGCGTGGGGAGAATAAAACTAAAGAAAAAAGTGAAAATGAGAAAGGGTGTAAAGGCATTTTGGGGGGCTACTTGTTCCCCATAGACTGTGACAAAGTGGGAATATTCTTAATATTTTCTCTGAATACTATGTGGATGCCTTATTTCCCCCTATGCATTTCTTAAGTATCTAGGTGGTGGGATAAGGGTGTGTGATTGTTGCAGAGCCCTAGAGGGGCACGGGTGTTCAGGGGTCTATACAGAGAATGGCCAACACCCTGTCTCCTGGCAACTGATGGCCTGGGCCCCTCCTCTGCAAGGTGCCATCAAAAGGTGTTGGAGAACAAAGAGATCAGGTGGTCTCCTTGCCCGGGAAAGAGACAACTGCCAGAGGAGGTGCTGGAGGGGTTTTCAGTTGGGAGTTGGCTGGGGAAACGGAGGGAGGCCCAGCACTGGGGTCTGGGCTCCCTACCCCCCAAGATGGACCTGACTGAGTGGTCCTGTTTTCTGTACCTACAAGCTCTGTTTTGGACTGTGTTCCTGTCGTCTAATAAACCTTCTGTTTTACTGGCTGGGATGAGAGTCACAGTGATTCGCAGGAAGTAGGGGGTGCACGGCCCTGACTCCCCTACACTCAGTGACATAGACATTCAGTGTTCTCTGTCTTACTAAAGCAAGGAGAGCTTGTACTCAATGATTGCATTGTTTTATTTTACTTTATATACTTCTAACAGGGCAGTATACAGAGCCCATCCCTAGCTGCAACCTGCAGTTCTCTTTTCAGCTGAGCAGCTACTAGCCTTGGAATGACCTTTTGACATCTGCTGCCACCTCATATATTCTTACAAACAATACATCTGCTTCACACCATGATGATGGTGAAATAAAAAAGGTAAATTGGATTAGACAGTGACTGATATTCTTCCCCGCCATTTTATGCAACTTTATTTTAGGGACGGGAAGTTTACTAAAAGAAAATACTTTCCCCTTCAGATCAGAATCTGAAGTCAGAGAAGGCCTTAACCACCAGTACCTTAAATAGACACAGTCATTTCCTGTAGTGCATAGAGATTTTAAAAACTTGACTGAATGGTATCGGGTGACTGCACTTTTAAGTTCTGCAACACTCTCTGATGCAGAGTTCAAAACACCAGGTCAGTCAGTCCTCTGTGGTGACTGGACTGGAAGGCAGCTTGAAAGACAGGCTTTCAGACTCTGCTTACCTGAGCCACTGTTTGATGCCATTTTTCTTCTTTATTTTCTTTTATTCAATTTAAGTAATCTTTATTTACTGAGAGTATAACTGCCTGATCGGGAATCCCTTTGTATTCACCCTCCCCTCTATGCAAACACAAGCTGATCCACTACCACAAAACACTCTGATCCCTTTATTCCCCTCTACCCCACACCACTCTGTTAATGCACTTTACAAATGACCTTCTGCCTCTCTCCCCCATTTGGTCCTAAACTCTGCACAAAGAGCTAGGCCAGTATCTTTCAGTGCCATATCTCTCAGTTCCATTGTTGGCAAGGTAGGCAGGAGAGCAGTTAAAATTGGCTGTATCTGAAAAAGAAACCTCTCTCACTCGGCAGACAAGAGAGGACAATTTTTTTGTAAAGCCCCTTTGGTGGCAGCTGTTCAGCTCTGCATTCTTTTGCAGTTGATGTAAGACTAAACCCAGTGCTAAACAGGAAACTGTGGTTTGAAGAGCTCAAAGTGATGTCAGAGTGATTTCATAGCTTCCTAACCCCAGAGTGATACAAATCCACCGTGCAAACTAGGAAACTGGTTCTGATCGTCTCTATGACTGAGGTCTGGCTTCCTGGGAGAAGTAGCAGATGATGGCATTGGCTGATGAGGCAACTGTGCAGACTCATTCCACCCCAACCATTAAGCTATTTTCTGGTGCAGATGCACAGGCCACAGATATCTCCTTAGAAAATGTACCGACCACAGTCACCAGTATGGAGACTAGGATGGAGGCCAGGTTCACCTGGCTATGACTCTGACTCTGACTCACAGAATGAGAAACCTCACTGGGCTCGTGGCTGCAAAATCTTCAAACTGTGAGTAGCTCTTCAGGGGGTTAAAACTAGACTCAATGAAAGGCTCATCAGCCTTAAGGAAAATACTCCCCTAGGAAGGTGGAAATGTTGGAGACCCATATAGCAGGGGTGGCCAGACTGTGGCTCTTTTACTGTTAAAGTGGGGCTTGTGGAGCCCCCGCCCATTCTTCATCTTCCAGACTGGGGGTGGTGGAGCTCGGGACCTCTGCCTTGCAGTGGGGTGGTGCAATAGGGCTTCTGCCCATTGGGGAAGGCGGTCTTGAGGCTGCAGCTCTGTGGAGTGCTCCTTCCGGGGCTTGGGGCTTCAGGAGGAGCGGGGCTTCAGCCCCTAGCCCCGTCAGGCGCCTCCCGCAGGACTGAAGCCCCAACCCCGGGCCCCTGGCAGGTGTGCCCTGGATCTCGAACTTCTGAAGATTGTTGTATGTGGCTCGGAGGGCCAGTAAATTTGGTCACCCCTGCCAAATACATCTAATCTGTATCTAGAGCCAGATCCTCAGCTGGTGTAAAGGAAGTCAGATGAGCTGTGTCCACTTATACCAGCTGAGGATCCTGCCCCATATCTCTTATTTCTCTCTCTCTTACTGATTTTTATTATGTTATTTTAATCTTATTTATCTTCATCTTCTCCATGTCATTGTATTGCTATATCCCTTGTTCTTCCTCACCCCATCCTCTCCCTATTTCTTTTTACCCTCACTCTCACCAAGGGGCATAGTAGATTCTCCATCACTAACCATTTTTAAATCAAGGCAGATGTTTTTTCTAAAGGATCTGTTCTAGGGATGATTCTAGGAAGTTCTTTGGCCTGTGTTATACAGGAGATCAGACTGTTACAGAATCACAATGGTCCCTTCTGGCCTGGAAATCTGTGAATCACGTATTTAACATCTACCAGTGAGATTGTCTTCGATCTGAGAGGGGGGCATGTCTTCTGTTAAGCACCTCGCATACTTCTGAGTGCTAAAGAGAAATAAATAACAATAATAATGAATGTTGGAATCATTAACAGTATTTAAACCCCAGGTCACAGTACAGCTGGAACACTTGCCCTGATGTGTCCCACACAATACTATAGGGGAACTGCTTTCCAGATGCTAGGGCTTTATGCACTTTCTCTGCAGCTCTAAGGTTTATCTGTTTTGACACTCAGAATCTGATTCTCTGAGGTGCATCCTCAATTCTTAATGGCTTCTTTGGGATGTGGGGATGCTCAGCACCTCACAGGATCTGGCCCTTAACTTGCTGCATCAGATATTTTCAATGTTACTTTCAAATGCTTTTAAAGGACAGTGACTTTTTAATGGTTCTAAACTCTACTAACCAGGACAGAGCATCTGCTAGCTAATTCACACTGCATGATTTTATGTCGCAGCCTCCCACTTCCCATCCCTCTGTTTCATCTGTCATTGTTTAAGGCCCTGATCCTGCCCATGCTTACCTTTACATGTGTGAGCCAGCCCCATGGAATGTAGTAGGAGTACTCACATGCTTAAAGTTAAATGTGTGCATAAGCGTTTGCAGCCTTGAGGCTTAAGATTTGAAGTTTTTTGGTGCAGGGATCTTGTTTTCCTTATGTCACTAAAACATTGTGCAGATTTTTAGTGTTACAAAATAATAATAATCTGCCCAGGACCAGGAACACACTTTATTTTACAAATACTAAGAAAAGAGACTGTTCATATATATTTGTCCTACTGAACATAAAATATAAAACCAGCACTGAGTACCAGTGATATCTTAGGGGCAGACAGTAGCATGAGAGTGAAAATAACCTTGAGTATCTTCCTTGATTTTAGAAAAAGAGGTCTTATGGTATAGGGAAGGTTTTGATTGTGAGGTTGTTTCATAAGTATCATTGATCTGTTACAAATGCAAAGCAAGGAGCAGGCTGTGACAGTGGGGATACTGATGGTTAGTATCTTTCAAAAATTCAAGAAGTAACATGACAAGATACAGTATCATTATAACCTGTTCCGGGGTGAAAGTAATATTAAACACTTACCAGGACAGGGCCTTGGGTGGAAGGAGCAGGGCTGGGGGTCAGTCTCCCCCAGCCAGCCTGTTTGCGCTGCCTGGCCCACGCTGCCCAGGGCTCTGGCGGCGATTCAAAAGGGCCCGGGGCTCTGGCCACTGCTACTGTGGCAGCGACCAGAGCTCCAGGCCCTTTTAAATCACCAACCCCAGGACAGCTGCCCCTTTTCCCCCCTCTCCACCCTCTGTTGGTGGCCTGAGGAGGCAAAAGGGGCAATGGTATTAAAATGCTGCCGCAGTGCTTTAATGTCGCTGCCCCTTTGGCCCCCTTTCCCACCGACGGGGGGGACAAAAGGGTCAGCGATGTTAAAGCGCTGTCGGCTGCGTATGGGCCGGTACCGGCTTCTTACCGGTATGCCGTATCGGCCCGTACCGACCTACTTTCACCCCTAAACCTGATCCAACTCTCATTGCAGTCAATGCAAAGACTCCCAGTGCGACCAGGGGAGCGAAGTGGACAGGGGAGTTTGAGAGGGAGTTTGACAGAGGGAGACCTTCGATGGTTAGGAAGACCTGCAACACCTGTGCCAGCACTGCTTCTGTCTCCTTCACCTGCGCCTGTAGCCAGACAGAGCGCCTGAGCATGGATGCTTCTACCCAGATCCTGGTGTGGTTTTGCAGGGACTGTGACTTGCAATTCCCACTTACTGATACCCAGGCTGGGGGGACCATCCAATGTGAAAGGTGCCTGCTGGTGGAACCTCTCAGGCAGCAGGTGGGAGAGCTACAGGAGGAGGTGGCTAGGTCGAGGAGCATCTGAATCCACGAGAAATTCCTGGACAGTCTCCATGTGGAGACAGCTGAGGTAGCTGTCCCAGTACACAGGACTGCTGACACACCACTGGTGGAGGAGGAGATGGCTCAGGGTGGACACTGGCAGCTGGTTACTTCTGGCAGCAGGCAGTGCTCCACCCCTGCTCCAAACCCTCCCGCCATGGTAATAGGAAACCGTTATGCTCTTCTTGATACAGGAGAGAAGGAATCACCCCCTACAGCAGAGGAGGAGAAACCTCGTACCTCTAAGGCTGGGAGGTCTGCTGCCACTACTGCGAATAGGAAACGTAGGGTAGTGGTGGTAGGAGACTCTCTTCTGAGGGGGATGGAGGCACCCATATGTCGCCCTGACAATTCATCTCGAGAGGTATGCTGCCTGTCAGGGGCCTGTATCTGAGACATTACGGAGGCATTGTCGAGGATTATCCAGCCCTCTGACTACTACCCCACGCTACTCATCCATGTGGGCACAAACGATACTGTGAGGTGTGACACTGAGCGGATCAAGAGTGACCACAGGGCTCTGGGTGTACAGATGAAGGAGTTTGGAGTACAGGTGGTATTCTCTTCCATCCTTCCTGTCAAAGGTAGGGGTCCGGGCAGAGACAGGTGCATCATGGAGGTGAATGCCTGGCTGCGAAGATGGTGTCGCCAGGAGGGCTTTGGCTTCCTCGACCACGGGATGCTATTACAGGAAGGACTGCTAGGCAGAGATGGCGTTCACCTTTTGAGGAGGGGAAAGACCCTATTTGGACAGACTGGCTAACCTAGTGAGGAGGGCTTTAAACTAGGTTCGACAGGGACAGGTGAGCAAAGCCCACAGTTAAGTGGAGAACATGGAGACCTGGGAGATGGGTTGGAAATAGGAGGGAGCATGGGCTATAATGGCAGAGAGAAAGGAGGGTCAGGGCAAAACTGGGAGGCAAGATCAAATCAGTATCTTAGATGTCTATATACAAATGCGAGAAATATGGGTAATAAGCAGGAAGAACTGGAAGTGCTAATAAATAAATACAACTATGACATTGTTGGCATCACCGAAACTTGGTGGGATAATACACATGATTGGAATGTTGGTGTGGATGGGTACAGCTTGCTCAGGAAGGATAGACAGGGGAAAAAGGGAGGAGGTGTTGCCTTATATATTAAAAATGTACACACTTGGACTGAGGTGGAGATGGACATAGGAGACGGAAGTGTTGAGAGTCTCTGGGTTAGGCTAAAAGGGGTAAAGAACAAGGGTGATGTCATGCTAGGAGTCTACTACAGGCCACCTAACCAGGTGGAAGAGGTGGATGAGGCTTTTTTTAAACAACTAACAAAATCATCCAAAGCCCAAGATTTGGTGGTGATGGGGGACTTCAACTATCCAGATATATGTTGGGAAAATAACACAGCGGGGCACAGACTATCCAATAAGTTCTTGGACTGCATTGCAGACAACTTTTTATTTCAGAAGGTTGAAAAAGCTACTAGGGGGAAGCTGTTCTAGATTTGATTTTAACAAATAGGGAGGAACTCGTTGAGAATTTGAAAGTGGAAGGCAGCTTGGGTGAAAGTGATCATGAAATCATAGAGTTCACAATTCTAAGGAAGGGTAGAAGGGAGTACAGCAATATAGAGACAATGGATTTCAGGAAGGCGGATTTTGGTAAGATCAGAGAGCTGATAGGTAAGGTCCCATGGGAATCAAGACTGAGGGGAAAAACAACTGAGGAGAGTTGGCAGTTTTTCAAAGGGACACTATTAAGAGCCCAAAAGCAAGCTATTCCGCTGGGTAGGAAAGGTAGAAAATGTGGAAAAAGACCACCTTGGCTTAACCATGAGATCTTGCATGATCTAAAAAATAAAAAAGAGTCATATAAAAAATGGAAACTAGGACAAATTACAAAGGGTGAATATAGGCAAACAACACAGGAATGCAGGGGCAAGATTAGAAAGGCAAAGGCACAAAATGAGCTCAAACTAGCTACAGGAATAAAGGGAAATAAGAAGACTTTATATCAATACATTAGAAGCAAGAGGAAGACCAAGGACAGGGTAGGCCCACTGCTCAGTGAGGAGGGAGAAACAGTAACAGGAAACTTGGAAATGGCAGAGATGCTTAATGACTTCTTTGTTTCGGTCTTCACCAAGAAGTCTGATGGAATGCCTAACATAGTGAATGCTAATGGGAAGGGGGTAGGTTTAGAAGATAAAATAAAAAAAGAACAAGTTAAAAATTTCTTAGAAAAGTTAGATGCCTGCAAGTCACCAGGGCCTGATGAAATGCATCCTAGAATACTCAAGGAGCTAACAGAGGAGGTATCTGAGCCTCTAGCTATTATCTTTGGGAAATCATGGGAGTCAGGAGAGATTCCAGAAGACTGGAAAAGGGCAAATATAGTGCCCATCTACAAAAAGGGAAATAAAAACAACCCAGGAAACTACAGACCAGTTAGTTTAACTTCTGTGCCAGGGTAGATAATGGAGCAAGTAATTAAGGAAATCATCTGCAAACACTTGGAAGGTGCTAAGGTGATAGGGAATAGCCAGCATGGATTTGTAAAGAACAAATCATGTCAAACCAATCTGATAGCTTTCTTTGATAGGATAACAAATCTTGTGGATAAGGGAGAAGCGGTGGATGTGGTATACCTAGACTTTAGTAAGGCATTTGATACGGTCTTGCATTATATTCTTATCGATAAACTAGGCAAATACAACTTGGATGGGGCTACTATAAGGTGGGTGCATAACTGGCTGGATAACCGTACTCAGAGAGTAGTTATTAATGGTTCCCAATCCTGCTGGAAAGGTATAACAAGTGGGGTTCCGCAGAGGTCTGTTTTGGGACCGGCTCTGTTCAATATCTTCATCAACGACTTAGATATTGGCATAGAAAGTATGCTTATTAAGTTTGCAGATGATACCAAACTGGGAGGGATTGCAACTGCTTTGGAGGATAGGGTCATAATTCAAAATGATCTTGACAAATTGGAGAAATGGTCTGAGGTAAACAGGATGAAATGTAATAAAGACAAATGCAAAGTGCTCCACTTAGGAAGGAACAATCAGTTTCACACATACAGAATGGGAAGAGACTGTCTAGGAAGGAGTACTGCAGAAAGGGATCTAGGGGTTATAGTGGACCACAAGCTAAATATGAGTCAACAGTGTGATGCTGTTGCAAAAAAAGCAAACAGGATTCTGGGATGCATCAACAGGTATGTTGTGAGCAAGACACGAGAAGTCATTCTTCCGCTCTACTCTGTGCTGGTTAGGCCTCAACTGGAGTATTGTGTCCAGTTCTGGGCATCGCATTTCAAGAAAGATGTGGAGAAATTGGAGAGGGTCCAGAGAAGAGCAACAAGAATGATAAAAGGTCTTGAGAACATGACCTATGAAGGAAGGCTGAAAGAATTGGGTTTGTTTAGTTTGGAAAAGAGAAGACTGAGAGGGGACATGATAGCAGTTTTCAGGTATCTAAAAGGGTGTCATAAGGAGGAGGGAGAAAACTTGTTCATCTTAGCCTCTAAGGATAGAACAAGAAGCAATGGGCTTAAACTGCAGCAAGGGAGGTTTAGGTTGGACATTAGGAAAAAGTTCCTAACTGTCAGGGTAGTAAAACACTGGAATAAATTGCCTAGGGAGGTTGTGGAATCTCCATCTCTGGAGATATTTAAGAGTAGGTTAGATAAGTGTCTATCAGGGATGGTCTAGACCAGTGGTCCCCAACCTTTTTCTTCTGGCGAGCACCAAAAAAAAACGAGCGCTGCCGGCGGGCGCCAAAAAAAACCAAAAAAACCCTGAGGGCTACGCGGGCGCACTTACACCCCCCGGCGGGCGCAATGGCGCCCGCGGGCACCGCGTTGGGGACCCCTGGTCTAGACAGTATTTGGTCCTGCCATGAGGGCAGGCGACTGGACTCGATGACTTCTCGAGGTCCCTTCCAGTCCTAGAATCTATGAATCTATTAATCTATAAGATCCTCTGAGAGGAAACCAGCAGGCCTTTCATCCTGTCTGCCACTGCAACGAAGAGCTAAGTCAACTTAGGTAGGGTTTAGTCCTCTCAGTTTAGAATGCTAAGGCCCATCTAACATCTAAAGAGTGCAGCCTGTACTCCTCGTTAGACCTGTGGGGCTTCGGAAAGAAGACCAGGAGGAAGATGTCCTAATTATAGTGGAACTGCGACACCACCTTTGGTAAGAAGTCTGGATGGAGGCACAGTTGGACCTTATCCTTATAGAAAACTATGTAAGGATCAATGCTTTGATCTCGGAGACCCGTCGGGCCAAAGTGATCGCTACCAAGAAGGTGACCTTCCATGAGAGGAGTAGCGGGGAGCAGGATGCCAATGTCTCAAAGGGGGAACTGTGAGCCGAGAGAGAACCAGATTTAAGTCCCACGGAGGGATCGGGTTGCAGACCTGAGGGTAGAGCCTCTCCAAGCCTTTCAGGAACCTGAGCATCATTTTGTGAAAGAAGACAGATCTGCCCCGAATCAGAGGATGAAGGGCTGAGATAGCTGCCAAGTGCACCTTAATTGATGAAATGGCCAAGCTTTGGAGTTTGAGGTAAAGCAGGTAGTCCAAGATGGATTGAAGCGAGGACCTAGAGGGGGAAACCCCTTGGCCCAAGGCCCAACAGTTAAAGCATTTCCCCTTGGCCAGGTAGGCATCCTGGTGAAGGGCTTCCTGCTACCTAGCAGGATGTGCTGGACTTGTGCCGAGCAGGCCTGTTTATCAGCATTCAGCCACACAGAAGCTACACTGTGAGATGAAGAGATGCTAGGTTCGTGTGGAGCAGATGGCCCTGGTTTTGCGAGAATAAGTCCAGCCAGTGCAGGAGTTCCAGCGGGGCTGCTACGGAGAGATCCACAAGCATGCCGAACCAGTGCTGCCACCATGATGATTCTCACCTTGTCTCTCTTGACGTTCAAGAGGACCTTGTGGATCAAGGGTATCAGTGGGAAAGTGTATAGACGTGCCCCCGTCCACGGGAGCAGGAAGGCGTCAGACAGGGAGCCTCTGGCAAATCTGTGAATTGAGCAAAACTGCTGACACTTCCTGTTCAGTCTGGACACAAACAGGTCCACCTGGGAAGTTCCCCACCTTTGGAAGATCATGTTGACCACCTCTGGGTGGAGTGACCACTTGTGGTAAGATCAAAAGGACCTGCTGAAGAGATCCGCCAGCAAATTCTGGGCTCCCAGGAGGTGCGATGCCTCTCCCTGAATGGCATGCCACACACAGAAGTCCCACAACCTGAGAGCCTCTTGGCACAGGGCAGATGATTGGACTCCACCCTGCTTGTTGATGTAAAACGTGGCGGCAGTGTTGTCCATCAAGAAAGGGGAAAAAACTCATAGGCAGGAGTTGTAAACCAAGCTGGATGTGCAAGCATCTCAGAGAGGTGATTAAGAAAAAGCTGAAAGCCTACAAGGTGTGGAAGATGGGAGGGATCAGCAAGGAAAGCTACCTTGTCAGAGCATGTAGGGATAAAGTGAGAAAAGCAAAAAGCCATGTAGATTTGGACCTTGCAAAGGGAATTAAAACCAATAGTAAAAGGTTCTATAGCCATATAAATAAGAAGAAAACAAAGAAAGAAGAAGTGTGACTGCTAAACACTGAGGATGGTGTGGAGGTTAAGGATAATCTAGGCATGGCCCAATATCTAAACAAATACTTTGCCTCAGTCTTTAATGAGGCTAATGAGGAGCTTAGGGATAATGGTAGGATGACAAATGGGAATGATGATATGGAGGTAGATATTACCACATCCGAGGTAGAAGCCAAACTCGAACAGCTTAATGGGACTAAATCAGGGGGCCCAGATAATCTTCATCCAAGAATATTAAAGGAACTGGCACATGGAATTGCAAGCCCATTAGCAAGAATTTTTAATGAATCTGTAAACTCAGGGGTTGTACCGTATGACTGGAGAATTGCTAACATAGTTCCTATTTTTAAGAAAGGGAAAAAAAAGTGATCCAGGTAACTACAGGCCTGTTAGTTTGACGTCTGTAGTATGCAAGGTCTTGGAAAAAAATTTGAAGGAGAAAGTAGTTAAAGACATTGAGGCCAATGGTAATTGGGACAAAATACAACATGGTTTTACAAAAGGCAGATCGTGCCAAACCAACCTGATCTCCGTCTTTGAGAAAGTAACAGATTTTTTAGACAAAGGAAACGCAGTGGAGCTAATTTACCTCGATTTCAGTAAGGCATTTGATATGGTTCCACATGGGGAATTATTAGCTAAATTGGAAAAGATGGGGATCAATATTAAAATTGAAAGGTGGATAAAGAACTGGTTAAAGGGGAGACTACAACGGGTTGTACCGAAAGGTGAACTGTCAGGCTGGAAGGAGGTTACTAGTGGAGTTCTTCAGGGATCGGTTTTTTGACCAATATTATTTAATCTTTTTATTACTGATCTTGGCACAAAAAGTGGGAATGTGCTAATAAAGTTTGCGGATGACACAAAGCTGGGAGGTATTGCCAATACAGAGAGGGACCGGGATATCCTACAGGATGATCTGGATGACCTTGTAAACTGGAGTAATAGTAATAGGATGAAATTTAATAGTGAAAAGTCATGCATTTAGGGATTAATAACAAGAATTTTTGTTATAAACTGGAGACGCATCACTTGGAAGTAACAGAGGAGGAGAAGGGATGGTATGGTATGATGGGATAGCCTAATTTTGGCAATTAATTGATCTTTGATTATTAGTGGTAAATATGCCCGATGGCCTGTGATGGGACTCTAGATAGGGTGGGATCTGAGTTACTACAGAGAATTCTTTCCTGGGTGTCTGGCTGGTGAGTCTTGCCCACATGCTCAGGGTTTAGCTGATAGCCATTTTTGGGGTTGGGAAGGAATTTTCCTCCAGAGCAGATTGGCAGAGGCCCTGGTGGGTTTTCGCCTTCCTCTGCAGCATTGGGCACGGGTCACTTGCTGGAGGATTCTCTGCACCTTGAAGTCTTTAAACCACAAGTTGAGGACTTTAATAGCTCAGACATAGGTCAAGGGTTTGTTACAGGAGTGGGTGGGTGAAATTCTGTGGCCTGTGTTGTGCAGGAGGTCAGACTAGAAGATCATAATGGCCCCTTCTGACCTTGAAGTCTATGAGTCTATGAACCTCTCATGTCGAGGGGGCCAGGAGATGCATTGGGCCCTGACTGCTCCTGGAAGTCAGTGGCAGGTCCCGGACTGGGCTCGGCACCCTAGGCAGCGTCTCCGCCACCAATTGTGGTTCCAGGGATGACGAGCAGCCTGGCACGGGTCTCAGCTTGTTCTGGGATTCCCATGTAGCTGTCTATGGTATCGGAGAGTGCCCCCTGTCCAACCACAACTTCTTGTGCCTCTTCTTGGGCGTGGGTGAAGGGGAATGGCACCGAAGGGCCTGGTGCCGGTGGAGCACTCCGCACCGAGGCTGATGTGCTCAGTGCTGAGTCGGAGCGGCATGGTTCTGACACAGGGTGTAGGGTAAACCCCATTAGCAGGGCTTTCAGCCAAATGTCCCTGTCCTTGAGAATGCCCGGTCTGAAACTTTTACAGATCCTACACTTCTCTTTAACATGTGCCTCCCCAAGGCACTTAAGACAGCTCTTGTGTGGGTTACTAACAGGCATAGGTTTATGACAGGCAGCACACAGCTTAAATCCAGGGACCGGGGCATGCCCCATCTCTAGGGCAATGCTCCCGATGGGACTCTAACTATTCACTACTTTAACTATTTACAAGAAAAAACTCAGAGAATCCAAGAACAGTGAACCACTAGGGAACTTGGGAGAGCAAGGTGTGAAGGAACTGAGAAGGGGGACTGTTGGCCCCTTACTAAAACTCAGTGGGGGTATTTTGGTTGGCTAGCTCCCAGGACCAAAAGGAAGGGGAAGGGTCAATGGGAAATCAGAACCCTGAGACTGACAGTCCCCAGGAACAATGGGGAGAGGCCAGTGCTCCAGGTCAGCTTGATTGACAGGGTGCAGGCAGGCTAATCAGGGATTCAGGAGGCCAAGGTGGGTCCCATCCTCCGTGTGAGCTGGAATTGCCTGGGACAGACAGAGTGGGGCCAAGCAAAGGAGAGAGAAGGGGCCCGAGCTGAGCTGGGGAGCAGAGCTGTGCCAACCAGAGAAGCAGAAAAGCAGCCTAGGGAGCAGGTCGGTGCTGGGAGGAGAACTGCAGCACTCAGAGCCAGAGGGCCCAGAAAAAGCAGCCCAGGGAGCTGGAGGTAGAGCATCAGCAGCAGTGTTGAGGCAGAGTGGAGCTGGAGCTGGAGCAGTCCAGAACTGGGTGCAGTGAGCAGCTGGGGAGAGTGAGGGGGACCCTGGGCAGCAGGCCCAGCGTAGAGAGATACCCTGACTGGGGAGGGCAACGCTGAGAAGAAGGGTCCTGCTACCTAGAGCCTGAGAGTGTGTGGCCACCGCCAGAGCAAGTGTCCTACCTGCAGCATCCCTGCAGCAGATACAGGGCCTGAGAAGGGGCCTGGGACATGTGAGGAACAGACTGAACTTCCCTTACAGTCCAGAGACGCTGGTTGTGATGTCCCCATGCCATAGAGCAGGGTGACGTGTTTTCCTTTAATCTTTACCATTTTCCCCTTATTTTTTTAAAATGATTGCTGTTTAATAAATTGTATTTGATTTGAACTGTAGGTAATTATCAGTGGGTCAGGGAAGTGTCCAGTGTGGAGAGAGCACCCCAGAGTGGGGACACCCTAGACCAGGGC
>QXTE01000464.1:362992-410231 GCA_003942145.1 Platysternon megacephalum
GGGGGTGCGGGGCTGGCTGCGGGCAGGGCAGGGGGGTGCAGCAGGGGCTGGCCGCTTGCAGGGTGGCGGGTACCAGGGCCGTCCCTAGATATTCTGGGGCCCTACACAGCCCCCCCGTGGGGGTGTATGTGGTACCCCAGGCCTCTGGGGAGGCGGAGCGGGGGGGGCCCAGGCTTCCGTGGGCGGGGCAGGCCTCCGGGGGGGTGGGGCTGGCTTGGAGGGCAGGGGGGAACCACCCCCCAGCACTCACCGGCGGCGCGGCTGGGTCTGGGTCTCTGCACTTCCCGCCACCGGTGAGTGCAGGCCTGGCCCTGCTGCAGAGCTCAGGGGAGTGAGGGCGGGGCGGGGCTGAGCAGGGGGAATGAGATCACTTCCCGGCCAACCGGAGCTGATCAAAGCCGCAGCGCTCCCTCGCACAGCGGCGGGAAGAGGGTTACACGTTTAGCCGGCGCCGGGTGAGCATCCCAGACATTTTGGGCACCGCTTTTTGGCGCCCTCAAATCTTGGCGCCCTAGGCGGCTGCTAGTTTGCCTAGTGGTTGCACCGGCCCTGCCCTAGCCCTGCCCTAAGTGACCACGACAAGGTTGGGGGTTGAACTCCCCCCAGGAATCCTGGGCCCAGCTTTGTTGGGGTTACAAGGACTCTGCCACACAGGAGCGTGGAAGGGGAGCCCTTGAGGTCAAGCAGACCTCTGGGTAAAGGAAGTGGGAGCGAGAACTCAGATCCTTTCACTAGCCCACTTCACCGGGGTAGTGTAAAAGCCAGGAAACTTTCTCACAATAGCGGGACCATTCCCCCGCTTACACATATATTGGCACATGAGTGTGGGGCTCCAGAGGGTGCCAGAGCTGGCCCTACAGATACCACTAAGGAAAAAATTTCCGACATCTGTTCACATGCCCATACACCTAGCATGGAATCGACATGAGCAAGCACTCAAAGAAGAAACAGTGGATTCAGCTGAGTTTTTGTTTGAGTTAATGGATTTGCCAACTCCACCTACGCTAATAGGATTCACCATTCTACCTTGCATCGTTGGCCCCTGCCTCCAAGCAGGTCCTGTGCTTCAGAGTATGGGCAAAATTCATGACACAGCAATGCTGTGGGGAGCTGAGCCCTGTTGTGATTAACTGATGCCTTTAAGTCTAAGAGACCATTACCCCATATGAGAAGCCACAAATAGAACCATTATTGGGGGAAACAATTCTCTGGCCCCTGTAACTCTCCAGTGTATTAGAGCATGAGCCTTCAAGGCCGCAGTGCATGGGGCAAGTGAGTCCCAGCAGAATTTCAATAGGAGTTGGACTGTACTCCAGGATAGTAATACTCATATAGATAGTGGACTAGCAAATAACAACCAACCAGAATTTCCAAAAATACCCATCAGTATCAGAAAGTTAACATTTTCACAGGGCTCAGAGCCCAATCCAAAGCCTACTGGAGTCTTCCCATTGAATGCTGTTGGAGCTGGATCAGGAGGGAAGTGCCCACCTATGCTTCAAGCATGTTTACAGATCCATGTTATAAGGCCAGAAGGGACAGCTGTGATCTAGTCTGTTACACTTTTGTCCTGCACTATTGATATGCAGCTATTTCTTCTCAGATAAAACATTGGTGGATACTCAGAAAGGATAATGTCAGTTTGTAAAAATAAATAAATGAATAAAAAGGTTGTGGCTGGAACCTAATTGATTGGAGATGTCAGGGTTCAAAATATTAGTGCATGTGGACCAAATCTGTAAGGTGCTCAGCAGAAGAGCTCATCAAAATGTTTACAATGAAAAGTTTTCTTTGAAAAATATCCTTCTTTTTCATAGAAAGTGTTCACAAAGACATTTTGATTTTTTTTCAAAACTTTTCATTCTTTTTGGGCTTTTTGAGTGTTTTCTGTTTTTTGTTGCTGTTGGTGAACTATTTTCCTCTTTCTTTGGCCATTTTCCTTCTAAAAATGGCTGAAATCCTGTTTTCTGTTCCTATCATTTTTTATTTTAATTTGAGAAAATGGGGAAAGTTTCAATAGAAAGTTTCATGAAAAAAAATCAAACCCTGCGGGGGGGGGGGAATGAAATTTTTGTGAGATTAATTCTTTCCCTTTTTCTGACCAACTCTACTCAGCACCTTCAACTGCAATGACTTTCGGTGGGAGCTGAGGACACACAGCAACTTTCAGAAAGTACTCCATACCACGTTAGACTGGGCCATACATAAGGCCCAGAAGAGTGACTCGTTGTGCGAATACTCAGGCAAACTTCAAGGACAGGAAAACAGGCTATTTCCTAGGTGATCAAAGAGTCTTTCATGCCTCATCTTACAAGCCTTAATCAACTGAACAAGGAGCACACATATCAGAATGCAAGATGGGGTTTGTGGACTGTGAGGCACAAGATACTTTCAGTCCTTAACAAACCCCTTTCTCTTCGTACACTCAGATCTCTTCTGCCTCCGAAGCTGAGCCCCCAATTCCCATCTGTTCAAGAATCTTTATCAGGTAAATTCCAGGCTCTGAATCCTCCCCCTTCATTTAGTTGAGAGATGCCAGCTTGTTCCTTGTTCCTCTCAGGCTGCTCCAGAGTCTTTAAAAAATCTCCACCCATGTTTTCTTGTAGGTGCCAAGGACACTGGTGCGTCATCCCCCCAGAAGCCTGGAGATGTCTGTTAGCGTGAGTGACACCTCATGGAATGTCTGATATTTCCCTGCCCTGCATTGCTCAGAGGGGCCTGATTCGGTTACTCTGCGGCCTTTTGTGCCAGCAGGTGCAAAGAGGCTGTAAAGCCAAATGGCCAAACCCCCAACCTCCTCCCTACTGTGGACAAAACACAGTAAAGGGCCTCTCTGGCAGGCACAGAGCTGACACTCTCTGCAAGTGCCCTCAGTGCAGGGGTCATTACAGGGGTAGAAGAAGATATAGCCGGGGTCATCCTTAGCCCTGGCTATTCCACAACTGACATAGGGCCCATAATGACCTTGGGCAGCTAGGCAAAAGGTAGGGCTGCACTCAGGGCTAACCAGTGTTGGGGGCTCATCCTGAAGTCAGCAGATAGGGGTGGTGTGGGAGTGAAAAAGCTCCCCGCTTGCAGTCCATGTACTGGGCTCTGCAGCGTTGGAGGGATGAATCCTCCCCAGGGTCAGCTCTGGCAGAGTGGCCACTGACAGACCCAGTAGTGTAGCTGCCACTTAATATGCAGGACACTCAGGCAATTTCCATTTATGGCTGTCTTGACTTGTTTTTTAGGAAAGGAACTCCCAAACCATACAGTGCTCCCTCAGGTCCAGGCATTCAGAGGTTAATCCGCCCCTGCTCTCTTCCCTAAAGCCCATTAAGTATTATTATTCCATGAATATTCAATCTGACTGGTCCAACCTTATCTCAATCCAATAGTTACAGCTTCACCCTCTGCTCTCCCTCCTTTATCAAGAGGGGGCATTTGAACACCTGGCCTGCAAGGCCTCACTGCTTACTCTGATAACAAGGAGCGGCTGCCTTGACAGGTGCCTGGGATAAAATAAACTGTGAAACTGAAAGTCCAAGCTCCTGGTTAGCTCAGGGCACCATTATAGGAAGCCCCTTGGGGTTATCATTACTGGTATCAGGCTGAAGAGTCTAATGATTCAGTAGTGGAGACATTATGGGGTTTCAGTGTTTTTCTTTTTAAACAGATGAGAAAGTGACCAAGCTGAGGCTGCCCTGTGTGCTAGTGGCTGGTGACAGTTGGGAGGATTTCTGTGCATGGTGTGTGGTTATGAGTCAGTAACTCCACTGTCCACTGGTTTTGCACAGTCCCATTTAGTGGGAAAATAACCAATTATTTCTCTGTTCTTAGTAACAGGGGAACTTTCTGGGCTGTAGCAGATCCAGTCACTTTTAAAGGATTGTTTTTCAGCCTTAAAAAGCACAAAATGCTGAGACAAAGGGTTGGAGATGGTGCAGTTTCCCAGGCTGTTTATGCTGCACACAGCTTCAGTGTATTGGCTGGTGATTTGGGGCTGTTTCTCTGAAATCAGTGTATTTTATATGCACCTCGCTATCACCCCCAGTAAATGCCCCACCCTGACCCTGTATGTACCTCAGTCCATGCTCCCCCAATATCCAGGACAACCCTTAATTCTCCCTTGATCATGCCATCTATCCTCTGCCTCTACAATCCACCCGCTCTGTATCCTCACTCTTCTACGGACTTGACTTCCCTGCCCTGTCCCCTGCTCCAGCTTTCCAAAGAGTCCCCATGTTCTGAGGCCAGGGAGTGCACACAGCTCCTTGCCACCTCTCTATGTCCCCCAGTATATGTCTCTTCTGGTCATCTACACCATGGAGAGCCATGCCTCCTCCCAGACTCGTTCTATGGTCTCCTAGCCTGTCTATGGCTCCCCATCTGTGGCTCAGCTCAGCACCAGCTGCTGCAGCAGCAAAGCCTGAAGTAAACAGCAAGTCCGTTTATAGTATTAATCGTTTATGTTGTTCTTTATACACCTAGGCAACACTTTATATCTTTAAACCAGTAACCTCTCACAAAACTACTCAAAGCACTTTCTCACCATGACCAACAAATCAAGAGGTATTTGGGGTTTGTAGTCCAAGCCACTAATAGCAATATGCTGTTGCATGTGGGGTACAGAGAGATATAGTCCTTTCTCCTGGTACATTTATGTAATGGTTTCTGTTTAGTTATTGTTGAGTCTTTGGTGATGCTCTGTGTTTCTCTGATATAAATGCTTCTCTTCCACAAAAGCCTATTGGATAAATCCTCATAAACTCCTCTCCTGTTGTGTACAGTATCTGATATTGTTCACAGTGGAAATAGCAGGGTACTGTACTTGTATGAAAATTTTCCACATGTATATTTACAGTGCTGCATAAATGTTACATTATTACAGTAATTTGGCGTTATGGGCACTAATGAAAACAGAAGGGTCCCTCTTTGGGGTTGTACAGCGCAAAACAACCCAAAAGTTCACTGCAAAGCAATGGAAAGGGCAGCAAGAATTCCCCCCATAGCCTAATTCTTATCCCTGCTTCTGTTCCACTGTCTCCCTTGGCTAGAACCCCGAGTACACCGCACAGTACTTGGTCCCAACTTAAGTTGCTCTTTACGTTCTGAGCAGGGTGAGGCCCTTCCCTTTCAGAGCTATCATGCAGCAGATTTCTAATTCTTATTACTACAGTGTGCTTATTGCTTTAGAAAAATGAAAGTGGCGTTGGTCCCTGCCCCACAAGAGCTTACAATCCAAATTAGACAAACAGAAAAAATTGGGTGGGGGGAGAGGATGTTTGAAATCACTAGAGGTGATGGGGTTGATTTAAGTACTTTGGGGGGCAGTGTCATTTGCTTGGGGGAGAGGGTCCTTGGTCTTGTTCTGTCTCAGACTAAGGTCAATTTACACAGCAGGAGCAGATGGCCCTACACTGGAGGAGTGCAGGGCAGGGGACCTGTAATGCACAGCATATTCTAACTTCTCTGCAGCTCTTTGTTTCTCCACCCCCAATTACATTTGTGACTCTCCACAATATAGTATCATCACGATTTTAATTAACATGCTTTTCCTCTCTCTTTCACACCTAAGAACTGAACATCTCATTGGGGCACCTCCTCGCCATGCGTCCGTTCCATTGCCATAGGGAGATGGACCATCAACCCGAGTTTATATCCAACTGCAGTTCCGTTTTCAGGTGAGACAATAACACTGAACGTTTACATAACGTGTCTTGGCTTCAGAGTGCTTCATATACACTCACTGACCAAGCTTCCCAGCTCTTCGGGAGGCAGATCACCATTCCTCCATACACCGGATGAGAAACTACCGGTGCCGGAGATGAAGGGCCCGTGTCAGAATTTACAGGACCCCAGGGTTTTACAGCTACGATCCCTCCTTTGTGTGCAGAGTTGTGAGAGTAGCTGGGAAACCCCTTCCCCCAAAGCGCTTGCAGCTGGGATGCGGGACGCAGCCCTGCTGCATGTTCCAGGCTTAGCTATTTTCACTGCATTTGAATGGTCATTCTCCAACTTCCCTTATCCACTCGTACCCGCCCCCTGCCCTGAGGACGCCATGCAGCAGGAGACAGGAAAGCGGAAACTGGACTAAATGAGCCGGAGCAGGGGAGACGCAGTAATAGGAGGGGGGTCGCCCACCGCTTCCCCTGGGTGCCTCCCAGGTAAATATGCCTGCGGGAGCCAACCGCCGGGGTCCGCAGCAGACGCTTGTTGGGGCTCCCTCTGCTTCTCCGGCCGCAGTGGGGCGGCGCTGGAGGAGGGAACCCTGCTGGAGACAGAGCAATGTCAAATGGCGCGGGGAGGGACCGGGCAGAGCCTGGGCTCATCCCCCTGCTGGGAGCAGCTCCAGCGAGTCCAGCACCAGCGGGATCAAGCCGGGGCGAGCGGGGCTGTGTGAGTGGGGAGGCGGCTCCTTTGGGGAAGGACTCAGGCGGATCCCGCACAACCCGCTGTAGCAGCAGATGAAGAGCCCAGCCCATGCCCTGGAGCTAATGAAAGGGCCAGTGAACGGGCGGCCCCAGCCCGGACAGGGAAAACAATCCTGAGCCGGGTGGGAGCAGCAGCCAGGGCTGCCCTGAGAGGATCCTAGCGGGCCAGGGAGCGCGCAGCCCCTGAGACAGGGGGATCCCAGTGTAATGGCTGGTGCCCTGGGTCTGGACTCATGTACATCAGGACATCGGACAGACACTTCCCCGTGCATTTCCCTGAGGGAGCCATGCCCCCCTTGAGGGCAGAGGGCCAGAGCCTGTCCGGCCCCGCCCTGTTTCTGGGAAATCCCGTGACTGGGATGCAAGGGAAGTCGTGGGCCCTGCCCCACCAGGGGGCAGCAGATAAAACCGGCCTTGCCTGCACTACAGAATGACTCGGTGACTTATGTTAAGTCGACATACAGCCACCACATCCACACTGCTTCTGTCTGTGGTGCGTGTCCTCACCAGGAGTGTGTCCACTCACTGAAGTGGGGCATTGTGAGGCACTCATAGCTGGAGCCCCCACCCTGGGGCTGACAGCCTGAACTGTGGGCCTGGCATGGGGCACGTACAGCTGGAGTGTGCGGCTAGCAGGTTCCCTGCAACACAGCAGCCAGCCTGCGAGTGCCCAGCTGGAGACGGGATTCTGGGGGCTGTCAGGTTCTCCACACTGCAGCAGCAGCCCTGGGAGCCCCATCTGCAGGCAGGATTCTTGATGCTGCTTGGAGCTCCAGGGCAGGAAGCCTACCAGCAATGAAATTGACATTGTTGTCAGTTTCACAACTGCTATTATTTCACATTTCCTCTTTGGCTCAGGCTGTCAGCCCCTGGGGATAGAGGGCTCCAGCTGTGGGGACAGAGGGCTCCAGCTGTGAGCCCAGCACAGGGCTGAGAGCCAGCAGACGATGTAAGTAACACAGTGTCTGTACAGACACTGCATTGCCCTAACTACATCAACCTAAGCACTATGCCTCTCCTGGAGATGGTGATGTAGTTGACAACTTACATTGGTGGGAACTACATTTTAGTGTAGATGCTTACAGGGTTAGGTCGTTGACTTAACTCTGTAGTGTAGACCAAACCACAGCATCCCTCTGCACATGTTGGGCCGTGCGGCCAATTGCATGGGTCTGTGTAAAAAGGGTCTGTGTAACTACTGCCCAAAGATGCTGGGCTGGGTCTGGTAGGATACTCCACGTCTCCCCACTGTATGAGGCTTCCCATCAGAAAGCCCAATGGGCTATTTCAGGGGCAGCGTGAGGGATGGATGGGAAGTGCTGCCAGGCTGAGAATGCAGGAATGGAACTTCCACACTGTCATGACAGCAGGAGCCCGTTACACATGAAATGGCCCCTTTCCCACTGTGCTCTGAGCTAATGCACTGAGTGGTGCCTTACTTAAGGTAACCAGGAGAGCCTAGTAGAGCGAGCCCCGTGCAGTTCCTCACCTGACCCCTGCTGGAGTTGCTCTGCCTCCCTCCTTCAATGGGCAATAATATACACCTCACAGTTTGTATCTGGTTCCCACAGAATCTCAGCTCAGCTCTGTTTAGCTCAGCTTTGGAAAGATGCTGTGGGACAGATGCCCAGCTGCTTTAAGTTTGGGTAGCTCCAGTGAGTAGAATGGAGCTACACTGATTTACACTAGCGGATCTGGCCCTGTATATTTTCCAACTGTAAGCTTAAGGCATTACGTACACTTCCCTTGTTTACTCCTTGGGAAATTCTGTGCCAAAAAATTAAAAATTCTGCGCATAATATTTTAAAATTCTGTAAATTTTATTTGTCAAAATAACACTATATAATCATGCCACTTCCAACTATTTTGGTAATTTATTTAAAAAATACCTGTCAGCAAGGTTGTTTGTAACAATATAGACACAACATTTTCCCCAGGAGTAGAGAGTTAAAGAAACCCCTATGACAACCAAGTTCCTGTTTCTCTGCCCCCCAGATCCCAGCCATGCCCCCCTAGTCCAGAAACTCTCACCCCCTACCCCCCAAGATCCCAGCCGTGGCCCCTCCCAGCCCAGACACTCACACCCTCTATGCCTCAGAGGCCAGCTGCAAGGCCCCCCATCCCCAGCCCAGACACAAACTCCCCCTACCCCCCAGAGCTCAGGCGTGCCCCCTCCCCAGCCCAGACATTCACACCCCCTAACCCCCAGAGCCCAGCTGTGGCCCCCCCAGCCCAGACACTCACACCCTACCTTCCCCCCGAGCCCAGGGATCCAGAGGGAGAAACAGCCTGATGCTGGGTCCTGGGCTTGCATGGAGTTTCCTGCATGCCGGGAAACCTCCAGTTCCCTCCCCCAGCCTTGTCTTCTATTTGCGAGCTGAGCTCTGCCAGATTCAGTGGCCCCTAGTGGTGGCCAACAACTCTGCCGCCCATTTCTGTGGGGAAAAAAAAGGAAATCCTGTGTGCACAACATTAATATCTGCAAAATTCTGCACTGTGCAGTGGTGCAGAATTCCCCCAGGAGTACTTGTTGTATAAATGCTAAATAATTATGCCTCTTTGTGCTCTTGGCACAGAGGAATAGCAGGGAACTTTTCAGCCAGAGCAGCAAAGTATAAAATAGCGCAGAAACTGCATGAAGCAGCAGAGAAAAGAGCAAGAAATACCCCCATCTAACACTGACTCTCAGCTTTGTTTGTTTTGCACTCTCCCTGGGGGAGCAGTTTCCTGGAAGTACTTGGTCCCCCTTGGGATTTGAAACAGCAAACTACAACAGGGAGATAGTTGGGTCCCTCCTGGTAGCAAGTAGAGCTCACTCTTGAACTTGGTGGCGGGGAGTGGGGGAAAGAGAGGGAGTCTTTTTTTGTGGGAGGAGATGGGAGGTTCCAGCAGCAGAAGTTCTGGGTTTAGAGGGCAGTAGACAATGACAATCCTTAGTTCCCTTATGCACACTATCAACCCTTCACTGCCTTACCCATTAGCTCTGTTCCTTCATCTTTCTATTGCTCTCTCTTCTCTCCCAGCTCAGTCCCCTCTCTCTCTCTCACTGTTATTGTCAGTGCTGAGTACTGGCATTGCACACAGTTGTTTGTAGTGGATGTTTAGTCTTTTCTTCTCCTAGCTTCAGTAGCTTTTTGTTGTTTTTTCATTGTGGTTATTGAATGCAGAAATTTCTACATCTGGGCTTTGCTAGGTTAACTGTCAGCTTTCCCAGATCTCCAGCTCTACTCCTATCCTTCTTTTCATGTGCCTTGGGAGTAGTTTAAAGACCACAACCAGTCATTGCATCCTAAACCCCATTCTAGTACATAGATTTCTTTTAGTGTTCTCAGACTTATAATTACATGACTGTTTTCAGGGCTCTGCTCAAATATCTGGTTCTGGAGGTGCACTACAGGGATTCTTGCTGTTGTGGTTTTGATCTTGTGTATTCACCTTGGTAAGTATTTAAGTAATTTTAAAATAAAGTATTATATACCTCTACAGTCAAGAGAACTCCAGATTTTCATATAGAACCAAAGCCAAATTTAGCTTGTTCATAACTTCCATTATCTGACAGTTGAATAGGTCTCCCTTGAGAAAGACACTTCATTTTAAGACTCAGTTTCAAGACTGGAGAGGTGAAACCCATAGCAGTAGAAACGGTAAGGGCCATATGTAAGTCCTGTTTACATGTGACTTGTGAATGCGCTACCTTGTCTATTTCCAGATTCAAGAAAACACTCCTTCAGTTCACTATTTCCCTGGCCCTGACTCTTTAAAAAAATGAAAGCTAAATTAATGCAGAAACTGATGAGACTGCCAAAAAATGCTGCTCTGGCATAACAGCCAAGGCTGGCTCAGTTGAACACTGAAGTTATCAGAAGTTGGGGATTTTTTTTAAAAATTTGGTAATTTGGTCTGTTGCTTTCACAAGCTGTCTTGTGGTTGTAATTAGACTGTAATCTCTTTAGGCCAGGTCTATTTTATGAGGCTGTTCAGCATCTAGCACCCTCTAGGAAACATAAAAATGATACAAGTTCATTAAATTTAAATCTCAGCTCAATGTTATATTTGATTTACTGTAATATTTTCAATTGTTCTGAGCTCTTGTCTGCAGAGGGCATACATTCAGGGCTGGTCTAGAAAGCCTGCTCTGGGAGATCTGACTGGCAGAAATGTGATGGTTTGTTGTTGTTTTTTAGCAGTAAATAGCTCATCAGGGAAAGGTTCTTCTGGCTCTCCTCCTCCGGAACCATGCCCTGCCGACTGGCTGTACCACCAAAGGAAATGTTACTACTTCTCTGAGAAAGAAAAGGACTGGGATTCCAGTCAGAGATTTTGTTCCTCACACAACAGCTCCCTAACTGTAATTGAAAACCAGCAGGAACTGGTAAGGGAATGAAATATGATAGTTTCACCCCCTCCCATCTCCTGGGATCTATGTGATTCCCCACTCTCTCATTCTGCTCTCTCATCTGAATGGCTGTAAATCCAGTACAAGGAGTATGACAAGGCACAGTGCACAGAAATACATGAACATAAGAACGGCAATACTGGGTCAGACCAAAGGTCCATCTAGCCCAGTATCCTGTCTTCCAAGACTGGCCAATGCCAGGTGCCCCAGAGGGAATGAATAGAACAGGTAATCATCAAGTGATCCATCCCCTGTCACCCATTCCCAGCTTGTCCTCTGGAGCTGCCGTCTTCAACCCCGGTAGATAATGTTTTAGAAGTTGCCCATGGAATGCCTCATTTAACCTTTGGATTGATCACATTCACAAATGCTGGTGTCTGTTTTCACAGACAGTCGCCTCAATGTCCCGTGTTTCTTATCTGTAACCAGACATAAATTCTCTCAGAGTTACCAGGACCCACCGAGGACAACTAGCCTGGATACTTGTGTTAGCCCCAGGTTGGGAGTGAGGTAACAATTCTCTTCCACTGAGATTTGCCATTTCTCTTGAATTTTATATTTCAGTGCTGGGATGTTAGAAGTGGTCCCACTCCAGCCCAGCTCTGAAATATAGGAAGAGATTCTCTCCTTTCCCTGGTCTGTCCCTTAAATGGAGCTGCAGCAGTGCACAGGGCCCAAAAAAGCCCCATAGCCAGCCAGAAGAGAATTGCCTCAGCTGAAGGGAGTGCTGCACAGCCCCCATCCCTAACCTCAGCATAGTGGTCATACTGGGGGCAGAAGGGGAGTCTGCAGAGAACAAGCTGCTCTGTGGGTTCTGGGTAGCTCCATGTTGCAAAGCTGCACACAACCAACCCAGGAAGGTCTGTTCTGAATTAGAGTTGGCTTTTGGGCTGTGCTTAGTTGTGCTAGGGACACACTGGCCCTAGCCACCACAGAAGTTTGCTTCCCTTTGTCTCCACTCTGTCCAGACTGCACCTGGGTGTGCGGTGGCTCCTAGACGGGCAGTACATACTCCCACCCTACACCTTCACTACAGGAAACGTTGCACTGTGCTGAAGCTCTTTATCTTCACTTTCAAGACCCTCTCTTATCTGTCTGCTGACTATCTCTGCTCTCATTTTCTCCTACTTCCCACCTTGCTCTGTATACTCCTTCCAGTTTTGTTGCCTCACTGCTCCCTTCATCTTCTTCCATGCTTGGTTTGGCACCATCTGTTTTCTTGCTTCCAACACTTGAAACAATTCCTCTCTCTTCATTCACGTCCCTCTATAAAACCTATTTCTTCGAGGAATCTTTCTTCTGGTCTCTACACCAATGATTTCTCCAACCTGCTTTGCCTAAACTGTTGTCCACTGTTCTGTAGGCTGTTCAGTGCAGGGACATAACTTATTCTCTATTTTGTACAGTCCTGTGCTCATGAGTCTATGTAAATACTTAATAATTGTCTATGTTCACCCAGGTTCTTATAGTAGACTCTATACATCGCTACAGTGTCAGAGCGCCTCCATGGCTCAATATAAATGCTTAATATTAGACCATGGCAGTCTTTTGAGCAGAGACTTCCAATCAGGCTGAATCTTGAGGTGCTTTTTTTATGTGGATATCACAGGATCCACACTTATGATTTTGATGTCAGCTCTCAAGAGGTGAAAGGCTGGTACATTAACCCATAGTCCTCTGGAAGAAGGGAAAGATCATCCTTTCATTTTCTAGTCTGGAACAAAGATTGCTCCTTGTGGTTTTTTTCCTACAGAACTTTATAATGAAAATAACAAAGCAAGATCCGTGGATTGGACTTCAGAAGACAGGAGAAGAATTCCATTGGGTAAACGGGACTCCATTAGATACAAATCTGTAAGTTGATATTGACTTGTATTGCCCTGGATACATGATAACAGAAGGGTTAATGAAGGGTTCCTGGAATAAGCAGAATTTATGGAGTGATTTGAAGGTAGAGTTAAAATGCTGACGATACAAGTAGCATTGTCTCTGATGCATCTGAGATTGAGACTGCAGAGAGGATGAGAGACTGGGGTAGGCAGCTAGATTTTTGAATCTTTCATGTAGCATTGGCAAAATCATAGGAGGTGTTAAGGTGGAGAGAAAGCTGAGAACACAAATGAAAGAATCCTAAGGAGCAAAGAGAGAGAGAGAGGAGGAAGAGGACTTACTAAAGTTGATGCTGAAGGAGTGGTCAGCAAAGCAGGAATTAATCCAAGAAAGCCCAAATTTAGAGTCTGAGAGGAGAGAGATCAGTGGTATAAAGGCAGCAGGCACATCAGAAAGGCTGACAGAGAAGTGCCCCTTTGAATTAGCAAATCAAAGATTCTTTGTGACCTTGGTCAGGCATTTTCACTGGAACGGAGAGGGCTGAGGATAGACTGGAGGGGACCAAGGAGAGGAGGCCAAGGCAGCAGGAGCAGTCAGCATACCTTAAGGTACATCTACACGGCACACCACTGGTGGCAGTGTGTAGGATATGTGTAGCTGCATGCTGCAGGGGAAAATCAGGCTGTGTCCACACTGCTGGTGTGCAGTCACACACAGCCGTGAAAAGCTCTGGTCTGGGGGTGGCAGCGGAGAAAGTCTTTGGCAGTGGTGACTTGCAGGAGTCTTCCCCATTGCTCCCCCTCTATTAGGGCCTTTCACTTATGCCAGGGTCTTTCACTGTGGCAGGGAATCCCCTTTACTGGAGCCTTTCCCCAGTGCCTTCCCCCACCCTTGAATTTCCCTACTGCTGGAGACTCTCCCCATGGCAGGGAAAGTCGCTGGTAGTGGGACACTGCTAAAGATAGCAGTGTAGACAGGGAAGGAACTGCTTGGGCATGTAGAGAGCCGTATAGGGTATGAGTGCAGGTGTATTTACTTGCCTAAGGAATGCTTCACCATTGGGAAAAGGGGTAAAAAGTGAGGTGGCAAAATTTGCAGGTGATACAAGACTACTCAAGATAGTTAAGTCCAAAGCAGACTGCAGATAGTTACAAAGGGATCTCACAAAACTGGGTGAGTAGGCAACAAAATGGCAGATGAAATCCAATGTTGCTAACTGCAAAGTAATGCACATGGCAAAATATAGTCCCAACTATACATATAAAATGATGGGGTCTAAATTAGCTGTTACCGCTCAAGAAAGAGACCTTGGAGTCATTGTGGATAGTTCTCTGAAAACATCCACTGAATGTGCAGCAGCAGTCAAAAAAGCAAACAGAATGTTGGAAATAATTAAAAAAGGGATAGATAATAAGACAGAAAAATATCATGTTGTGCAGCACTTACCTCAGGCAGCCCCTCGTTAGCGGCACAGCAGGGCTAAGGCAGGCTCCCTGCCTGCCCTGGTTCTGCATGGCTGCTGGAAGCGGCCGTCATGTCCCTGCAGCCCCTAGGCACAGCTGTGATCAGGAAGGCTCCGCATGCTGCCCCTGCCCCAAGCGCCAGCTCCGCAGCTCCCATTCACTAGGAACTCCTGCCAATGGGAGCTGGAGGGGCGGCGCCTGAGGGCGCAGGTAGCGCGCTCCGCACAGAGCTGCCTGGCCATCCCTGCGCCTGGGAGGAGGATGTGCCAGCCGCTTCCAGGAGCCACATGGAGCCAGGGCAGGCAGGGAGCCTGCCTTAGGCCTGCTGCACCGCTAACCAGGAGCCGCATGAGGTAAGTGCCGCCCAGCTGGGGCCCGAACCCCCACCCGCACCCCAACCACTGGGCCCAGGTTGGAGCCCCCTTCCGCACCCTAACTCCCTTCCACAGCCCACACCCTAACCCCCTGCCCGAGCCCTGAGCCCACTCCTGTGCTCCAAACCCCTTGGCCCCAACCCGGAGCCCCCTCCTGAACCCCAAACCCCTAATTCCTGACCCCACCCCAGAGCCTGCACCCCCAACTGGAGCCCTCATCCCCTCCCGCATCCCAGCCCCCCGTGAAAGAGTGAGGGTGGGGGAGAGTGAGTGTCGGAGGGAGCGGGGAGTGAGTGAGTGGGAGGTGGGGCCTCAGAGAAAGGGCGGGGCCTTGGGGGAGCCTTGGTCCAGATCTGCTGCAGCCGGGGGACGGGTGCCCCTCCCCCGGCCCCAACCCTGCCCTGGATCGGAACTCCTGTGGCGGGGAGAGGCGCCTCTCCCCCCCTCCACCCCCAGCCCAGGTGCTGCGGTAGGGAGAGAGAGCCGGGGGGAGTCCTCTCTCCCTGCCATAGCCCCGGGGCAGGCTGCACCCCAAACCCCGCATCCCCAGCCCCACCACAGAGCCAGCCCCCCGAGCCAGAGCCCTCACCCCCAGCCTTCTGCCCCAGCCCTGATCCCCACTCCCACACACCGTATCCCCTCGGCCCAACCCCCGCCACATGAAATTTGTTATGTGCACCAATATGGATGATGTCACACATCACCTCCATATTCGTGCAAATAACAAAATTTATTCCGCACATGTGTGGGAAAAATGAGAGGGAATAGTGGCCAGGACTCAAGCCATAAACGGCTTTAATCATAGAGTCAACAGCTAAAATATTACCCAGAAGCAAATAGTGAGCTAGTGCGGTTAACAAAGGATAGGTGTACTATGGTGTACTGATTTCCATTTCTGCAGCTGTCCTAGCTTTCATGAAGACTTCATGGGTAGCCCCACATACAGCTCAATGCATTTATCCAGTCTGGAGGTCACAGGTGCCTGGAGAACTGTGACAAGGGCCACATCTGAGAAAAATGGGGCACAGCCTAGCAGGGCTGCCCAGAGGATTCAGGGGGCCTGGGGCAAAGCAATTTCAGGGGCCCCTTCCATAAAAAAAAGTTGCAATACTATAGAATACTATATTCTCGTGGGGGCCCCTGCGGGGCCCAGGGCAAATTGCCCCACTTGCCCNCCCCCCCCGCCACCCGGCGGCCCCGGGCAAAATAAGCATTTAAAAACCTTCTGCATCTCGGCACAAACCCAGTTTTGAGAAAAATTCTTTTCAAGTCACCTTTACAAGATATCACTGGTTCTCAGCATCAGCTAGTGCTAAAAGGCACTAAAGCTCATTAAAAGGATTGGACAAATATTTTCCGTCAACTTTTTTGGATTGAAAACTAGGGGTTTTTAAAAAGCAGAAAAAATCACGGACAATGTCTGCTTTCCTTCAAAATGTGTTGGTTTTTTTTAATTGAAAAGCTGAAATTAGTCTGGCAAAACCTGAACATGGTTTGGGGTTTCAGAAGTGTGTGGCCAAATATTTGCTGCTTGCTGTGTTTGATTGTTTAAAGAAACAATAAAAAAATTCAGCTTAAAAAAAATCCAAAATTTTTGAACCACCTCAGCGTGTGACCAAACGCCTGAGCCCATCCAGTCAGAGATTTTTTCAGGTTTCTGATACTCTGCTGGCTTCCTTGACTCATATCTGTCTCCATAACTTTGGGTTCATTTAGGTTAGAACATAAGAACATAAGAATGGCCATACTGGGTCAGACCAAAGGTCCATCCAGCCCAGTATCCTGTCTACCGACAGTGGCCAATGCCAAGTGCCCCAGAGGGAGTGATCCTAACAGGTAATGATCAAGTGATCTCTCTCCTGCCATCCATCTCCACCCTCTGACAAACAGAGGCTAGGGACACCATTCCTTACCTATCCTGGCTAATAGCCATTAATGGACTTAACCTCCATGAATTTATCTGTTTCCTAGAGACTGGCTCCATGGGGTCCCTCACAAACTGGAGATGGTTACTGTGGATTTGTCTTTAGTATAACTTATGTACATACTCCACGAACTGAGCATTTGAGCTTGTTCCAGAATCTGGGATGAGCCTATGTTGTGAAAACTGAAATGCTCAAAATAGCACATGCATGTGAATGGACACAGGGTGCTAAAATTAAATTAACCCAGGGGGTCTCAAACTGGGGGTCGGGACCCCTCAGGGGGTCACGAGGTTATTACTGGGGATCGCGAGCTGTCAGCCTCCACCTCAAACCCTGCTTTGCCTCCAGCATTTATAATAGTGTTAAATGTATAAAAAAGTGTTTTTAATTTATATGGGGGGGTCGCACTCAGAGGTTTGCTATGTGAAAGGGGTCACCAGTACAAAAGTTTGAGAACCACTGAATTAACCCCTCTGGAGCCTCGGGGAATGCAGGGGAGGGGGGGTCTCCCTTGGTAGGGTTGGGAAGGAGGTGGTGTCGGATATTGCTCTTCTCATGTGATCCCTTCCCCATGGCTCTCTTGGCTCTATCACTGTTAATCTAAAGTGGCTAATTTTAAATGAAGCTACCCTCCCCTGACATGAATCTCCCTATGGCACTGAAATTAAATGTAGACTATAATTTGGCATTTGAGAACTGAAAGGGATGGTAGCCCTAAGGGAAAAGATAACAGCTTGGCTCTTTGTGTTAAATAGCTGTCTGCAAACCTCAAACTGCTGAATGAGCTTTAGGGTAGGGAAGGCTGTGCCTCCCCAAACGGCCTGGTCCTACCCCCTATCCGACCCCAACCACTTCCTGCCCCCCTCAGAATCCCCGACCCATCCTGCTCCTTGTCCCCTGACCGCTCCCCCCCGAGACCCCCTCAACGACCACCCCAGGACCCCACCTCCCACGAACCCCCCCTGCTCCCTGTCCCCTGACTGCCCCGACCCCTATCCACCCCCTGCTGAGTTGTGACAGACCCCTGTAACACCCACGATCCAACCCTCCATTCCCCATCCCCTGACCACCCCCCGCCAGAACCTCTGCCCCCTCCCTGTGCCCTGACTGTCCCTGGGACTCCCTGCCCCTTATCCAACCCCCCTGGCCCCCTTACCATGCCGCTTACCCCCGCCTCCCCCCTCTCCCGGAGCCTCAGCGCACTGCGTCCAGGAACGGCCCTGGACAGCGCTGCAGCGGAGTGGCTCCAGCGGGACCTGAGCTCCCACCGCTCGGCCGCAGCTCACAGCCCCGCCCCCTTACCACGCAGCTCTGAGCGGGTGGAGCTCAGGCCCCGCTGGAGCCACGCAGCTTTAGCTCTGTCCAGGTCCGCTCCTGGACGCGGCGTGCTGAGGCGCCGGGGGATGGGGGAAGGCAGAGGCGGGGGGGGGGGAGCCTCCGACATTCTCGTGGGGGCCCCTGTGGGGCCTGGGGCCTGGGGCAAATTGCCCCACTTGCCCCCCTCTCTGGGCAGCCCTGCAGCTTAGCCAGCTGCAGATGGAAACAGCGCTTTGGGGTTCTTGAAGTGTGTCAGATTCCCAGTAACAGACGGGGATCTATAATCGCTACAGGCTGTAATCCTCTTTGATAAATAGTGACAAATTCCCTCAGTAATGGTGTGGAACCATCCCCCCAATACCCTGAAGCTCCTTTCCCAATGCATCCTTCTAGTATTGTCTCCATTTTACCTGACTATTAGCCATTTTCCTCACTCTAGTCCCAAGCTCAGCCAGACATTGGAAAAACCAAAGGAACGTGCACCATCTGGGCCACACGAGGAAAGACTTTGTGTATCATCTGCATATTGATGACATCACAGCCCAAACCACCTGTGCTGAACAGGAAAAGGAGTTCCCCCTAAATGATCCATCCAGGCAGATGAGCAATTACCCAGAAACACCTCCTTGGGGCTGTCAGACAGGAATGGAGGAATACCCATATATAAATAGTCCAATGTGCTGATTGCAAACCCAAGGTATTCATGTCATAGATCAAAAATGAAAGCAGACTTTGTAAAGGTTAAGGAAAACGTGTGTGGGAGACCTGAACTGGAGAGTTTTTGTGTTCTCAGGATCTGCTTCTGCTGTCGCTTGCACTGGTGCAACTCCACTGAAGTCACTGGAATTGTACCAGTATAAAACTAGCATGAGTGAGGAGGAGATTCAGCCCCAGAGCTTTTTAAGAAGTATAACACTAACTCTGAATTTCCAGATATTTATTTAGTTACAAAATTCTTGTAAAATGATATTTGCTGAAATTACTAGTAACTCCATGTTAACTAAGCTTTCTGTATGGAAATTAAATACATAAACTCTTTTATATTAAGTAAATGCCCATCTTCCTCTTTGCAATACATTTCATGTAGTGAATTAGGGTGAAACACTGGGGGTCTCTCAAGAGATTGTGTTACCACCAGAGGGTTCCCTTGTTCAGTGGAATTATTTGATGGTAAATTTCAAGGTAACAGTTTCTTTCATTCTCTCTTGCAGGTTGGCAGTAAAGGGTTCTGGAGAATGTGCCTATATTGAATCAGCTGGGGTCTCCAGTTCTGGATGCTCATTAACCAGGGGTTGGGTCTGTAAAAAAACCTCTTAGCTCTGTGTACTCAGGCTTCACTCAGCCAATTAATGTAAGACCCAGGGTTCAACTGTTACAGTTCAGGGCAACTGCACCTGTATTTCCCCTCAGTGACCCAGCAAGGGCACCTAGTCTCAGGCTTGCTGCATCTCTCTCCCTTCTGACCGGGGTATTTCCAAGGCTGCACAGTTCCCTGCCTTTACTGTGTTGTTCCCAGCACAGACAGGTTGCCCAAGGACACCTGCTTGCTTTCTCCTCCGAGACAGTTAGCAGGTGTAATTGCTACAGTTATAAGATACCACACAGCACTTCCTATGACAGCCCACTTTATTCTTACGGTAAAAATCATTACGAAGAAAGCATTAAAAACAATAAAAGACGCTACACACATGCTACTAAGCTTCCCAGAGTTCACCCTAACATGGATTCTGGCAGGAGCAGTTCTTCCATCCCTCCACCCAACGGATTCCTTGTGGTTACAAGTTCATCACAGCTTCAGCTCAGAAGAAGCTCACTAGGGCCAGTCCTTCCAACCCTACCAGAAGGATTGGGGCCTTCTGTGGACCAGAGGTCCTGTCTGTTTGCTGGATCAGGAAGAAGGCCCTGAGCTGGTTGAAAATCAGGCTATTTATCCAAAAATCTGTTTTGTCTGTTGGTCCCTGGAGAGTCCAGTTTGAACTAGTGGAGGCGCACTTCTCCAGGTGGTGGTGTCTCTCTGGAGCTATTACAACCTGAGTGAATGTGCCTAATTACCTCCTGCTGTTCTCTTATTTATCCTTCCATGGAAACGCATACAATTCCACAGTAATACAGACACAATTACATTTTAATACAGTGGACCCCCAAAGGTATTCACCTATTTCAATAAGGTCTAACTTAGTTCAATAAAGTTCCTTCACGATATTGCAGGAACTTGTCAGTCTGTTACATCAACAACATCTTGAAAGCTATAAATGCAATGTAGCCTCAGTACATTTACATACATTTCAAAGCACTAACAACTGTAGATTAGCAAAATCTCTTACCAAAAACACTAACCCACAACCACCCCACCTGGGTTCAGAAAGATCTATTAGCCATGAACTGAGAACTCAGCCACTGGTTTGCTGTGAATGCTGCTTGTCAGTCTCGTCTCACATCATTGATTCCTTGTGCTCTCCGCCTTACCCCCAATCTCTTTGGTGTATCCACCTGTTGTTTCTTATCCTATAGTGAGGGTATGTCTACACTGCAATCAGAAGTGTGACTGCAGCACGTGTAGACATACCCGAGTTAGCTTTGATCAAACTACAATATCAATGCAGCCACAGCAGCCCGGGTTGTACAATCCTGCTGGGGACCTTGGGTATGCAGTTGAGCTGCTAGCCTGTACTGCTACAGCTTCAGTGCTATTGTTACACAAGCTACTTAGATCAAAGCTACCTCAAGTATGTCTATGCTTGCTGCAGTCTCACCTCTGATTGCAGTGTGCCCTTAGAGTCTAAGCTCCTTGGCTAGCTACATCAAACCATCTTTTTGTCATGTTTGTGCAGTGCCTACCACAATGGGGCCATTATGTCTAGGCATTATCACAATACAAATAATTAATACTACTACTTAGAGTCACTTTCCAACCAGAGGATGTGATTCAAATAATTCCTGGGACCACATAAGTTTGTAGCACAAGATTTGGTTCAGGGGCATCTGCTAGGGCCACTTTCCTTTGACACCCAAAGAACATGTGCTGGGGAAACAGTCCGAAGGGCTATTCCAGTCCAGCAGTAAAGTTTAAGGTAGGCAGGGCAAGTTCACATCCAACCCTGAGCTAGGTACGAATGGAATCGTAGGTTTCTGAGTGAGGGCATGTCTATGCTACGGGTGCTACAATGGCAGCGCTCCAGCTATGCTGCTGGATCACCATAGAGTAGAGGCTTCCTACATTGACAGAAGCAGTTTTTCCATTGACGTAGGTAATCTGCCTCCCCAAGCAATGGTAGCTGGGTTGATGGAAGAATTCTTTCCAAGCACCAGGGCTTAGGTTGGTTTACCTATTGTGCTCAGAAGTGTGAATTTTTCACACCCCTGAGCACTGTAGCTAGATTGATCTAAATGTTAAGTGTAGATCACGGCTCAGTATACGAATCTACTAATTTCTCTGTTGAGATAGTTCTAAGATAGTGAGGGATAAACGAGAGTAAGGTGGCTGTCAGACATTGATCACTGTGAGTGAGTTTATATGGCCCAGCCAATTGATTCTAGTTGCTTGTGACGTTTGACTCTTAGGGTAAGAAACCATTCCAAATCAACTGTCTGCATTTGGGAAGGATCAGGAGTTACCATAAGTCTAAGAAGACTGAAAGCCCTCAGCTTTCATTTTAAAAATAATTTTCCTTTGATGATCAATGGCAATAAAACCAACACAGAACCCCACTGACAGTTTGTATGCAGCCATCAGTGAGTGCCAGCTGGTTAGCGAAAAGAGGATCTCTTCATATTCTCATGCATGTAAAATTATGCCTTGTTTTACAAATTATTTATAGTATTTATACTGCTAATTTCCCCCCATAAGGCTCTGTTGTTACTATTCTCTTTGCCTTGTATATTTTTTTTCAGTGTATTTTTCTTTATTTTCTTTGTTTATAGTTTATTTGCTATTTGGTTTTCTCCGTCGTATGTATAATGTTGACTGTATGTCTTTACAATGACAGGACAATATAAATGTCCTAGAGTTTATGATTTCAATACCTTTAGTGACTTAAAGTTATAAAAAACAAATTTTCATATAAAATTTCATATAAAAATCTAATAATTTTTAGATTTAATAATAAGTACAAGCAGATTTTTTTTTTATCCTTTGGACACACATACCCCTCTGAAGGGAAAAGTAGTGCAGCTGTGTTGAAAGTTTTTCTGAGGAATACCCCTACGGCAAATAAATATTTCATGTATGTGTGAACATGTGTTTTGTGTAATTAATTAATTAAAATTCTCATAACTTTCAGATTATTGGATGATACTATTCTATCATTATTTATATGTCTAACTTAGTTGTTCCCCCATGTGTTGCCACGAAAATTCAGAAACACATCTAACTCTTAAAGTATTAAAGTGTATTACAAAACATATATTTACGGTAACATAATTATGGGGCATAGTAGAATTTACTTCTGCTTATTCATGTGGCAGAGTTTTCAAAATATTGGCATTTTACCACCATACTTTTAGAAACTTAGTAAAGTATGTACAAGTCATAAAGGTTATTCATCCACTGTGTTTCATGTCTTAAAGTCTCATGATAAGCAGATTGAACTGAATAGTTCTTAACAATAGGACAATGTACATTTTTATGCCTTCTCATAATTAATTAAGCCTTCCAAAAAATTCAGCTCTGGGCAGAGACCAAGCATGGAAAATTTCAGCTGTTAAAGGGGAATGTTTAGAAAAGTTCTAAGAACAGGTAGGTTATAATGGAAACTATTTTGTGACCTTGACTCTGGCAGGCACAGCCACTATTTGCTCTCATATCTAAATGCTGTAGCATTAGGTAATTTAGGGCCAGATAATGAGCCCCTTACACTGATGAGCAGTTACACAAGTAATTCCATTGCAGTCTCCCATATCTTAGGATGAATGAAGTAATTTAATATTAACTGGAGCATGGACTGGAATTCAAGTCAACCCCTCCCAGGTGAATGCCCTAACCATCAGCCTATAGAGTTGTTCTCACTCTCTCTGGCCCTGTGAATATTTAATTATTTGATACAAAGTGGAACAGCTTCAACAAGAGAGATTGAACAAGTCACACCCCAGAATACGCTATAATAGCTCAGTGGTTAGGGCGCTCGCTTGTGACATCCCTAGAGTGGAAATCCCAGGGTAAACTCCTTACACTAGAGCTTTGTGTAGACTAGAGTTCTTGGTCCTGTATTTTGGTCCTATAATTAGCAAGCAGGTAACTTGATTAACATAATAGTATATCTATGCATGTCTACATAAGATTGTTTGGTCCTAGGATTCAAACAAGATTGAACCAGTCCAACAGGAACAAAGGTTTGTGGAGCATCCACATTAGCATGTATAGCTGTATTAGTTAACTCAAATTGACTGACAAATAATTAACTTGAGCTACCACTGGGCCAAAAACTCTAGTCTAGACAAGCCATAGGGGGTTTTAATATTACACCTACATTGGTACAACTGCCCCTCCCCCCAGCACAACCATACAGACAGGGCCTGATTTGAGACTGGATCACCAGCACTATTGCTTTCCAAAGATTATGATAATCTGGTGAGAGCTCAGTCTTTAAGGAACTGGCCTTACTGGGGAAATTGGAATCTAAACTGGATCTAAATCTGCTGCCAACTGCCATACTAGCTCTGTACTTTAAAAATTAGCCAGCATGGGGCTATGGATTTGGACCTGTATGCATTTAAATTAATGTATTTATACAAAAGAAAAATCCACCAACATCAGTCTGTGTCCTTCTAATTGGGGCTGGGGGAAGAAATAATGGCTGGACAAACTTCCCGCCATGGGGTTCTATCACCAAGATATTTGCCAAGCTCAGATCTATAACAACTTCTTTAAGGAAGTAGGACAGATTAATCATCAAGATGCTGGTACCGTGCTTTGTCAGCAATAAACCTGGCAGAGCACTTCACCACCAAACTGAGGTGGTCTTTCCGGGTAGTTTGATTGAGGACTGCTGGGCCGGCTACCTGGCCAGAGCCGGTAAAGCACAGAGAGAAAGCACACAAACAGCCAGTAACTGACACATGCCCCAACTAAATTAATTACAGCATTGTTCCCTGCTTCCCGGGTCCTCGAAGTTGACATCCATTTTTCCTGCATTACTTTCTTTACATTCCTTGGTCATCCATGGATAGTCTACATGCTCAGAATTTATGTCCCCTGCAGAAAATGACTTTCTGACGGGGAAGCGAAGGGAAGCCACAACAGCAGTCATGCGACCCTCCCCGGCAGTATATTTTGGTTGCCCAGGGTAGCTGGCAGAGAGAGAAATTACTGTGGGGTAGGACTGGGGAAGACCTGGCTGGTGGCTCCTACCCTGCGCCGGGCTCAGCTGCTAGTCCCGGCTGGGCTGGGGAGGACGGGATTTCCTCTTCCCATGCACGGCATCCGGGATTGTGTCAGACCCATTCCCAGATTTCTCCCCTGGCTGTAGGCAGCTCTGCAAACTTCCCCCCACCCCCGTCCACAGCGCTTCCTGCACCCATAGCTCCTAAGCTACAGGGGGAGGGATCCCTGTGCAGGGAGCCGCCCAACCCCTGTGCATCCAGACCCCCTCATACCCAGCCCCTCCCACCGAGCCTCCCCCCCTCCCCCCCCCAGAACACTGCCTGATGAGCTCCACTCCCCCTGCAGCTGGACCACTCTGAGGAGCCGCCTGCACCCTACCAAGCCCCTGCCAGCTCTTCAGAACAACACTCGGGTTTTGCTCTGTGTGTGTGAGACATGTGTAAAGTTTGTGGTGCTATATACATGATTTTTAGTACTATGAGTCAGAGATAGGTGTTGGGTTTTAACAGGAGTAAGAAGCAATCAGGTTTTGGATTCTCTAGCAAATTCACAATACTTGTAACAGTCCCCTCCTCCTCCTCCCCCCACCCCCGCACACTGCCACTCACTCTCTTTTTCTCATTTCTCCATTTCCTTATGTGAGCTCCCTCTAATGTTCACAAATATGTACTGCATTTGCTTGCTCCTACTCTTTTCCATTAGACTTTGATATAGCAAGAGCAAACCCAGAACCTTTTATTTGAACCTATACTTTAGTCATCCAGATAAAACAGGACTCCAGTCAAAATCAACCCTGCCATTGGTCTTTGGGTAGCAAAACCCAAACCAGGGTTCCTCAGCCTCTCTCTTTTAATAATTAATCTTAACAACAGAAGAGGAAGGCGGGGAGAGTTACTGTTACTGTATGGAACAGATGTGATGGGAAGAGGCAGCAAAATGTGTGATGGGAAATTTAGACTCTGTTTCCCAGCTTGCTTTAATGAATTCCAATGAGAGGAAATGAGTGGCTCTGGGAAGAAGGATAAAGGAGTTTGAGGCGCAAGTGGTATTCTCGTCCATCCTCCCTGTGCAGGGAAAAGGCCTGGGTAGAGACCATTGAATTGTGGAAGTCAACGAATGGCTACGCAGGTGGTGTCGGAGAGAAGGCTTTGGATTCTTCGACCATGGGATGGTGTTCCAAGAAGGAGGAGTGCTAGGCAGAGATGGGCTCCACCTAACGAAGAGAGGGAAGAGCATCTTCGCAAGCAGGCTGGCTAACCTAGTGAGGAGGGCTTTAAACTAGGTTCACCAGGGGAAGGAGACCAAAGCCCTGAGGTAAGTGGGGAAATGGGATACCGGGAGGAAGCACGAGCAGGAGAGTGCAAGAGGTGAGGACTCCTGTCTCAGACTGAGAAAGCGGGACAATCAGCGAGTTATCTTAAGTGCCTATACACAAATGCAAGAAACCTGGGAAACAAGCAGGGAGAACTGGAAGTCCTGGCACAGTCAAGGAACTATGATGTGATTGGAATAACAGAGACTTGGTGGGATAACTCACATGACTGGAGTACTGTCATGGATGGATATAAACTGTTCAGGAAGGACAGGCAGGGCAGAAAAGGTGGGGGAGTTGCATTGTATGTAAGAGAGGAGTATGACTGCTCAGAGCTCCGGTATGAAACTGCAGAAAAACCTGAGAGTCTCTGGATTAAGTTTAGAAGTGTGAACAACAAGGGTGATGTCGTGGTGGGAGTCTGCTATAGACCACCAGACCAGGGGGATGAGGTGGACGAGGCTTTCTTCCGGCAACTAGCACAAGTTACTAGATCGCAGGCCCTGGTTCTCATGGGAGACTTTAATCACCCTGATATCTGCTGGGAGAGCAATACAGCGGTGCACAGACAATCCAGGAAGTTTTTGGAAAGTGTAGGGGACAATTTCCTGGTGCAAGTGCTGGAGGAACCAACTAGGGGCAGAGCTCTTCTAGACCTGCTGCTCACAAACCGGGAAGAATTAGTAGGGGAAGCAAAAGTGGATGGGAACCTGGGAGGCAGTGACCATGAGATGGTCGAGTTCAGGATCCTGACACAAGGAAGAAAGGAAAGCAGCAGAATACGGACCCTGGACTTCAGAAAAGCAGACTTTGACTCCCTCAGGGAACTGATGGGCAGGATCCCCTGGGAGAATAACATGAGGGGGAAAGGAGTCCAGGAGAGCTGGCTGTATTTTAAAGAATCCTTATTGAGGTTGCAGGAAAAAACCATCCCGATGTGTAGAAAGAATAGTAAATATGGCAGGCGACCAGCTTGGCTAAACAGTGAAATCCTTGCTGATCTTAAACGCAAAAAAGAAGCTTACAAGAAGTGGAAGATTGGACAAATGACCAGGGAGGAGTATAAAAATATTGCTCAGGCATGCAGGAGTGAAATCAGGAAGGCCAAATCACACTTGGAGTTGCAGCTAGCAAGAGATGTTAAGAGTAACAAGAAGGGTTTCTTCAGGTATGTTAGCAACAAGAAGAAAGTCAAGGAAAGTGTGGGCCCCTTACTGAATGAGGGAGGCAACCTAGTGACCGAGGATGTGGAAAAAGCTAATGTACTCAATGCTTTTTTTGCCTCTGTCTTCACGAACAAGGTCAGCTCCCAGACTGCTGCACTGGGCAGCACAGTATGGGGAGAAGGTGACCAGCCCTCTGTGGAGAAAGAAGTGGTTCGGGACTATTTAGAAAAACTGGACGAGCACAAGTCCATGGGGCCGGATGTGCTGCATCCGAGGGTGCTAAAGGAGTTGGCGGATGTGATTGCAGAGCCATTGGCCATTATCTTTGAAAACTCATGGCGATCGGGGGAGGTCCCGAATGACTGGAAAAAGGCTAATGTAGTGCCCATCTTTAAAAAAGGGAAGAAGGAGGATCCGGGGAACTACAGGCCAGTCAGCCTCACCTCAGTTCCTGGAAAAATCATGGAGCAGGTCCTCAAGGAATCAATTCTGAAGCACTTAGAGGAGAGGAAAGTGATCAGGAACAGTCAGCATGGATTCACTAAGGGCAAGTCTTGCCTGACTAACCTAATTGCCTTCTATGAGGAGATAACTGGCTCTGTGGATGAGGGGAAAGCAGTGGATGTGTTATTACTTGACTTTAGCAAAGCTTTTGATACGGTCTCCCACAGTATTCTTGCCGGCAAGTTAAAGAAGTATGGGCTGGATGAATGGACTATAAAGTGGATAGAAAGCTGGCTAGATCGTCGGACTCAACGGGGAGTGATCAATGGCTCCATGTCTAGTTGGCAGCCGGTATCAAGCGGAGTGCCTCAAGGGTCGGTCCTGGGGCCGGTTTTGTTCAATATCTTCATTAATGATCTGGAGAATGGTGTGGACTGCACTCTCAGCAAGTTTGCAGATGACACTAAACTGGGAGGAGTGGTAGATACGCTGGAGGGTAGGTGTGATGGATTGGATCACAGAAATCCCCTTGGGAGCTGCCGCCCGATGTGCAAAGGCTACCTCTGTTCCTGTTTTCCCTGCCAGCTCAGTGGCTGCAGCACCCTGTCTTGCTGAAGCCAGACACACCCATCTGCTCCAACACAGACCCAGGGTCTGAATTACCTGCCCCAAAGCTGCAGGTTTACCTGTAAACAGCTCACAGAAGTGTGCTTGTCTTTAGCACTCAGCTGCCCAGCTCCCAGTGGGGTCTAACCCCAAATAAATCCGTTTTACCCTGTATAAAGCTTATACAGGGTAAACTCATAAATTGTTCGCCCTCTATAACACTGATAGAGAGATATGCACAGTTGTTTGCTCCCCCAGGTATTAATACATACTCTGAGTTAATTAATAAGTAGAAAGTGATTTTATTTAATACAGAAAGTAGGATTTAAGTGATTCCAAGTAGTAACAGACAGAACAAAGTAAGTTACCCAGCAAAATAAAATAAAATGCGCAAATCTATGTCTAATCAAACTGAATACAGATAATCTCACCCTCAGAGATGCTTCAGTAAGTTTTTTCTCAGACTGGACACCTTCCAGGCCTGGGCACAATTCTTTCCCCTGGTACAGCTCTTGTTCCAGCTCAGGTGATAGCTAGGGGATTCTTCATGATGGCTCCTCTCCCTCTCTGTTCTCTTCCACCCCTTTATATATCTTTTGCATAAGGCGGGAATCCTTTGTCCCTCTGGGTTCCCCCACCCCTCACTGGAAAAGCACCAGGTTAAAGATGGATTCCAGTTCAGGTGACATGATCACATGTCACTGCAAGACTTCATTACTCACTTGCCAGCACACACATATACAGGAAGACTCACAGGTAAATACAGCCATCTGCAGACAATGGCTCTGGTTAATGGGAGTCATCAAGATTCCAAACCACCATTAATGGCCCACACTTTGCATAATTACAATAGGCCCTCAGAGTTATATTTTATATTTCTAGTTTTAGATACAAGAGTGGTACATTTATACAAATAGGATGATCACTCAGTAGATTATAAGCTTTGTAATGATACCTTACAAGAGACCTTTTGCATGAAGCATATTCCAGTTACATTATATTCACTTATGTTTTTATAAAACTATTCCAGTTACATTATATTCACTTATTATCATGTTTTTATAAAACCATATAGACTGCACAACGTCACAGTAGGGATAGGATACAGAGGGACCTAGACAAATTAGAGGATTGGGCCAAAAGAAACCTGATGAGGTTCAACAAGGACAAGTGCAGAGTCCTGCACTTAGGACAGAAGAATCCCATGCACTGTTACAGACTAGGGACCGAATGGCTAGGAAGCAGTTCTGCAGAAAAGGACCTAGGGGTTACAGTGGACGAGAAGCTGGATATGAGTCGACAGTGTGCCCTTGTTTCCAAGAAGGCTAACGGCATTTTGGGCTGTATAAGTAGGGGCATTGCCAGCAGATCGAGGGACGTGATCGTTTCCCTCTATTCGACATTGGTGAGGCCTCATCTGGAGTACTGTGTCCAGTTTTGGGCCCCACAGTACAAGAAGGATGTGGAAAAATTGGAAAGAGTCCAGCGGAGGGCAACAAAAATGATTAGGGGGCTGGAGCACATGAGTTATGAGAAGAGGCTGAGGGAACTGGGATTGTTTAGTCTGCAGAAGAGAAGAATGAAGGGGTATTTGATAGCTGCTTTCAACTACCTGAAAGGGGGTTCCAAAGAGGATGGATCTAGACTGTTCTCAGTGGTACCAGGTGACAGAACAAGGAGTAATGGTCTCAAGTTGCAGTGGGGGAGGTTTAAGTTGGATATTAGGAAAAACTTTTTCACTAGGAGGGTGGTGAAGCACTGGAATGGGTTACCTAGGGAGGTGGTGGAATCTTGTTCTTTAGAGGTTTTTAAGGTCAGGCTTGACAAAGCCCTGGCTGGGATGATTTAGTTGGGGATTGGTCTTGCTTTGAGCAGGGGGTTGGACTAGATGACCTCTTGAGATCCCTTCCAGCCCTGATATTCTATTATTCTATGAAATAGCTGGTTGGTTTATTTCTGCATTTCAAACAGGTTCCAAAGCCCACTGGAGAAAGGACCCCCCCTGTGCAAGCACATGCTGAAATTTTCTGTTTGCTCGCTCCCCCAGCTCAGACCTCAGCACTACTCTGAAACAGCTCTGAGCTGGAAGGTGTTCTGGTTAATGGGACATGCAGAGAAGCACTCGATGCATACTATGGTGTTTTGGAAACTACCACATTACCCAGGACATTATGGCATAAAATTCGTTGGTATTACAGATGGGCTCAAGTGACATAATTTCCATCTGGATTTTGAGCCCTCCTCCTCAAAGTCTGAGGAGTGTTCAGAGCCAAGCTTTTGGTTCAGACATATATAAAGTACAGTCATTTGAAAAATACAGATGCAGGGCGAGGTTGGGATTTCAGCCACCCTCAAAGTTCACAGAGGGTTGGTTCAGACCAGTCTCTAAAGTCATATTTAAATGGGGTAATGCTATTTTCTGACAATAATAGGCAGAACCTGAGATACTGCCCAATAGAAATCAAAGTTTCCATTTTGTAAGAACAAGCATGTGTCAGTAAAATGCTGTCCATCAACTCACTTTTCTCCTGTGGTTAGTGACCCCCCTTTCCTTTTTCTAGTGTTCATCCTCCTCATCCTGCTCCACCTCACTGTGGCTCTTAGTGCTATTGACCACTCAAGCCTTCCTCCAGGCTTCTGTAGCTCTCTGGCCTCCTGGTGAGAATCATGCCTTTTTTGGCTGCTATTTATTCAGTGCAGTTTGACAGAGAATTTGCATGTTCCCCTTGTCTCTCCCTTTATGTGGCTCTGTCATTATCATATTCCTGCTTCTAGCTTCTCACCCTGGTGTCTTGGACTGATAGCCTCACCTTGGGCTATCCACATCTCCACATCTCCCTCAGCTCACTTTCATCCCTCCATCTGACAGCTGTCTGTCTGCCTGGACTCTCTCATCTCCTGGCTACACTGTAACTTCCTGCTACTCAGCATGTCACAGAATGAACTCCATACACAGGGCACCGGCCTGCAACCCAGGACATTTGGATTATGTTCTTGCCTCTTGCCTCTATTGTGTGGCCTCGGGCAAATCACCTGTCACCCTGTGCCTCAGTTTCCCCATTTGTAAAATAGAGATAATGATACTCACCCATTTTTTTAAAGTGCTTTGAGATCTATGAATGAAAACTGATAGATAACTGCTGGGCATTATTGCCAGCTTAGCACTCCCCTAAGACTTTAAATTTGCTCAACAGGTCTAGAGTCCTGACCATAACCATTTCTTTTCCACCCACTTGGGCATCCTCTGTCAAACTCCTATCCCCAAATCCAAAGCACATGCACAAATCAGTCTCCCCTTATTCTTCCCTTTGCTGAAATCTGTATTCACATGGTAATCACTTCCTGACCTGCTTACAATTTTCTCTATTGTATTCTTAAAAGGCCATGCCAGGCAAACCTCAGGAAGTCAGGAATAATGTAGCCAGATGACTGTTTGATGCCAGCAAGGGGGAAATCTTCATCTAGGAGTCCAGCTCGGAACTGTCTTTCTGGCTCTCTAAACTGTTTCTCAAGGTTAATTCTACCTCTCTAAATGGTCTACACTACGATTTTAGGTCGAATTTAGCAGCGTTACCTCGATTTAAGCCTGGACCCGTCCACACGATGAAGCCCCTTTTTTCAACTTAAAGGGCTCTTTAAATCGATTTCTTTACACCACCTCCGACGAGGGGATTAGTGCTGAAATTGGCTTTGCCGGGTCGAATTTGGGGTATTTTGGACGCAATTCGACGGTATTGGCCTCCGGGAGCTATCCCAGAGTGCACCATTGTGACTGCTCTAGACATCAATCTGAACTCGGATGCACTGGCCAGGTACACAGGAAAAGCTCCGCGAACTTTTGAATTTCATTTCCTGTTTGCCCAGCGTGCACAGGTAACCACGCAGAGCTCATCAGCACAGGTAACCACGATGGAGTCCCAGGATCGCAAAAGAGCTCCAGCATGGACCGAACGGGAGATACGGGATCTGCTCGCCATATGGGGAGACGAATCCGTGCTAGCGGAACTCCGTTGCAGTAAACAAAATGCCAAAACATTAGAAAAAGTCTCAAAGAGCATGAAGGACAAAGGCCATAACAGGGATGCACACCAGTGCTGCGTGAAAATTAAGGAGCTAAGGCAAGCCTACCACAAAACCAGAGAGGCAAACGGAAGGTCCAGGGCAGAGCTGCAGACATGTCGCTTCTACGCCGAGCTGCATGCCATGCTAGGGGGTGCAGCCACCAGTAGCCCAACCCTGTGCTTTGACTCCGTCAATGGAGACTCACGCAACACAGAAGCGGGTTCTGGGGACGAGGAAGACGATGATGATGAAGAGATTGAAGATGGCTCACAGCAAGGAAGCGGAGAAACCGTTTTCCCCAACAGCCAGGATATGTTTATCACCCTGGACCTGGAGCCAGTAAACCCCGAACCCACCCAAACCCAAAGCGTGCTCGCAGACCCTGAGGGCGGACAAGGGACCTCTGGTGAGTGTACCTTTGTAAATATTACACATGGTTTAAAAGCAAGCATGTTTAATGATTAATTTGCCCTGGCATTCGCGGCCAGGACAGCTACTGGAAAAGTCTGTTAACGTGTATGGGGATGGAGCGGAAATCCTCCAGGGACATCTCCAGAAAGCTCTCCTGGATGTACTCCCAAAGCCTTTGCAAAAGGTTTCTGGGGAGGGCTGCCTTATTCCGTCCGCCATGGTAGGACACTTTACCACGCCAGGCCAGTAGCACGTAGTCTGGAATCATTGCATAGCAAAGCATGGCAGCGTATGGTCCCGGTGTTTGCTGGCATTCAGACAACATCCATTCCTTATCTCTCTGTGTTATCCTCAGGAGAGTGATATCATTCATGGTCACCTGGTTGAAATAGGGTGCTTTTATTAAGGGGACATTCAGAGTGCCCGTTCCTGCTCGGCTGAACAGAAATGTTCCCCACTGTTAGCCACGCGGTGGGGGGAGGGGTGAAGTGATCATCCCAGGGAATTGGGTGTGTGTGGGGGGGGGGGGGGGGGTTAGTTGGGTTTGTGCTGCACGTTAACCCGGCAACCGCATCCCTCCCTCCTTTTAAATTGCCATACCATTTTAAATGGCCAACCCAACGGCTGCTTGGTATGGAAAATGAGGGTGCTGCTGTTTGAAACCATTCCCACATGTTATTAAGGTTAAAGAAGCCAAAAGACTGTGGCTTACCATGGCTGCCTGCAAGCCGAATTCTGTTGCCTGGCCCTGCGTGAGTGATCTCTCACACCAAATCGGCAGACCCTCAATATAAATAGAGGCAAAATACGACCTTGTAACGAAAGCATTTGTGCTATGTAATGTGAACAGCAAGGTTTAACGGGAAAGAGTGATCCTATTGTTCTCTAAAATGTGTCTTTTTAACTACCTATCTCCCTTTTCCCCCACCAGCTGCAAATGTTTCTCCTTCGCAGAGGCTAGTGAAGATTAGAAGGAGGAAGAAGAGAACTCGGGATGAAATGTTCTCGGAGCTCCAGACGGCCTCCCACGCTGACAGGGTTCAGCAGAATGCTTGGAGGCAGACAATGTCTGACTGCAGAAAAGCACAGTTTGAACGCGAGGAGAGGTGGCGGGCTGAATCGCGTGCTGAATCGGAGAGGTTGCGTGCTGAATCGCGGGCTGAATCTGAGAGGTGGCGTCAGATTGAGAACAGAAGGCAGGAGTCCATGCTCCGACTGCTGGAGCATCAAAGTGAGATGCTCCAGCGTATGGTTGAGCTGCAAGAAAGGCAGCAGGAGCACAGACCGCCACTACAGCCCCTGTGTAACCAACAGCCCTCCTCCCCAAGTTCCATGGCGTCCTCACCCAGACGCCCAAGAACGCGGTGGGGGGGCCTCCGGCCACCCAGCCACTCCACCCCAGAGGATTGCTCAAGCAGCAGAAGGCTGGCCTTCAATAAGTTTTGAAGTTTCTAATTTTTAAAGTTTTAAAGTTTTATAGTGCACGGTGTCCTTGTCCTTCCCTCCTCCCCCACCCCACCCAGCGCTTCCCTCCTCCCCCATCCCTCCTGGGCTACCTTGGCAGTTATCCTCCTATTTGTGTGAATTAATAAAGAATGCATGAATTTGAAGTAACAATGACTTTATTGCCTCTGCAAGCGGTGATCGAAGGGGGGAGGGGAGGGTGTCTAGCTTACAGTGAAGTAGAGTGAACCGGGCGGGGGCGGGGGGGAGGTTCATCAAGGAGAAACAAACAGAACTTTCACACCGTAGCCTGGCCAGTCATGAAACTGGTTTTCAAAGCTTCTCTGATGCGCACCGCACCCTGCTGTACTCTTCTAATCGCCCTGGTGTCTGGCTGCGCGTAATTAGCGGCCAGGCGATTTGCCTCAGCCTCCCACCCCGCCATAAACGTCTCCCCCTTACTCTCACAGATATTGTGGAGCGCACAACAAGCAGTAATAACAATGGGAATATTGTTTTCGCTGAGGTCTAACCGAGTCAGTAAACTGCGCCAGCGCGCTTTTAAACGTCCAAATGCACATTCTACCACCATTCTGCACTTGCTCAGCCTGTAGTTGAACAGGTCCTGACTACTGTCCAGGCTGCCTGTGTATGGCTTCATGAGCCATGGCATTAAGGGGTAGGCTGGGTCCCCAAGGATAACTATAGGCATTTCAACATCCCCAACGGTTATTTTCTGGTCTGGGAAGAAAGTCCCTTCCTGCAGCTTTTGAAACAGACCAGAGTTCCTGAAGACGCGAGCGTCATGTACCTTTCCTGGCCATCCCACGTTGATGTTGGTGAAACGTCCCTTGTGATCCACCAGTGCTTGCAGCAGCATTGAAAAGTACCCCTTTCGGTTTATGTACTCGCTGGCTTGGTGCTCCGGTGCCAAGATAGGGATATGGGTTCCATCTATCGCCCCACCACAATTAGGGAATCCCATTGCAGCAAAGCCATCCACTATGACCTGCACATTTCCCAGAGTCACTACCCTTGATATCAGCAGGTCTTTGATTGCGTGGGCTACTTGGATCACAGCAGCCCCCACAGTAGATTTGCCCACTCCAAATTGATGTCCGACTGACCGGTAGCTGTCTGGCGTTGCAAGCTTCCACAGGGCTATCGCCACTCGCTTCTCAACTGTGAGGGCTGCTCTCATCTTGGTATTCTGGTGCTTCAGGGCAGGGGAAAGCAAGTCACAAAGTTCTATGAAAGTGCCCTTACGCATGCAAAAGTTTCGCAGCCACTGGGAATCGTCCCACATCTGCAACACTATGCAGTCCCACCAGTCTGTGCTTGTTTCCCGGGCCCAGAATCGGCATTCCACGGCATGAACCTGCCCCATTAACACCATGATTTGCACATTGCTGGGGCCCGTACTTTGTGAGAAGTCTATGTCCATGTCTATTTCCTCATCACTCTCGTCACCGCGCTGCCGTCACCTCCTCGCCTGGTTTTGCTTTGGCAGATTCCGGCTCTGCATATACTCCAGGATAATGCGCGTGGTGGTTATAGTGCTCATAATTGCCGCGGTGATCTGAGCGGGCTCCATGATCCCAGTGCTGAAAAAAGGCGCGAAACGATTGTCTGCCATTGCTTTCACGGAGGGAGGGAGGGAGGGAGGGAGAGAGGGAGGAGGGAGGGAGGGAGGGAGTGGGGGCCTGACGACATGTACCCAGAATAACCCGCGACACTGTTTTTGCCCCATCAGGCATTGGGATCTCAACCCAGAATTCCAATGGGCGGCGGACACTGCAGGAACTTTGGGATAGCTACCCACAATGCAACGCTCTGGAAGTTGATGCTAGCCTCGGTACTGTGGACGAAGTCCGCCGACTTAATGCACTTAGAGCATTTTGTGTGGGGACAAACACAATCGACTGTATACAAACGATTTCTATAAAACCGACTTCTATAAATTCGACCTAATTTCGTAGTGTAGACATACCCTAGATAGCCCTGGTCTACACTACAGGGTAAGGTCGAATTTAGCCGCGTTAGGTCGATTTTATAATTAATGCGTCTACACAAGCAACCCCGTTCCGTCAACCTAAAGGGCTCTTAAAATCAACTTCTGTTCTCCTCCCTGGCGAGGGGAGTAGCACTAAAATCGACCTTGCTGGGTCGAATTTGGGGTAGTGCGGATGCAAATCAACATTATTGGCCTCTGGGAGCTATCCCAGAGTGCTCCATTGTGACCACTCTGGACAGCACTTTCAACTCCAATGTACTAGCCAGGTACACAGGAAAAGCCCCAGGAACTTTTAAATTTCATTTCCTGTTTGGTCAGCGTAGCAAACTCAGCAGCACTCAGCAGCACAGGTGACCATGCAGTCCCCCCAGAATCATAGAGCGTAGAATGTTTCTACGCTCCCTCTATCATCTCCGTCCCTGAGGTTATCGCAGATTAGAAGGTGAAAAAAATGCACTTGCGATGACATGTTTTCCGAGCTCATGCAGTCCTCCCGCACTGATAGGGCACAGCTTAATGTATGGAGGCATTCAGTGGCGGAGGCCAGGAAAGAATTAAGTGAGTTCGAATAGCAGAGGCAGGATACGATGCTGAGGCTAATGGGGGAGCAAACAGACATGATGAAGCATCTGTTGGGGGAGCAAACGAACATGATGAAGTGTTTGTTGGAGCTGCAGGAAAGCCAACAAGAGCACAGACAACAAGAGCTGCATCCCACCCCACCCTGGCTACCTTGTCCGTTATCTCTTTTTTTTTTAATTAATAAAGAAAGAATGCATGGTTTCAAAACAATAGTTACTTTATTTCGAAGGGGGGGGGGTGGTTGGCTTACAGGGAATTAAAATCAACAAAGGGGGCGGGTTTGCATCAAGGAGAAACACACACAACTGTCACACCAAAGCCTCTCTGATGCGCAGCGTGCCTAGCTGTGCTCTCCTAATCGCCCTGGTGTCTGGCTGATCAAAATTGGATGCCAGGCGATTTGCCTCAACCTCCCACCCCACCATAAACGTCTCCCCCTTACTCTCACAGATATTATTTAGCACACAGCAAGCAGCAATAACAATGGAAATGTTGGTTGCGCTGAGGTCTGACCTAGTCAGGAAACAGCGCCAGTGAGCTTTTAAATGTCCAAAGGCACATTCTACCACCATTCTGCACTTGCTCAGCCTATAGTTGAACTGCTCCTTACTACTGTCCAGGCTTCATGAGCCATGGGAGCAAGGGGTAGGCTAGGGTAGGTGCGACCGTGCGGTGCTGCTGGCTGGGAGAAGCCTCCAGCTCGCATGATATTCCAGGCAGGACTGAATCATTGATAACAGATAACCCAGGAAAAAAGGCCCAAAACGATTGTCTGCTGTTGCTTCCACGGAGGGAGTGGCGACTGACAACATGTACCCAAAACCACCCTCGACAATGTTTTTGCCCCATCAGGCATTGGGAGCTTAACCCAGAATTCCAATGGGCGGTGGAGACTGCGGGAACTGTGGGATAGCTACCCACAGTGCACCGCTCCGTAAGTCAATGCTAGCCACGGTAGTGAGGACACACTCCACCGACTTAATGCGCTTAGTGGGGACATACGCAATCGACTGTATAAAATAGATTTCTAAAAATCGACTTCTATAAAATCAACCTAATTTCGTAGTGTAGACATACCCATAGTCTGCAGACCCCCAGGGGTCCACTGACCACAGGTTAAGAATCACTGCTCTAAGGTATCTAATGTCATTTTTAAAAGCAGCCCTGAAGATGTAGTGTTTTCAGTGCAGGTTGTCCTGAGCATGGATGGACTCTTACAATTTCCTCTTGAATGCAAAGGAGGACAACATGGTTAATAGGAGCATCAATAATATGCAGTTTTGGCATCTGAGGGTCAGAAAGCCCAGTTTTATTACAGAGAGCATAGTCAGTGAGGAAGGCAGCTTGCAAAGGGATTAAAATAGGTTTGCGCCTTTTTTGTTGGGTTACAATGACTTCCTGTGTCCTACATACAACACTCCTGTTAATATACCCCAGAATCATATTAGCCTTTTTGCAGCTGCATCACGTTGTTGACTTGTATTCTGTTTGTGATCCACTGTAACTCCCAGATCCTTTTCAGCAGTACGACCACCTAGACAGTTATTCCCCATTTTGTAGTTGTGCATTTGATTTTTCCTTTCTAAGTGAAGTACTTTGCACTTGTCTTTATTGAATTTCATCTTGTTGAATTCAGACCAATTCTCCAATTTGTCGAGGTCATTTTGAATTTTAAACCTGTCTTGCAAAGAGCTTGCTACACCTCCCAGCTTGGTGTCATTTGCAAATTTTATAAGCATATTGTCCACTCCATTATCCAAGTTATTAATGAAAATATTGGATAGCACTGGACCCAGGACTGACCCCTGCGGAACTCCACTAGCTACACCCTCACAATTTGATAGCAAACCATTGAAAATCACTCTTTGAGTACGGTCTTTCAGCCAGTTGTGCACCTGCTTTATAGTAATTCATCTAGACCACATTTCCCTAATTTCCTTATGAGAATGTCATATGGAACTGTGTCAAAAGCCTTCCTAAAATCAAGGTATATCATGTCTACTTCTGCCCCCTCATACATTAGGTCAGTAACCCTATCAAAGAAGAAAATTAAATTGGTTTGGCATGATTTGACAAATCCATGCTGACTATTCCTTATAATCCTATTATTTTCCAGGTGCTTACAAATTGATTGTTTAATAATTTGCTCCAATGCTAGGAGTATAGATCTCTGTCATCTGCCCATGGCTAAGGAGGGTTGTCCATCAGGGTGGGTAATATATTCTGTGTACCATTTACATATCTAGAGCCTGATTGGTAGAATCCAGAAGGTTGTCAGACACCTGGTATTAGTGGAGTTGGCTCTTACACTAAGTTATCAATGGTCTCATTTAGGAAAATGAAGTAAGAAACCAGCTCTGGTGCCACTGATGTGTTGTGAACTCTGTCCTCTTCATTGCCTCTTTACTGGATTTCTCTTCATGAATATAGGAAATTGGCAGCATTTTCTTTGTGGACACTAAGGAATGGATCCATAAAGGGAGTTAGGCATTGCTATGCTGAGTGTCACAACAATCCAGTGTAACCCTTCTGCCCATCTGAGTTGGCAACAACAAGGGCCGGGTTCAGTATCTAGGGGTTCCGTTTCAATAACGCAATGCAAAACCGGCTCAAGCCCCCACCCAATGACCTGGGACAATTACATACCACCACCCCCCGGGCGCCTCTAAGAGGCAATACTTCCCCTCTCGCAAGCACAGAGTCTGAATGTAGCAAAATCCTTTTAATAAAGGAGGGAAACAATGCTGCATTATGTTGGGGAAACACCACAAACAGGATTCATAACACAAACCATCAGCAAAAGACCCACCCCCCCAAGTAAGTTTGGAAGTATCCTTTTCCCCTCAGGGTCTTAAGTCCAGCAACCCAAAAAATCACCCAAAGTCCCAAAAGTCCAACACCCCAAAAGCCTCTTGAGTCCAGTAACAGAAAAAATCACCCAAAAGTCCAACAACCCAAAAGTCTCTGTCCCTGGTCAGTGCAGTCCCAGAGTTCAAAAGTTTATCTGCAGCCCAGGGTGTTGGGGGGGCAGTGGTGTTAAGGGGCACCTTATGTGGTCCCAGGCCGACTGCCCTGCCTCTACATGGGGTTCTGCTGCAGCCACCCCGTGAGCTGCTCCAGCCATTCCACAAACTGCTCTGCTCCGCCAGCCGCTCCACTCCACTCTGCTCCGCTCCACCAGCTGTCCCACGAGCTGCTCCAATTGTCCTGCAAACTGCTCCACTCCACCAGCCGCTCAGCAACATAGCTTCAGGCCCCCCCACAGCACTCAATGATTTCAGCTTTTAGTGATTTTAGCTCAGTAGTGATTTCAGCTTGTAGTAGGGGAGCCTCAGTGCCGGTACACCATTAGCCCAACATGAATTCAGCTCAACAGCCTGTAACTAGACTCCTAATGGAATTAAAATTAGCTCTGATATTCCACAGTAGAGAGAGGAGAAGGAGAAGATGCAATTGGCATTTCAGGCCCTCAAAGGTGGCCCATACCATCAGGCACAAACAACAACAACAACAAACTGTGGAAGCAGAGACAAGGATTTGTAGGGGATTTCAATGCATGACAGTCTCTGTTAGCAAGAGTTAGGCTAACTGTAACCCTAATAACGTGAGATTTGTAGAAGCGAGGATTGTGTGAGGCGAGTGGGAAAGAACTGTGTGAGAAGTTGTTGCGACCTTGTGTAGATAATGTGTAGAAAATATTGTATGTAGACTAGAGTCAAAACAAATGAGAAAAATAAGATATCAAGATGGCCTATGTATAAACAAAATGCAGCTGTTGCTTATTATTGTCTGTAATGAAAGGTATAAAGGTTTGCTGTAATTGTTTACCTGTGGAGAGACCTGTTTAGCTCTCTCCCTCTACGCAATTGTTAGAGAGAATAAACTATCTGACTTGCTGTACCCAAACAAAAAGTGAGAACTCTGTTATTCTCCGACAATTTGGGGGCTCGTCCGGGATGGCAACGCCCGCAGAAGCACTGGCAGCTGCTGCGGATCGTTCCCCTTCGAACCCCATGGCGCCACAAGAGAGGTATGACACCTTTTAAAATCTCTATTGGGGTGTCGGAGGAGGACTGTCCGTGGAGCCGTCTGTCCCTGTTGGGCTCACGCCATCCGAACTTATTGACTGTGCAGCAAGGTCAGATGCAGAGCGGTTCTGGGGAATTGTTTTGCCACCCCCAATAAGGTATGCGGTTCTGGGGATCTGTTAGTTTGGCCGCCCCCATTATGCATATGAGAGATGCATAGGTATGCACCGGTGCTGAGGGGTTTTTACCGCCTCAAGAGGGGTTGTAGTAACGCCCTCAGAGAAGAACACAGGTGTGTTCAGTCCGGACAGAGGGGTTGTTTACCGCCTCAGAGGGATTGTTTACCGCCTCATAGTATAGATGCATTGTGGTACTTGGAAATAGAGGCCTTGGTGTGTGTGTGTGTGTGTACACCAGTGTGAATTGAGCGTTACCGGAAGACGCCCAGAGTACTCTGTGAAGTCTTTTGGCTCGTGACCAGAACTACTCTAACGGAAGCCGGTAACTAGAGGATCTTTTAGGAGATCCGACCCACGGTGGGCTAACTCGGCCTGGCATTGTCCGGCGAGGAGGCTACCTGGGTCTAGGAGTGTGTGAACCCATCTTCCCTCCCCTTTTCCTCTCTGTGTGAGCCACTGACAGTCTGATCATCTCACTGGATGCAACAAAGTAAGAGGCTAGCCGACGCTCTTTGCTGAAGGGAGGTGTTGGAGGGTCGTGGCTATCCTCGTTAGCCTCTCCTGTGTGAGTACCCTGTAGGGTGATACCCTTAGTTTATGAGTCGCTAGCGCAGACAGGGCGTTCTCCCTGTGTGTGTACATGTACGTACATTATAGTCCTAAAACCTGCAAGTATTTAGATAATTGGAATTTTAGCACGCGTGATAATCCATCTAAATAATGCCCACTAGAAAGTACCTTCAAGATAAGATCATACATCTCAGAGGAGCTTTTAATCACCAAAAAGCCTCTGACACACAATGGGAGCAATTTGTCTATAGCATCCGGATGCCTCCCTACCCAAATCATTTTATTAACTCCCTCGGCTTCTTTATATCCCCAAGTAAGGTAAGGCTGAAAGCGAGGAGGGAAAGGAACGGGTTAATTTGAAATTCAGTTTGGCCCAGAGATAAAGAAAAGCTGCTCTGCGTTCAAGGTCAAGAATCGACACAGACCATGCCAAGTACAAAGAAAAAACTGCTTTCGGCCCCAGCTGGCTGTGGGAAAATATAGACAGAGGCAAACCAAAGGCAATACAAGTTTATATATGGAGATATACCTATCTCATAGAGCTGGAAGGGACCCCGAAGGGTCATCGAGTCCAGCCCCCTGCCTTCACTAGCAGGACCAATTTTGCCCCAGATCCCTAAGTGGCCCCCTCAAGGATTGAACTCACAACCCTGGGTTTAGTAGGCCAATGCTCAAACCACTGAGCTATCTGGGTGTTGTTTTGGGAGACAAGCAAGTGATATAAGGCAACAGGGAAAGAAGTTAACTCTGTGGTTGCTAGAGGGAATCAAGCAGTGAAACTTGGTAGGAATGTCTGCAAGTAATCCAGGCAAGAGGTTATTTAAGTGGAATTTACTATAAGTAGTGTCTTTTTCAGATTGCTGTGTGTTTGAAAACAGGAGTTAAAAGTTAATTGTGTCCCTTTTTAAGTAAGAGTCTTTAAGCTGTGGATAGCTTTGGATCCAGAAGCAAACCAGAAAGCATCTGTATTAATGCAAATTATCCAACTGATAACCTGGGCTGCCTATGAAACAAATACAAGAAAATATGGGGTAATTCCTCTGTTTTGCCTGAAATCAACAAGAGTATTTGTATATAAAGGAAATATTTTAAGACGGACTGCCCAGAGGGGGTAGACCTCTGTTCTTTTGTCTTTCAGATAATCAGAGAAAACTGATGCCAGCTGAACAGCATTCAACATACCATGCATTTACTGGCACAATAGGAATTATGTTCTGTGTTCTATGTCCTGTCTTGTGGTGTTTGTCTCGTGGCCAGAATTGTTGTGTTTTAATATTTTCATAAGACAGTCTAGTTCAAAACTAAATAGAAGGGTTAAATCAAAAAGCAGATATTTGTTTTATTCAACTTAGAATACAAAGTGTTTGGATAATATCAGGAAAATGTGATATACTAAAGTTTAACACATTTGCTTAAGTAAGAAAAGAAACTTCATTGGCCAGATTTTTAATTGAAAAAAATTGTTGTTAAAATTTGCATACCAACAGTCTTTGGAAACAAGGACATGAAAGGTTAACCCACTCCCCATATTTCACATGGGATCCTTCTGGCTACCTCAGATTTCTAGCCAGAGGGCTGGGGAGGGAGGAAAGCTATTGGACAGAAGAGGTTGTACTGAGTGGACTCCTCAAAAGTGGGTGTGCTTGTCCTGGCTTGTTGCTCCAAAGCTCTGTAATAAAGTTATTTTACTGGAAGGGTATATGTGGCATACATTGAATAATAAGACTAAAGTACTGTATAATGGCAATGTGTATGTGTTCATTGTTGGGAAAAGGTGTATGAGTGAAGAGTGGAAGTTTCCTTTGTAGGTTAAAAGAAGCCAAGAAGGGGAGAAGGAAAAAGAACAGAATGAGTTAACTGAAAAACTATAGCTAGCAACCTCAGTCCAAAGATAAGACGCTGGCCCCATCCAAGGACACTGTTCACAGCTAAGACTTGGCTGACAACCAAGAAAAGGGGGGGCTTGAATGTGCCCAAGCAGCTGTAAAATCTGCAAAACACTGCCAGGCATTAATGAAATGTGTTAGGTTTCTTTTCTCACAGATAAAAGAAGTGCTACCCAAAGACCCTAGCAGTCCTGCCACTCCTTGGAACCAGGAGACTGGATCTATGAAAAGATCCACCAACGAAAGACTGCTTTGGCTCCATGCTGGAAAGGCCCTTTCCAAGTCCTGTTAACCACCAACACCGCTGTGAAGTGCCAAGAACTGCCTACTTGGACCCATGCTTCTCACTGAAAAAANCCACCAAAGTCCAGGGATTCCTGCCTACAAAAGACATTAAGAACTGACCTTGGTGAAGAAACAAAGAATTATACACTGGCAGGAAGAAACTTGTGGGACCCATGCTTGGGAATGTGGTGTTGATTGGATTTTTGGGGTTTATTCTACAGGCTGCGCCCTGTGTTTTGGATAAGTCCTTCATCATGTATTGCCTAATTGGATTTTAAATGACAAGTACCAAAGGCACCTTGTTGCCACTGCCCCTGCCATCTCCTCCATTACACTATTACCCCTGTAATACATCCAAATACAGACAATGCCATATATTTGATAAAACCAATGGCCAAGGTGTTCACACTTCAGTGATTTATTTAAATATTGTTTGAAAAAATATTTTTAAGGTTCAGGATATCCCATATAAGCGAACAATTGAGTGGAAAAAGACTGGTCAGAGGAGATAAAAGTATATGATAACACTACAAATGAACCCCAAGAATCTGTAATTGAAATTGATGGGTTCTATAGTTCATATAGATATGATGGCTGTTCCGGGAATTTGTACCGTGTTAAATGAGAGAGGCCCTTATTGTTATTTGGTCACCCAATTAGTGAATAATTAAATGAATACCCAAAGAGTTTGTTCTGCCACTGGAAATTTTACCTGCATAAAAATTATTCCGGTGACAAATAATGTAACCTGTACCTTATTGCAATACACCCCCTCTTATGCCATTAACATCGATGCCTCCCGCTGCTGTGGGTTCATGCTAGGTGGGGTGGGTGTGCCTATGCAAACAAGATCAGCCCCTGAAATTCTTTACCACAACTCACCACAATTCACCACCAGATGTCAGGGTAGAGCTCATCCTGACTCTGCTTACATCCAGATTTAGGCACCTAGAAAATCATAGGAATAACACTGGGATCCACAAGGCCTGAGTTATGCGCCTAGACTTCCTCTACAATAACTGGGGAGAGATAGGTGCATTAGAATGCGATCCACAAAAGCCAGTACACCAGCTGCCTACTCTAGCCTAGCTAGCTGGGAAGCTGCCTAAGCTAGCTAGTCAATGAGAGACGGCAATGAGAAGGGTGTTTCTTAAGCCCCTGCCCCTCTCAGGGATTTCAGCACCTAACTCCAGCTTGCAGTGATCCACAAACCACTGGAAGATGGTGACCTCAGCTAACTTGTGAGCAGGGCCCAATCTACACAAAGGTTGTGGGGAGAGAAAGAGGAGCTCATTTATAACCTCTAGTCTGCTGGTTACGGTACTCATCCATTCAAGACCCCATTCTGCTTGATGAGGGGCTAGGAGTTGAACAGGGATCTCCCACCACGTAGGTGAGTGCTCTAACCATTGGACTGTAGAGTCATTCTAACACTTTCTCTGGTCCAAGTAATATTTAATTAATCAATTAAAGTGGAACAACTTCAGTAGGAGAGCTTGAGGGAGGCCCACATCAGAATATCCCTGAGACCAGTGGCTAGGACACTGAGAGGTGGCAGATCCCTCTTCAAATCCCCTCTCCCACTCAGGAGGAGGGAGGACTTGAATTAGAGGTTACCTACATCACAGGTGAAGATGAACATCCACTGGGTGAATGTTATAATGCAGGTCCTCCTCTTTCCCCACTGGCTGCTTTGTGTGAAGTTAGGCAGCTTATGATCATGTCTACTGGATCAGTGCTTGTGTAATGAATGAATGCTTCCCTGACAGCTAGCTGGGAGGGGGAGAGACTTGGGTGTGTTTATGTAAATACAGGTTGCTCCTGCTCTGCTTACATATTCAGCAGATACACCGTTGTCAAAGTGATCAGATTTGACTAGTGTTGGATACAAATGACCTTAGTACTGAATGTAGGGCTAGTGAAATATGGTTACCAATGTTGTAATTATTGTTCACCCCTTCTTGTCAACTGTTGGGAATGGGCCACATCCACCCTGATTGAATTGGCCTTGTTAGCACTGACCCCCCACTTGGTAAGGCAACCCCAATCTTTTCATGTGCTGTATATTCATACCTCCCTACTGTATTTTTCACTCCCATGCATCTGATGAAGGGGGTTATAGCCCACGAAAGCTTATGCCCAAATAAATTTGTTGGTCTCTAAGGTGCCATAAGGACTCCTCATTGTTTTTGTGGGAAACCAGGAAGACAGGACTGTGCTTAACCTGTCCCAAATGAGGGGGGCCACCCTCAGTTGAAAGAACCTTGTTAAGCCAAAAGGAACAGGAGTACTTGTGGCACCTTAGAGACTAACAAATTTATTGTAGCATAAGCTTTCGTGGGCTACAGCTCACTTCATCGGATGCATGCAGTGGAAAATACAGAAGGAAGATATATATATACACACATGAAACAATGGATCTTACCATACACATTATAAGGAGAGTGATCAGTTGTCAGCAGGAGAGAAACTTGTTAAGCCAGTGGCTCAAATGTCAAAGCCCTGTGAAAGAAAGAAGGGTGGGGGGACAGGAATTCTGGTCAGCAGGCTGCATGCCCTCCCCAGGGATACTCCCTAGTCTGGTTTGACCTGTTCCTCCCCACTGTTCAAAGTATAGAGCTAAATAGGCTTCATTAGGAGCCTCTTTTGTTATTTTATTTGCAGCTCAATCAGAGCTGCAACCAGCTCTGGCAGAGCTGTGTTTCTGCCCTGCCTGCTAAGAGATAAAATCACTGGGAGCTGAAATCACTTGAAATGGGGCGGTATTTCTGTCCAGCCTGCAAAAGAGCTGAAAATTACTAAGAGGCTGCTGTGCAGAGGTCACAGCAGAGAGTCGGATGGCAGCAGATGGTGACGGACAGCCAGCAGGGCGACAGTGGAGAGGCGCGACAAGCAGCCAGCGGAGTGGTTGGTGGAGGGGCACGGCGAGAGTGGTGAGCAGGCAGCCGGTGAGCGGCCAGAGCAGCAAGTAAGATACCTCTTTCCCACACTCCCAGGGTGGGAGGTGAATTCTGCAGATACACCTCCGAACTCTGGATCTGCACTGACCAAGGACAGCAACTGTGAGTGGGATGCAGAGAAGTGTTGGGCATGTGAAAGGGACTTTTGGGTTGCTGGAGGGGAAAAGGGCACTGCCCAAACTATTTAGGGGTGGGTCTTTTACTCATGGTTTATGTTTATGAACCCTGTTTGCGGTGTTTTCCCAAATTAACTCAGAGTGTCTTCCCTCCTGTTAATAAAAGTTTCTTTTCTACACTTGGACTCTGTGCTTGCGAGTGGGGAAGTATTGCCTCTCAGAGGTGACCAGGGGTGGTGTGTAATTTTCCCAGGTTACTTGGTGGGGCTTGAGACAGTTCTGTGTTGTATTGATGGAAAGGAACCCCTAGATATTGAACACGGCCCTGGTTGCTGCTGGCTCAACCTGGCAGAAGGGTTACATTTGCATATTGATTTAGGAGGAGGAGGAGTGTTTATCTTCCCCTGGTTTGCGGATCGCTATGGGCTTAGGCAGCAGATAGGTGTCCAGGTGCCTAGAGGGAGGCAGCAGTGCACATTCCCCAAAGCAGAAACATTGGTGCCTAGCAGCGCTGGCCTTACCATGAGGCGAACTGAGGCGGCCGCCTCAGGTGCCAGACTGTGGGGAGGCGCCACTAGGACCAAGAGTGTAGAAAATTGTGTCTGCTGCTGGTGCATATGTATTCTCTCTGCTCTAGATGCACAGAGATGGTGGAGTGCTGTGCTGGAGGAAGGAGGGCTCAAGAGACATAACAGGCAGGCAGGAGAAAAGGTGAGAGGGAATAACAGAAAGCAGCAGGAGCTGCAGGGAGAGAGAGGAGGAGGAGCCTCTTATGTACCTCTCTAGCACCCCCAGGAACCTGGACTGATTAATACCAGCTTCTCAGGGAGCTTCCTGTTTCCTGCTGCTTCCCTGAACCCACTTGAGGAGAACAGGCAGTCAACTGAAGTAGTAGGAGCCAGTTAGGCCCTTAAGACGCTGATATCTTCCCTCACTCAGGCCCTGCTACCAGCCTGCTTATTTGTCCCCTTCAACTGAGTGTTGAGAGCCACTATAGCTGGCACAGAACAGCAGTCATGAGTGAAAGAAGAAAAAGCCCCTCTGGGGCAGCATTCAGAAAAAGAAAGAAAGCAAAGGAAGCTTTTCTATCTAAGCAGGAAGGAGCTCTCCTGAGATACATAGACACAAATGTTCA
>QXTE01000464.1:410658-468455 GCA_003942145.1 Platysternon megacephalum
AACTGAGGCGGCCGCCTCAGGTGCCAGACTGTGGGGGGGCGCCACTAGGACCCAGAGTGTAGAAAATTGTGTCTGCTGCTGGTGCATATGTATTCTCTCTGCTCTAGATGCACAGAGATGGTGGAGTGCTGTGCTGGAGGAAGGAGGGCACAAGAGACATAACAGGCAGGCAGGAGAAAAGGTGAGAGGGAATAACAGAAAGCAGCAGGAGCTGCAGGGAGAGAGAGGAGGAGGAGCCTCTTATGTACCTCTCTAGCACCCCCAGGAACCTGGACTGATTAATACCAGCTTCTCAGGGAGCTTCCTGTTTCCTGCTGCTTCCCTGAACCCACTTGAGGAGAACAGGCAGTCAACTGAAGTAGTAGGAGCCAGTTAGGCCCTTAAGACGCTGATATCTTCCCTCACTCAGGCCCTGCTACCAGCCTGCTTATTTGTCCCCTTCAACTGAGTGTTGAGAACCACTATAGCTGGCACAGAACAGCAGTCATGAGTGAAAGAAGAAAAAGCCCCTCTGGGGCAGCATTCAGAAAAAGAAAGAAAGCAAAGGAAGCTTTTCTATCTAAGCAGGAAGGAGCTCTCCTGAGATAGATAGACACAAATGTTCACAGTGAGCCTTCCGTTCCCAGTGAGGATGTGAGTGGTGAGGAGATGCCTGATCTTCCACTTAGTCAGAGTGCAGGTGACCTGGCAGCTACTGCAGCATCCATATCTCCATCTCAAATGGATGTAACCATGCACATTCCTGAAGAAAAGCGTAGATCAGAGAAGAGTGTGGTGGAGGTGCAAGAAACAGCTGCTGCTGAGTTTAGTTCCTTAAGTCTAGATGATCCAGGACTGTGGACCCACTTGAGCAGTAGACTGAGGGACTTCGTTGTACTTCATGGGCCACAGCAAGTGAAAAACTTCATGTTCCCCAAAGACAATGAAAATAGAAGTTTCCATCCAACACATTACTAGCGTGAAATCCCCAATCTTGACAAAGTTGAGCGGCCATGGCTTATGTACTCAAAAACCCAGAATGCTGCATACTGTTTTTGTTGCAAACNCCAGTCTTACCGATCAGATGAGGTATTCAAAATGTTCTGAAGAGTGCACAGAAGATGGCAGAGGAACTTCACACTGAAGCTATTTTCCCACCCATTCAAGAATACAAGAGTCACTGAAGAAGACATTTTGATCACGAGGCACAGGATAATCCCATAAGAGACCCCAAACAACAATTCAAAGTTGAATTCTTTAACCAGGTGCTAGATTGTGCAATACAGTCAGTTGAAGAACATTTCATGCAGCTCAAGGAACACAGGGGTATATTTGGAATGTTGTATGATATTCCAAAACTCTTCACTATACCTGAAGAAGACCTACACCAGCAATGCAGGGCACTAGAGACAGTGTTGACACATGATGACATGCACGATATTGATGCCAGTGATTTAGGAGGTGATGAACTGAAAGCCCTTTCAAGATACACCTCTACCCCGATATAACGCGTCCCGATATAACACGAATTCGGATATAATGCGGTAAAGCAGTGCTCTGGGGGGGCGGGGCTGCGCACTCCAGCGGATCAAAGCAAGTTCGATATAACGTGGTTTCACCTATAACGCAGTAGGATTTTTTGGCTCCCGAGGACAGCGTTATATCGGGGTGGAGGTGTACATTTCAGCAGGATCAACTCCAAAGGCTGTTCTGAAATATATGTGCACAAATAAGATGACCACCCTCTTTCCAAATGCTTTTGTTGCTCTGCGCATACTTCTAACACTTCCTGTAACAGTTGCCAGTGGAGAATGCAATTTCTCCAAGCTGAAGTTAATAAAAACACATCTACGCTCCACAATGACACAGGAGAGGCTGGTCGGCCTTGCAACCATCTCAATAGAGCATGAGCTGGCCCAGACTGTATACCTTCAGCAGGAAGCAGTTCAAATCTTTGCAACCAAGAAGGCACGGAAAACACCACTTTGATTATTCAAACAGATAAAAATGCCAGTGTTTACTATGCAGACAAGAAAAGTTACATTTGCTGTTCACGGGTTTGAAAGTTAGGTGTTACTTAAAATTTTTGAACAAGGCATTTTAAGTTGTTAGTTCTCCTTTATTGGGATAGATAGCAGAGGAGTAGAACAGGAAGAAGGCAGAATTGAGACCTTTCAAAGTTTTGGCCCAAGTGAGGGGGCACCTGCCTCAGGTGCCAAAATGTTGTGGGCTGGCCCTGGTGCCTAGGGAGCTTTTACAGCTAAAGCTTAGGCACTGAGTGATTTTAGTGACAGCAGGGTTAGACAGAAGCCGATAGAGAGCTTTGTGGATTGCAGTGGAGCCTAAAATGGAACTGAGGAACCACAATTTGGGGCTGAGGTGACTCCGTAGCTTTATGGATTTGGGCCTTAGGTCCTGTCTACACTAGGAAAAAAATGGACCCATATTTTTCCACCAGTGCAGCTCCAGTGGTAATATTAGTGGTAGGCTCTGTAATACACAGAGGGTCCAGCTGTTTCCCTGGATATCATCTAACCCTATCACATGGCGGTAAAATGTCTGCAACATCCCTAAACTGCAGCTTCCACCATGGCTGTCACTGTTGGAGCTGCTCTGGTGGAGAATTATTAGTTTGAATTGTAGCCTAGGGGAGAACTGCACTAAAGTTGGTGTGAAACTGAACAGAAGCTGTTCTCTTGCTGGAGGAAAAGGACCTAGAACACTGACGGACAATGGAGATCGTGCGACNCCTGCCTCAGGTGCCAAAATGTTGTGGGCTGGCCCTGGTGCCTAGGGAGCTTTTACAGCTAAAGCTTAGGCACTGAGTGATTTTAGTGACAGCAGGGTTAGACAGAAGCCGATAGAGAGCTTTGTGGATTGCAGTGGAGCCTAAAATGGAACTGAGGAACCACAATTTGGGGCTGAGGTGACTCCGTAGCTTTATGGATTTGGGCCTTAGGTCCTGTCTACACTAGGAAAAAAATGGACCCATATTTTTCCACCAGTGCAGCTCCAGTGGTAATATTAGTGGTAGGCTCTGTAATACACAGAGGGTCCAGCTGTTTCCCTGGATATCATCTAACCCTATCACATGGCGGTAAAATGTCTGCAACATCCCTAAACTGCAGCTTCCACCATGGCTGTCACTGTTGGAGCTGCTCTGGTGGAGAATTATTAGTTTGAATTGTAGCCTAGGGGAGAACTGCACTAAAGTTGGTGTGAAACTGAACAGAAGCTGTTCTCTTGCTGGAGGAAAAGGACCTAGAACACTGACGGACAATGGAGATCGTGCGACAGCCCTTGGCTTCAAAGGGATCTTTCTAAAAGATGTGCTCTAGCTCAGACAGAACTTATGGGCTTCATGCTGAAATGAATATGTGAAATCCTATGGCCTGTGTTGTGCAGGGGTGAGACTAGACGGTCACAATGGGCTCCAGTTACCTTAAAATCTAAGAATCTCTGGAGGGGCAGGAAGAGGCATTTATAGGCAGAGGTCACAGCAGAGAGGCGGATGATAGCAGATGGTGACGGACAGCCAGCAGGGCGACAGCGGAGAGGCGTGACAAGCAGCCAGCGGAGTGGTTGGTGGAGGGGCACAGCGAGAGTGGTGAGCAGGCAGCCGGTGAGGCACAGCAGACACACAAAAATATGCTTTTACTTCAGCAGAACCCTGTGTAATGTAGAACTAAACAAGCTGAATTTTAGTTCCAGTGACCATCAAATATATTGTAAATGCCAGTGGAAATGGCTTAGTGGCTTCCTTCCCCTCTCTCTGCCTCACTTCCCCATCTCCAAACAGGGGAGAAAAGTATTTCCTTTCTCTCACCTTTTGTCTGTTCTATTTGAACTGTACCTTCTTCTGGGCAGGGTCTGTCTCATGTTTGGCTCTATGGACCCCTAGGTGCTACCATCATGAAACTAGTAATGTGGTTGGCTCCCGCCTCCAAAATACCTTGTATTTGCCAGACTGTGTCAAAAGTAGACAAGGTGGGAGAAGTAATATCTTTTACTGGATCAACTTCTTCTGGTGAAAGAAAGTAGCTTTTCTAGCTACACAGACCAACATGGGTACATGTGTTGGAAGTGTCAGACTGTGTGTGACATGGAGACATACATTCCCCCACTCCTCCTCCAGTGTGTACAGGTCTGTCGCATCTTAGGCACATTTAACATGTGCGATTTCAGCTTTATGCGGTTGGTAAAAACAAGAAAAAAACAAAAAAAAGAGAAAAACAACAATTTAAATACTGTTTCTGTAGTGTGGGCGATTCTGCCTGCCATTACACTCAATGTAATTTTGACTATATGCGGTTTTTGCTTTACGCGCTGACCGCGGAACATAACCGCAGCGTAAAATGAGACAGACCTATATAATCTGAGCTGCAGGCCTGTCCTGGTGCTTTGCAGTGAAATTGTACACCAGAAAGCACTGAAGGAGAAACACAACTAAAATGTTCTCTGGTCTGACACCATGGCTTTTTAAAGGCGCAGGAAAATGAAGACTGCTCTGCACCTTTGGAAGAATGCAGGCAGTGGAGTGACTCCTGATTTACACTGGTAAAATCAGGGTCTGCTTCAATGTTTACGGTTCCTGAAAGGAGCATCAACTCCATCAATTCTCGCTCCTTTGGCTCCTATGGCAGTTACAGGAGCAATTAGCTGGGTTCACTTCCTTTTGTGCCCAGTTGGTAGGATAATTCTGAACAGATCAGGAGCCTCATGCACCACTGTGTTATTCCAGTTTTACATTGGTGTAACTCCATTAAAACCCATGGACTCACGGTGTAAATCTGGAATCATGCGGTGGAGGCCCCAGGTCTCCAGCACTGGGAGGAAATCTGCTTAGAACCGAATCCTTCCTGCCTCCTCCCCTGTGCTGAAGAGAAAGCACATTGAGTTCCAGCTGTGAAAGGAAGGGTAAGATATTTGGTGGTGGGAAGGGGGGTGGCTGGTGGAGATCTGAGGATTGTTTCTCATGGTGTTGAGATACTTCAATGAGAAGAACAGTGTTGTGCCATGTTGGAGCTGGTCTGAACAGCACAGTTAAAGATGTTGCAGAGGTTTCTGTTTAACTGGAATTTTAAATCTTTATTTCATAAAAATCTTAAGAATGGCAAATTTTAAGCACCTTTTGAACATTTCATGCTGGCTTGGAGAACAGTGGATTGATACAGGGAGAATAAGGAGAGCTGAAAATCACTCCTTTTTGTTGTTTTTCATTGGGTTGCCTCACCTTTTGTCAAACCCCTTTGTAAGGAATCTGAAATGCTCAGGGATAGATGGTTGGCTCCACTCATTGCTCCTCATGTGCCACTTTCAACAATGTCAGTTAGACATTGATAGTGTTTGCTATGAGCTTGTATCACCTCTGCTAATTGCTCTTTGTGTTCATACTTCACCACGCTTGTTATTGACCAAGGCCATGGGAACAATCCAGTCTAAGGTGCTGCACACATACTACATTTTAAAATAAATATAGAGAGAGGTTATTCAAGCTCACTGCAGGCTCAGTTAGAAATAGAAATCCTGACCTCCTTAAAGTTAGTGGGCATTTTGCCATTGACATCACTGGGGCCAGGATTTCACCCCGGTCTCTAATGTGTCAGATCAGGACAAATATTTCAGATTGATTGTTCTAGCTGTGGTTATCCAGTCTCTAAGCTTTTAACTATACTCCTGTCCCAGAGGCAGGCTGTAACTTTGTTGCAATAAGGTCAAACACAAAGCAAGTATCTAATGCAACAAAGAATCTTACACAGTAATCATTTAATTAAACGAGGCCTTTTTCAGAAATAATGAAGACATCTATAGTATCTTGGGAATTAAATAGAACAATAACTGGGCATCCGGTGAAAAACAAGGTGCATGTTGGGTGAGCTTTTACATAATTCAAGGAGGAAAATTAGAACACTAGATTATCTCTCAGGAGTTTTAAATCCAATTCTCACCTCTGCCATAGATTTCTTGTGTGACCTTGGAAGAGTCATTTAATCACCCAGCTCCACAAATCTACTTAGACTCCCAACCTCCACTGAAATCAAGGGATGTTACAAACCTAATTTCCTATATGGATCCGTTTTACTCTGTAATGATTAGGCGTAAACTGGAGCACCGTGTCCAGTTCTAGGTGCCACATTTCAGGAAAGATATGGACAAAATTGGAGAAAGTCCAGAAAACAGCAACAAAAATGATTAAAGGTCTGGAAGACATGACCTATGAGGGAAGATTGTTTAATCTGGAGAAGAGAAGACTGAGCAGGGAAATGATAACAGTTTTCAAGTATTTAAAAGGATGTTCCAAGGAGGAGAGTGAAAAATTGTTCTCTTTAACCTCTGAGGCTAGGACAAGAAGCAATGGGCTTAAATTGCAGCAAGGGAGGTTTAGGATGGACATTAGGAAAAACTAACTTACTGTCAGGGTAGCTAAGCACGGGAGTAATTTACCTAAGGAGGTTATGGAATCTCTATTTTTGGAGGTTTTCAAGAACAGGTTAAACAAACACCTGTCAGGAATGTTCTAGTTCAGGGGTCGGCAACCTTCGGCATGTAGCCCATCAGGGTAATTCACTGGCAGGCCATGAGACATTTTGTTTACGTTGACCGTCTGCAGGCACAGCCTCTCACAGCTCCCAGTGGCTGCGGTTCGCTTCCCGCAACTCCCATTTGCCAACCCGTGGTCTAGTTATTCCTTAGTCCTGCCTTGAGTACAGGGGACAGGAGTAGATGACCTATTGAGGTCGCTTCCAGTCGTACACTTCTATGATTCTATGATCTGGGCCGAAGTGCCTTAGTTCCCCATGTGATAGAATAGTATTTTTCCTGTCAAGTTAATTACTACTGACATTTACTCACAATGTACACATAAGTCATCTTTGGGCACCGCGGGTCAGAGGAACCAAAATGGTTCCCGCTAACGCAGCTGCACCAAGGGGCAGGAAATAACCTTCCATTGCATAACAGTTTCTACTTGAAAATCTTAATAATACAAAAGTTGAAAGGAAGCAAAAAAAGAGGTTTTTATGAGTCATTTCTTAATACACAGCAGATAGTCACAGGCATTTCCGTATTTATATACGTCATTTGGCACTAAATCTTAAGAGAAATGGATTGGCCTAAAATGAAAAGCATTTGGAATCTGAACAGGTTAATAAAATGGGATGAGGTTGCTCTAGCTGTAGGGGGAAAGGCACTGCCCTGGATCGAATGTGCTATTAGCTTATTTATCATGCATCAATTATTATAATCTGTTTAGCTAAACATCGTCTATCCTTGGACACCAGGAGCTACAGGGGATTACAATACAAACCTATCCCTAATGCAGCCAGTGGTCAATCGACACAGGATTGCCGAGTGCTATGGTTTCTGTGCAATGCTCTTATGATTATTTACATTAAAATATCACAAAGTACAAGAAAATACATCATTCTAAAAGGGACGGTGTTTAATGTTCTGGGGTGTTCTAGGGAGCCAGCAGGGTTGCATTTTTCTTGCAGATCCATCTGTGTGAATTCGGGCATTTCTCAGGGTGTAACTTCTTCTTGTTGACAGCAGAACAGTTTTTGCCATCTCCAGTTCCATTTACCATCACCCTAAAGAGAAAACAAAAGCTGTTCACTGAGAGGTTAGCTCAGAATTTGGTACTGAATAAAAAGACAGGAACAGAGTTTGGGAGGAGGGAACCAGGGTTTTTTACTTTTGTGTGTGTGTTTTTTTCTTATGCGGCTAGACTGGCATATGCAGGCTCATTGCAATCCATTTGATTGGACAGATGAGATTTGCACAGGGATTCACAGAGAGCAGACACTGGTAGGGGGAATTCAGAGGTCCTCATTTCAAAGAACATTATCAGCAAGAGGAAGAAAACCCTTCCACAAAGGAAAAATGATGAGTCTTAATAGTGAGGAGGCAGGGAGGAGTTTTCAGCTACATGAATCCAAATGTCTGGTCTGCATGACACACCAGAGGGTCAACCCAAGTTGTCCGACTCTCCAATAACATCTGGTTCATACATGTTGGGAGTTTCCAGGTGGGTTTGAGCCATAACCTGGAGTCCAGGTGCGATCTTCTACTAACAGCAGGCAGCATCAGGGTCACTTTCAAGTACTTACAGGCCTCACTTGATGGACACTAATTGAGGCTGGTGGGACTGTGGTGACCCTGGCCACATAATACATTGGTCAAATATGAACACAGAAAATCCCCAGACACTCAGCACATTCTTAGGTGAGTGCCATTGGCAGATATGGTTGAAAATTCTTTCAAGTTACATATTATTTTTGTACATTTTAAAACCATTTGAATAACTGTGCCCCTGCAGTGCCCACTGCACTTTGATATGTGTCAGTGCACCTTATTCCCCCAGCTTGGGTATCCTCACCTTGCCCAAAGCCACCTGATTTCCACAGAAGAGAATAAAGGGATCATCAACTTCACTTTGATGCCAAGTAAGGTCCTGTCTAGGGAGGAGGATGCTTTGTGCAGTTGTAACTACACCAGTTTAGCTGCACTAGTACAAACGTCAGGGGTGAAATCCTGATTCCACTGAAGTCAATGGGAGTTTTGCATTCCTGTTGATTTCACAGGGGTGAAGATTTCTCCCCACGTGGAAGCCCCAAGGTAAACACCACAAATACAAATCACTTTTCTTTTTCCTCTGGTGCCACATGGTTACACTAGAGCTGTGTCTAGACTGAAGTGTTTGGTCCTGTACTTTTGTTCTTATAATTTCTAATCAACAATTAATTAGCTTGATGGTACATGCTGATGTAGACACTCCATAAACACTTGTTCCTAGAGTTCAGTGTAGGGTGACCCAAGACCAGAAGGAACAAAGGTTTGTACAGTGTCTACACTAGCATGTATAGTTGTGTAACTTGAATTGAGTTAATTGACAATCAATTAACTTAAGTTACAATGTGGCCATAACCTTAGTACAGACAAGCCCTAGAGATTTTTCATGGGGCTGCTATACAGACCTAGCAAAATTTCTACAAAATATCCCCGAAACGATCGTGTAGATAGGGCCTAAGCAGCAATGGAATGCAGTGATTTGAAATTGAGGATCAGGCCTTCATGCAGCATCACCAGCACCACTGCTTTCTAAAGACTGTGACTATATGTAAGAAAAACTTAGTCTCCGTGGAACAGGTCATACTGGAGACTTTGAAATCTAAGCTGGAGCTAAATATGTGCCTTTGATCACAGTACTAGCTCTGTGCTTTGGGAATTAATTAGCTGGGAGCTATGGGGTCAGAGCTGTATCTGCATTTATATTAATGTAACTTAACATTTATACAAAGAAAAATCCACCCACAAGCTCAGCCTGTGCCCGTCTAACTGGGAGTCACCAAGCCACTTCCATCTTCCCTCTTTCTCTTGAAAGTTTAATCCAATCCAGAAATATTTATTTTCTGTTCTGGTTGCTATAAATTCCTGTGGATTAAACAGAAATACATTACACACTGATGGGGCATTTCAGCTCTGCCTCATTCTTCATGCAATCACATGCCCATTTTGAACTGAGACCGGAATACACGTGAAAGACAAGGACTCACCCACACCAGTAACTAGTTTGGTTGGAACAGCCTTAGGGCACATGGCAATCCTTATAGCTGCTTTTCCCAAAAGTCTTGCACTTGGGAGAACATAAGAATTGCTTAAAACAGCCAGACCCTGAGTGAACTGCCAGACATGAAAATCAGGCCTTTTTTACCTTGCAGAGGGAATCTACCCTCTACATTTCCAAAGGGAGATTGGGCAGGCCCTCGACAGCATGAAACTCCCATTAACAGAAAAGCAAAGCCTTTCCTGCCTTAGGAGACTGCGAAAAGCCCTTGATCGTGCCCCCAATCTCCTTCCAGATCACAACTTATTCTGCTTTCTACATTTGCATCTGAAGCACCTCCCCATCAGCCTTACGCAGACCCAGGGAAGCCCACGGAGTTGGTAGAGCAGCTTTTCAGTAATCGACCAGAGGGACTGATCGCAGCCAGAGGGAAGAAAGGCCAGGCCCTGCTCCCTCTTGGTGTCTTCCCAAGTGGGGCTCTTGTTTGTGGGGAAGTAAAGGCCCATTCACAGACAGTTTCTCAGGGAGAGCCTGCCTGGTCAGAGGTTCTTATAAAACCTAGGGTATATTTGTGCTTTTCAGTCAAGTGTCTGAATGACATGGAGGGTTTGCTGATTGCTGGGTACTGTGTGGGATGTTCCCAGACTTACCATCTCAGCCTCATCTTCAACAACAAGCAGCTGGGATTTCCTGCCTGAACAATTTCGCATACTGGCATCCCAGGTCCCCGACTGCTCTGAGAAGTAGTAACATCTCCCCCTGTGCAGCATCCACCCTGGGGGGCAGAGGAGACACTCGGTTCTTCCTGGGGGTAGGGGGGGGGGTAAAAGAAGATCATTACTCAGCATCACAAATGGTTTAATTATTCCCATCACATATTGTGGGGAAGCAAATAGCTTCCCAGTTGCTAACAGTAAATTTTGGAAAATTACATATTCTTGGTGAAATGTCACAGCTGTCAGTTGTCCTGCATTTTACAGTGCATCTTACATTCTTCTAATTATCATTGAATGGGTTAAATGCTCATTTAGGGAACCATTGCTTAGAGCAACGTGACACTGTGCATGCTCCCCCCGTCTAACTGTGAAACTGGTGCTTTTGTTTCCTGTGTGCTGCACGTTTGCCTTTCTAGGAGCCTGAAGGCAGCAGCTGCCATTTTGTTCTCGGTTGTTGAGATGCAGCCTTTGACTGTTCTTGCTTGTTCGGTTGTTTTCCCTTAACCTGAAATACTGATATATATATATATATATATATACTGATATATATATATACACTCGATCATAAGCCAGTTCGTTTATAATCCCCCAAGATGGATAAGTAAAAATGGAAATTTTTTATGATCCATTCATAAGCCGACCCTATAATTCAGGGGTCGGCAAACTTTGGCTCCTGGGCCATCAGGATAAGCCACTGGCAGGCCGATATGATTTGTTTACCTTGAGCGTCCGCAGGCACGGAGGTAAACCTAAATAAGCAAAGTGTCCCGGCCCGCCAGCTGCTTACCCTGATGGGCTGGGACAGCAACTGGTGGGGAAATTTTTTTGGGGGAAAGCTGGGGGTCAGGGGAGAAACCCCTGTGACCACCCCCCACGTGACCCCAACCCTAGCCCGGTATCCCCACACTCTCCCCATTCCATCCCTTCTCACCTTAGCTGGGGCGGGCCAGGGGAGGATGTCTCTGGCCTGGCTGGAGCTGCTCCAGCAGGCTGGGCAGCGCGGCCGCAGCCTGCTCCAGCAGGCCAGACTGGGCGGCGCAGCCACAGCATGCTCCAACGGGCCGGGCCGGGAGGCGCGGCCGCAGCGTGCTTCGGCAAGCGGGCCCCAGTGGTGCAGCCGCAGCCTGCTGGCCCCAGAGCTGCAGCTGCTTCGGAGGCTGGGGGGAGAGCAGCATGGCCTGAAGTGGAGAGACTCTGGCACTGCCTCTTCCCTTCTGTCTCTGCTGGCTGTGCTGCCTCTCCTTGCCCTGTTGGGGGGACAGGCTGTGTCCCACCTCTCCCCTCTCTATACCTGTTCATAAGCCGACCCCCTTCTCTGATGCTTCCCTTTTTTACTAAAAAAATTCGGCCTATGAACAAGTATATACAGTAAAACAGTGACCTGAATATTGTTTGCACTTGTGCGTGTGCGTGTGTGTGTGTAAAAGACAGGAGTCTTCTTTTTCTTTGTATCTTAGTAGCTCCTAACAGCTTGATAAAGGGTCCCTCTGAGTTGAAACATTGTCCCTGCCATGAAAATCCTACAATCTAATGTGATGAGGAGAGGATGGGGAACAACAACGAGCTCAGAGCAAGTGACGTAGCAGAGAAGAAGTCTCCTCATTGAAAAAAGAATAGAAAAGGTAAAAATGCCACTTATGCAAATGCGATCAGTTTTCAGTTAAATAAAGGAGAGGGAGAATTTGGATAATCTATTCTGAGAGTAGAACAGGCTTTTTATGCCACTACTACTGAAGAGTGTTACAAGAAAAAAAGTAGTTTTCCTAACTCTGGTGGGGAAATGACATTAAAAACATGTTTTCCACAGGATCTGCGTGAGTTGTAACGAATCTGGTGAAGACCAGGGTGGGGCTGTTGTGTTGTGTCAGGCTGCTGGGTTCAGAGCGCTGAACCAGGGCTGCACAGTGAACATACACTCAGGGAGCTGCATGTGTGTTTGCTGGCTGTTGGTGTCTGTCCTGTGAGCCACAGCAGCAGAGCATTAAAGGCACCCGGGGCGACATGGCAAGAAGTGACACAACCTCTCACTGGTCTGAATAATTGCACCCCAAATGTCACACCCTCCCTGGGTTAGAGAGACACAGAAAATGTACTTCCTTCTAACACAGCCCTTGTCTAGGCAAAGGGGGAACGTAGACTTTAACTTGACTGGTTCAACGCGTGTTAAGGGCACCCGGCCTTGTCTAGCCTAGACCTCCATACTGTGTTGGTTACAAGTGTTAGCTTGAACGTGGTACCAGCGTACTTTAGATTGTAGTCTACAGAGGGCCACAGTAAACAAGTAACTTTATAAGGGAAACAGTATTATCCCTAAAACTACACTCATTCTCTTTTTCCTTCACCATAGGAGCTTCTGCTTAGAACCTTCCCTAGCTCACTCCTGCTTGGCTTCCTGCTACAGAATTAAGCAAAATATTTGCATTATAAAAAATATTTAACAAGAAGTAATATTTATCACCAAATTATAGATCCAGGGCAATAAGGCTACATGTGTCATTTGGTAAATGGCCCAGGCCTCCAAAGTCCTTCCCACTCCTTGCAAAAAATCCTTGGCCTCTGGGGGTTCTTGAAAACACCAGGAAGCTGTAAGGCAGTGGTTTTCATTTGAGAGCCCTTTGGAAATTTCAAATGGAGGTGGGGCCCCTTTGGAAACCCCTTTGTAGCTGAATTCTGTTCAGTCAGTTTTCAGTCTAAGTCTTTCGCAGACTCCTTAGACATAGTCTGCAGACCCCCAGGGGTCCATGGACCACAGGTTGAGAATCACTGCTCTAAGGTATCTAATGTCATTTTTAAAAGCAGCCCTGGACATTCCAGTTCTATTCCAAGCACAGGGAATGTATCAATAATTATAATTACTAACTAGGAATTGTAAATATTGGTTCAAATATATCTTCAGGGCCAGATTCTGATACTCTTATTCATCCTGAGTAGCACCTTCCTCTGTGAGTCGTTCCACTGATTTCAACAGGGACTGCTCATACAATAAAGAAGCCATATTCTGACCCATAACATTTTCAGGTTGTTATAGAAGAGGGGAGTTAACAAACAGCAGAAGGGAACACACTGCACAGTTACAGAGGGGCTGTAACTCCTCACCCTCTCTATCTTCACATAGATCATCCATTAATCCACTGATTGTCATTGAGCATCTCCCTGTGCATGGAGAGACCCCTGAAGATGTAGTGTTTTCAGTGCAGGTTGTCCTGAACATGGATGGACTCTTACAATTTCCCCTCCAGACTTGAATGCAAAGGAAGACAACATGGTTAATAGGAGCATCAATAATATGCAGTCTTGGTATCTGAGGGTCAGAAAACACAGTTGTATTACAGAGAGCATAGTCAGTGAGGAAGGCGGCTTGCAAAGGGACTAGAAATAGGTTTGTGCCTTTTTTGTTGGGTTATGATATATCAAGAAGGCCTGGTATTTTTTTCTCTTTGTTGTTTTTTGTTTACATTTGATTTGTTTTCCATGCTTGTTTCCTCCATAAGAAATTCAGGTCTTGCCTACTTTGGTGGAGAATATGTATGGTTATGACACTACATGTACTACAACTATTTATGTGATTAATTGAAAAGAGATATCAATTTGATTCTGACTGTCTAGAATGCTGTTTTTTCTTTTATTAGCCCCCATTTAACCTAAACACATGAGAGTAAATCTCATTAACAAAAAGATCCAACATCCCAATCTTTAATTTAAAGGATGAGAAGCTACCTTCCTACATAGCGGAGTCAGCACAGAAATCCTCCAACAAAAACAAGGAAGTCAAAATTGATAATCCTGATAGTTCTAAGGTAACAAGCAAGCAGTAAAAAAACACTAGGAACCCTTTCAGGGCTTATAGTTATTTAAATAGTTTAAAAACATACAAAAAAATAATATGTAACTTGAAAAATTATTCAACCATATCTGCCAATGGCACCACCTAAGAATGTGATGAGTGCTTAGGGATTTTCTGTATTCATATGTGACCAATGAATTATGTGCACAGGGTCTCCGCAGTCCCACCGGCCCCAATTAGTGTCCATCCAGTGAGCAGGGCCGGCTCCAGGCACCAGCGCAGCAAGCAGGTACCTGGGGTGGCCAACGGAAAGGGGCTCTTTGGCAGCAATTCGGCGGCGGGTCCCCCAGTCCCTCTCGGACCTGCTGCTGAATTGCCACCGAAGAATGAAGCGGCGGCAGTAGAGCTGCCACCAATTGCGGCTTTTTTTTTTTTTTTTTTGCTGCTGGGGGCGGCGAAAACACTGGAGCCGGCCCTGCCAGTGAGGCCTGTAATTACTTGAAAGTGACCCTGATGCTGCCTGCTTTTAGAAGAAGATCATATTTGTACTCCAGGTTATGGTTCAAACCCACCTGCAAACTTCCAACATGTGTGAACCAGGTGTAATTGGAGAGTGGGACCACTTAGACCAGAGGGTCAACCCATCATGCTTATTTAAACCTCAAAAAGATGTAAAAAGCAGGACAACTCTTTTCCCCCCTTTTGTCTGTCACCTTTAAAGACCTAGTTAGTGGGGATGTAGAGTTAAGCTAAAAGGAGCTCTTAGGCCAAAGAATATAATAGTCATGCTATCAGAGCATTCACAATATTGAAGACTAATGTCAAGAGAGAGAATGGGTTTTGTTTTTAACCTCATTCCCCGCTATACCCCAAAGCAGAAAGAGACATACCTTTTAAGCTTCACATTCATAGAACTGCTGATTCACCAAAGCACTTAAGCATGTGCTTAACTTTAATCACACACTAATGTTTCATGGAGGTCAATGGGATTTAAGCATGTGTCTAAAGTTAAGCATGTGCTTAAGTGCTTTGCTGAACATGGATGCTTTGTTGGAGCTATTCAGGTGCAGAGAATGGCTACTAGGATGACCCAAGGAATGGAAAACCTACCTTATGAGAGGAGACTCAAAGAGCTTGGCTTGTTTAGCCTAACTAAGTGAAGGCTGAGGGGAGATATGATTGCTCTCTATAAACACATTGGAGGAATAAATACCAGGGAGGGAGAGGAGAGTTCAGCGCCAATGTGGACACAAGAACAAATGGATATAAACTGGCCATCAACAAGTTTAGGCATGAAATTAGATGAAGGTTTCTAACCATCAGAGGAGTGAAGTTCTGGAACAGCCTTCCAAGGGGAGCAGTGGGGGCAAAAAACCTGTCTTCAAGACTGGACTCGATAAGTTTATGGAGGGGATGGTATGATGGGACTGCCTATAACGAATTATTTCCCAGGTGTCTGGCTGGTGAGTCTTGCTCACATGCTCAGGGTCTAACTGACCACCATATTTGGGGTCTGGAAGGAATTTTCCCCCGGGTCAGATTGGCAGAGACCCTGGGGGTTTTCGCCTTCTTCTGTAGCATGGGGTCACTTGCAGGTTTAAACTAGTGTAAATGGTGGGTTCTCTGTAACCTGAAATCTTTAAGTCATGATTTGACGACTTCAGTAACTCAGACAGAGTTTAGGGGTCTATTACAGGAGTGGGTGGGTGAGGTTCTGTGGCTTGCAATGTGCAGGACGTCAGATTAGATGATCATGATGGTCCCTTCTGGGCTTAAAGTCTATGAGTCTACACCAGTTAATTATCTGCCCAAGGAAATTAAACAAAGAAAACTACCTTATGGTCCAGTGTCACAAAGTCAAGGCTGGCAATTTAATCTTATGAATATAGAAATTAAAAAGTTAATTTTCTCATAGGTCACTGAAATCCCCCACAGAGCGCATATACAGTATCTCTGATTACTAGATAGTTTGTTAACTATTCACCTTCATAAATATCCTGTGTGTGAAATAATAGTAAATGTCCCTGTGGAAACATTAATATTTGAATTTTCTGATTTATGTGTTTAACTTGTCGCCCATAATATTGCATTAATCTCAATTATTTTTTACATGTAATATCCTCTTGGTGAGGTTTAAACATGCACATAGCTGAATGAATGAAGCAAAAGTTGTCATCCGGAAAGTGGCACTCACAAAAATTGATTAGAACAGCCAGGAAAACCAGTGCGATAAGCCCCAGGACTAGAGCAACATAGAACCAGCTTGAGCACTGGGAGCCAGGACCTGCAAAAAAGAAAAACAAAAGAGTTGCTTTGGAGGAAATTGCAATGTAAGCCCTCACATTGCTAGGATGTGCAAGCATTGCCACATTGGCTTCAGATATCGGTCAGTTTCTAACCAGGTGCTGAGATAGAAATTGACAGTCTAAAAATACTTCTAAGTGAAAGGAAACATCTTTATTTGTTAGCATTTTACACCCACTTTTCACAGGTGTAAATGGAGTCACAAAGGGCAGGATAGGGGAGAATCAGACTCTGGGAGAAGGACCTTGGAGTGAATGTTTCCCAGGATGACTGGGACCCCGAGGAACTCAATTGCTTCCTATGACAGGATCATAGCATTGGCAGCGGAAGGGAATGCTGTAAATGTCACAGATCATAAAATACTACATGAAAATTAATTCAGCCCATATGATGAGGACCATCCACACATAGCTTTCTTCCATGTAGCGGTAAGGGGAAGGGATCAGTTGTTTCTGTGGCACTGGGGTTCCACTGTAATTTTTGGCAAGTTGGATGCAGGGCTGGGGGATACATTGTTCGCATACCAATGCCAAACAGATTACCTGAAAAAGGTAACACAGCCCCAGGTTGAACCACCCTTCTGGAGTGAATCGCTGCCCTTTTAGGCAAGTCCTAGTAATGAAGTGCCAATGGAACCACACATCCAGGAGGGGACAAGGACCACAACACCCTGAACCTATGCTTCAGAGAGAGATCCTGAGATATGCATCGAGTAGTGGGCTCTGGGGAATGAATTCTCTTCTTTTTCCCCTAGGGGGGTAAACTTGCCATCCCACCAATGGGACACCTCAGAAAAATCTCCATGAAGAATTGCTGTGGAGTTTTCCTCCCCTAATGTCTAACCCTCATTTCTTCAGAAGAATGTGCTGTGGGGTCACTGTCATTTGGACTGAAAACTGGTTCATATGACTATATAGAAAGGATAATGGTCCCACACCAAAGTCTTTGTTAAAGTGAAGTTGAGGTTGAAGGTTCATATCAGAGCACTGAGAGTCCTGCACTTAGGATGGAAGAATCCCATGCACTGCTACAGACTAGGGACCGAGTGGCTAGGCAGCAGTTCTGCAGAAAAGGACCTAGAGGTTACAGTGGACGAGAAGCTGGATATGAGTCAACAGTGTGCCCTTCTTGCCAAGAAGTCTAACAGCATTTTGGGCTGTATAAGTAGGAGCATTGTCAGCAGATAGAGGGATGTGATCATTCCCCTCTATTCGGCATTGGTGAGGCCACACCTGGAGTACTATGTCCAGTTTTGGGCCCCACACTACAAGAAGGATGTGGAAAAATTGGAAAGAGCCCAGCGGAGGGCAACAAAAATGATTAGGGGGCTGGAGCACATGAGTTATGAGGGGAGGCTGAGGGAACTGGGATTATTTAGTCTGGAGAAGAGAAGAATGAGGGGGGATTTGATAGCTGCTTTCAACTACCTGAAAGGGGGTTCCAAAGAGGATGGATCTAGACTGTTCTCAGTGGTACCAGATGACAGAACAAGGAGTAATGGTCTCAAGTTGAAGTGGGAGAGGTTTAGGTTGGATATTATGAAAAACGTTTTCACTAGGAGGGTGGTGAAGCACTGGAATAGGTTACCTAGGGAGGTGGTGGAATCTCCTTCTTTAGAGGTTTTTAAGGTCAGGCTTGACAAAGCCCTAACTGGGATGATTTAGTTGGGGATTGCTCCTGCTTTGAACAGGGGGTTGGACTAGATGACCTCCTGAGGTCTCTTCCAGCCCTGATATTCTATGATTCCATGATTCTAAAGGGGCACTCACCTCTTGAGCACCTCTGAGCAGCTTGGTGTGGTACCATGGGCCTTTTCTCACCCCTGGTGCTCCCTGCAGGCTGCAGGACAACCTTGATGGGTTTTCAGTGGTTTGGCCCTCTGGCCAAGTCACAAAATTGAAATGAACCCCTTGTGGGGTATTAAAGATTCCAGTAAACAAACGGGTATTTGCCCTCACTAGGATCTTCAACCTGGCTCTGGGCCCTTTACATTGTTCAGGCTCGTAACTAAGCTCTGCCCCCTTCTTGGGGCTTACACTACTTTACCTGTGGCTGGTGGAGGAACCCAGGCCACCCACTGCTCTGGTTTCCAGCCCAGGGATCCTACAACCAGCAGCCACATATCGCTCCCCTCAGTCCTTCACTGCTGTTTCCTTGGGCCTCTTCCCACCTGGCCCTTTTATCTCCAGCCCTATGTCAGGTCCAGCGTCCCCAGGTCCTTCTCCCTCTGTGATCCCAGCTATGCAAATTCAGCCCAGCATAAATGCTGTCTGATTGCTGGGCTACTCCAGCCAGGTACAAACCCACTTCTTCCCTCCTCCACTTCCAGCCAGGAGCTAAACTGCTAAAGCCAGGCAGCCCTTTTTATTTGGGCCAGCATGGCCCCTGATTGGCTATTGCTAGCCCCTTTTGCCCTTGGAGGACCAGGTCTCTGTTGTTTCGAAAATGGCTGCTCCAGAGAGTCCTCTCTAGGCAAGCTTGTAGGAGTCACCTTCACTGCTGTTCTTCTCCCAGCTCGCTACTTCTTGGGGCGGGGGTAGTAGGACTGTGGGGGACCCAGCAGGGAGCCACAATGACCGAATACACCCTGTCACATTATGTCCACCTTACAAGAGTGTTCTAGTTATAACACAAACCCAAAGATTAGAAACCCAGGAAATTCAGGGTTGAGGTTGCATTCCCACAACAAGCCACAGAGTCACACTCAGATAACCACCAAGTGTCTAACCCTGCCTCCATACAGTGTCACAATGTAGTATTCTTATAACGTTCACTCTGTAGTTCAGTTTAAAGTATTATGTGGGCCATCTGACCTGCACTGTTCAGGACAAGGAGGTGGGGTAAAGACGGCTTACAATACAAATAGTAGGTGAAACTCTGCGTATAAGATGGTCTCACCAGGGTAACTGTGGCCAATCAGGCACTGGGAGTGTTGCTGCAATGGAGCAAATGAGTTGTGACTTTGATAAGGTTGCATAATAAACAAGGTGCTTAGATGACTAGAGTCTGAACGGCAGTAAACCAAATCCCAGTCCAATACATTATATTGATTAATTTGTGAATGTTCTCATTAAAAATCAGTTTTATTTTAAGGCACTTCCCTCCTCCCATTTCTCAGAAACAGAGCACAAAAGAATTTCAGAAAATCAGAAAATCCCAGTTTAAAATACTTTTAAAACTGCGTTCACCACAGAGCTGTTCCAGGGCTCATTAAGCCAGTGAATAGACATGTCACCATTTAAAATGTTGAAATAATTTTTATACATGATTTATAATTTAGAGATTCTCAGCAATATTGTTTTTACAGTTTTCTAACATAATAAAGAATAAATCTCTAATAACTAAAAATGCCACCCCAACAAATACCCACAATACCAGAAGGGGAAGTCTCTGATCTGCTGGTCCTTTCAGATTTATGATGCACATGCAGTTCAGCATATGTGATCCCTGTAAGGAGCAAGGAAATGCTGACAATGTTGGATATGTGAACCATTAAACAGAGACATCATTACAAGAATCAGTCTATCTGCAAAGTGCACATGTTCCCTACGGTGCTGGCTCAGCTTCATTACTGCTAGAAACAATGGGCTAGATTATACCTGAGACTACACGTCTATGCAGAGGAGTAATGGGGGAGTAAGAATCTGCCTTACACCCCTGCATGAACTACCTGAATCTTGGAACAGGTGGATAAGCGGGGGGGGGGGGGGGGGGGGGGGGGGGGGGGGGGGGGNTGGGTGGATCCTTGGCTCTGCCCACAACAAACTGGCTGACAGTTAAGTCAACTCAGGGGGAGTCACAAATTGTGCTGGTATACGCCAGCATAAAATTACCACCCCTTGGAGTAAGGGGGAAGCAGAGAGGGAATTGTGCCTCAGAGAAGTGTCTGTGAGACATCATAGCTCCCCAGGCTATTCCTGGTAGTTTATGCACCAACCTTTGTGCAGGGCTATGTCACTAGTGGGTATTAGACACTGAATATTACACTAATCCAATATTACAGACTGGATAGATTAGGTAGAGGCGGTCAAACATTGATTGTCAAAACATTTTTCAGTGAGAAATGGGTTTCTGAAATTTCAGTTTTTGTCAAAAGATTTCAAGTTTCCATTAAAAAATGAACCTCACAAAACTAAATATTTTTCTTTTTTTGCCAACAAACACCCCCTCCCCCCCCCCGGCCAAAATTGCAAAAAGGTTTTGTTTTCTTTGAAATCTTTTGTGGAAACAAAATAATTTTTTTCAACTAGGTCTAATATTAGGTCCTGTCCAGGAAAATTCAATACCAAAAAAACCCACGTGATTAGCCCCATGATATCATAAATAATGAGTTTAAATTTGATACTTCTTTAATCCAGTTTTCAGATAGTATATCTAAAGCATTTGCTTCCAATCCATGTAGACCGAGAGATATCAAATCTTATCATGGGGTGATCTCGGTACCTTTTTGCTTTGCTCCTAGTCCCAGCTCCCCGCCCTCTCCCTACACTCCAATTCAGACCTGGATTTGGTGGCAACTATCTTGAAAAGAACCAATAAATATGTACACTTACAACTTGAAACTGTAACTATAAAATGTTATGGAGCATCAAACCCTAACTGTAGAGTCGCCTGAGATATTAGCTGCTGAAACTTAAGCAGGAGATTAAAATGGTAGCCAAAATAACTCAACTTTAAAGCATGCATGTACCTCGGTTATTAATCATTATTTCAGCATTTTGCTGGGTTACCAGCAACATCTTACTAGTTTTACAGAAGATAATATTTGCATCTTTGCCCCACTCAGGAAAGGGTGAGATATAAGATGAGGCTTGTGTTGCTGCTGTCATGGGTAGTTCATGTTTTTTATAAGAATACTGTGAATTTAAAGTGTGATTCCACTTCTGAATAAAAAATACTGGTTGATGACAAAATAAATTCTTCTTGTTTTTTTGCAGAGCCAACACAACTCAAAGGGAGGTTCCTGCTGTTTATTCCTTTCTGTGTAACATCAAGAGAATAGTTAACTAATTCCAATTAATTACACATGTGAAAACTGTTGACTATAATGTGAGTGCACAAATGTTGCCGAGAGCAGAATTTGATCAGCAGAACTGGTAATGATGCATGAGAAGGAAAGGTAATGATGCATGACCTTCAGATAAGCAGTCTAGCAGTTAGAAAAAAAATCCAAGCACATCTGATCTGTAGAGTGTTTAATCTGAACTATTCAGACTTTTTACAAAGGTAAATATCACAAGAAAAATATTGGGGAAATGGTTAATAAATGAGGCACATCTACGCTATTAGGTCCCCTGTGCTGTGACTCAGTGAGTGTACAGACATTTTGCTGTTTGTTTTATTCTTTTGATTAGTCCAATAAAATGTAGAAAATATGCACATTTATATTTATTATATATAACTGTAATTAAAAAAAAATTCTAAAAAAAAAAAGTGCAGTTTAGGATGTTTTTCAAATGCTATTGGTCCCAGAAGAATTATACAGATATAATTATTGTACAGAAGAGATAACTCTGATAGTGTTTGCAGGAAGACATTGTTCAAATATATATTTTACTTAAAATCTGAATATTGTTTTATGGTAAAGGAATAATGGAGGCTTGTAAATTTTAAATTCAGTTGCTGTATAAATAGGAAAACTCATTTAACCATATTGACTTAGAAAAGTTGTAAATATATAAAAAAAAATCTCCATCCCCAAATAAATACACATTTTTAAAAAATATTAAACACAACTTATCTGACTGTATTGAAAAAGTGACTCTGTATCATGGAAACAGAATTTTTCCCAAATAAGTTCATTGCCTGTATTTAAAGAAATCTACATAAAAGAACACTGAAGTTAGAATGCGAAGCCCTCAGAAATCAGCAGATGGCAAAGTCCAGGTTACCCCTGCAACCTGAATTCTACCAGCTACAAACGTACCCTTATGTGGCATATAAAAGAGCCCTATCTCACTAGATACAGATCTTCACAGATCATATGCCACATATTAAAAGTGAAATTCCACTCAACTTTGTTATACATGCATATGCAAATCCAATTAGTATTTTTTTCTATTAAATGGACATTTCCAGTCAGTGTATACACAGAAACATGTGGCGTGTCAATGCAACTTTGGCAGATCCTTAGTTTTGTAGATTCATAGATTTTTAGACCAGAAGGTAGCATTATGATCATCTAGGCTCATCTCCTATATAATACTGGCCATGTAATTTCACATATTAATTCCTGTATCAAAGCCCATATCTTGTGGTTGAGCTAGCATATTTTTAGAAAGACATCCAATCTTGATCTAGAGACTTCAAGTGATGGAAAATCCACCACAGCTCTTGGTAAATTGTTTCAATGGTTAACACCCTCATTGTTTAAAATCTGCACGTTATTTCTGGTCTCAATGTAACCAGCTTAAACTTTAAGCCATTGGACCTTTTTATGCCTTTTTCAGCTACAATAAAGGGCCGTCTATTGTCAGAAATCTTCTCCCCATGTACTTGTATACCATGATCAAGTCATGCTTATCCTTTTCTTGCATAAACTAAGTAGATTGAACTTTCTAAGTGTTTCACTGTAAGGCAGGTTTTCCAGACCTCAGATTATTCTTGTAGTTCTTTTCTTAACACTTTCCAATTTTTCAACGTTCTTCTTAAAATGTGGACATCAGAATTGGACAGTGTATTCCAGTAATGGTACTACCAATGCTGTAAAAAGAGAGAATATTATTTCCCAACTTCTACTCCACATTCCCCTGCTTACACATCCAAGAATAATATTGGTCCTCTTAGCCACAGCATCTCACTGGGTGCTCATGTTCAGCTGGTTATCTACCATTACCCGTATAAGTCGTTCTCAGAGTCACTGCTTGCCATAACTCGGTTAGTCTCTAAGGTGCCACAAGGACTCCTCGTTCTTTTTGCTGATACAGATTAACATGGCTACCACTCTGAAACCTGTCATCCTGAAGGGTGAACTACATTATTTGTTCCTAAATGTATGACTTTGTATTTGACTGTATTAAACACATGAGCCCAGATAAAGCTATTTAGGTGCCTAATTCCCACAGATTTCAATGGCAATTAGAGACACCTAAATATCTTTTAGGCTATTGGCCACATTGTTCGAATGCATCCAGCTTATCAAGTGATCCAGATCAGTTTTTACTTATGAGGACAGTAATTATTCACCACTCCACAAATGTGTGTCACTTGCAGCCTTTACCAGGAATGATTGTATGTTTTCTCCCAGATCATTGACAAATATATTGAATAGCATTGTGCCAAGAACAGATCTTTGGGGCACCTCACTAGAACCCTCCCCCACTTTGGATTATCATATAGCAAAAAACACCGTGCATGCAGAATACATTTTTTAAAACCCTCATAACTTGGCCAAACCAAAACCAATTTTCATCAAACAACTATGTCCCTTCCAAATTTCAGGTTTCTTCCATCTTCTAATGAGTCACAAGAGGTATTTAAAAAAATTGTTTGCAGAAAATCTCCATTTTCTTCCACCTTTTTTGCACTTAAAAATGGCTCACCTCTTTTCTTTTTCTTTTTTTTTTTGAAACTTTCAAAAAAATGTCCTTCTTGACTGAGAGCTTGTGTACCAAATGTCAGCCAAAATATTAAAACTTTAGGGTAGGGATAATTGAACTTAGTAGCACACATTCTGATTCAAATATTAGCATATATTAAATGGATTCAGAATTGGCTAACAGAAAGATCTCTAAAAGTAGTTGTAAATGGGGAATGACCATCAAATGGAAGTGTTCTGCAAGATTGGTACTAGGCCTGACACTATTCAATATTTTTATCAATGACTTAGAAGTAAAATTGAGAGAATGGTAAATAATGATGAAGCAGTCATACAGAGTGATCTGGATTGCTTGGTAAAATAGACCCATGCAAATAAAATGTGTTTTAGTACACTCAAATGCAAGTTCATAAATCTAGGAACAAAGAATATAGGCCATACCCACACAGCAACTCTGAAAAAGGGGTCAGTAGACAAGCAACTCAACTTGAGCTCCCAGTGCAATGTAGTGGGGGAAAGGACTAATACTATCCTTGCATGTATAAACTGGGGAGTATTGAGTAGGAATAAGGAGGTGACTTTATCTCTGAGTACAGGATTGGGAAGATCACCATTGGAATACTGCATCTAGTTCTGGTGTCCACATTATAAAAAGGATATCGAAAAATTGTAGAGGATGCAGAGAAGAGCCACAAAAATGATTCAAGGGCTGGAGAAAATGCCTTACAATTAGAAACTTAAAGAGCTCTATTTGTTCTTCTTCTCCTCCTCACAAAGACGACTGAGAGGTGACTTGATTACAATGTATAAGAACCTTTATAGGAAGAAAATATTAAAGGGCTCTTTAATTTAGCAAAGAAAGGCATAACAGGAACCAATGGCTGGAAGCTGAAGCCAGAAAAAGTTAAATTAGAAATAAGGCCCTATTTTTTGTAACAGTGAGGGCAATTAATCACTAGAACAAACTACTAATGGAAGTGGTGGATTCTCCATCTTTTTCTTCATATCAAAACTGGATGCCTTTTGGTAGACAAGGAGTTATTCAGCTCCATAGAGGAGTAACTGGTTGAAATTCTATGGCTTATGTTATATAGGAAGTCAGACTAATAATAATAACATAGCCCTGTAGCATATATTATCGCTATTCTAATTGTACATGCAATTAAGATAAATAAATGAAATGAAATTTAAATTATGAGAAATAGTTTTTGTAAATATATATCAAAATATTGTTCCTACCATTCAGTTACATTAAATCAGAGCTCAACAATCAAGAATCAAACTAGATAGTAAATATATTATTTATTCTAATAATACAGACTGTAAAATGATTACATTGTTGGTTGCTAATATAATTAATTAATAGCTATTGTACCCTGAAAACATTATGAAATAGCCAACTTACTCTGAACACTATGTATTTCATATTTACCTTTAATCATTGTAACGTATGTTAGTGGCAGTCCATAATTTTCACAAAATGTACTGAAGAATGAATTCATCAATTGTTTTCAAGTGTTGGGAATATTATTCACAAAGAAATATTATCAATGTCAGTTCTTTCCCCCTAATATCCACTTAAACTTTTGTCTTTTATGATAAGCGTATGATATGTTAACAGATTTGATAGTTTGGTTATGGGAAAGTCATTATTTAAAAACCAAATATAAAAGAACTGTGGTCAAATGGGGTCCATTTGGTGCCTTTCTTGCAGCAGCAGTGGCTGAACTTTCAACTGTCTTTTGTGATTTTGGGGGATTATATGCAACCATTTTGCCAGAATTAGCACATTGCAGACATGGTGAAATGCAATAATTGGCCTTTCAGGCTAGCTAATTGTTCAGATCATGGCTTACTTAAGCCACAGTAACCCTCTGATCAGACTACGACATTTAAAAAATAAACTATTGTTCTGCTAATTTATAATTTAGCAAAAAGTATTTTATTCTGTTATTAGAAACTCTGGGCCAGATCCTCAGCGGGGGTAAATGAGCATAACAATGCTGATTTCAATAAAGCTTTGCTGATTGATATCTCCTAAGGATCAGGCACACTGTGTGTGCAATTTTGTCCTCATATACATTGGCTTCACTGACAAAATGTCATGACAATTATTTTTGAAATGGCATTTTTTAAAGAAAAGACAACATGCAAATATGAATCTGATATTTTTAAGAATATTTTACCTGGATTCGAAGTCGGAGGAGCAATACATGCTCTTTCCCTGGGTAAAATCTTTAGATCTGTGTATGTGACCTGGTTTGCCATTGGTGATAAAAGTCTGTCTGAGTGTTGGAAACAGTTGCTTAACAGAGTGGGTTATATCCTGCATTAATCTCACCTGCCTCCACAGACACATACACACACACACACAGCACGATGGGTCTAGGGAAGGTTAAAAAAAAAGTTATTTCTGTTAAATGTGGCTTCACAGCTTCCTCTCATTAGGCACTTTTCAGCCATCATTCTGCCTCTTGCGATGTGAGATCTTGCCTTTAGGATAAAACATAAATGACTAGAAGTAGAAAAGGTTTGGGGGGTTTTTGGTCTTGGGAAAACACTTTTTTGGGGGCACAATGTAATAAATTGTCTAAGGGCTTGTCTACACAAGAAATGACTTGTCTACACACAAAAGTAGTACCACTTTAATTATATTGATATAGTTAAAACTGTACAACGCCCCAAGGATGGATGCAGTTATATAGGTATAAAGGTGTTCTATATTGGTATAGATATTCCCATTCAGGAAAGTGAATAAACTATACCAGTATAAGGCACTTTTAAACTGGGGGGGGGGGGGGGGGGACTGCAAGCAGAAGGCATGGGGGGGAACCCCAACTTGCTCTGGCCCAGGCCCCCACAAAAGCTTATGTAATATATGTAATCCGCCTCTGCTTGTATCTGTTCTTACTCAATTTAAATGATCCCAAATAAACAATTAAACTGAACTAAGAGTGTCCACACAGTATTTTGCACTAGTTTAATTAAATTAGTTTAAAATCAAATCTTTCTTTAAACCAGCGCAGTTCTGCACATCAACAAGTCCTAAGATTCTGTAGAATTTCAACCTGGGAAATAATCTGGAACTATATTATCATTGAATCATAGAATCATAGACTTTAAGGTCAGAAGGGACCATTATGATCATCTAGGGCATGGCTACACTTGCAGATGTACAGCGCTGTGAGTTAAACCTGCCTTCGTACAGCTGAATAGGGAAAGCGCTGCAGTCTGTCCACACTGCCAGCTGCCAGCGCACTGTCGTGGCCACATTTGCGGCACTTGCAGCAGCATTGGGAGCGGTGCATTATGGACAGCTATCCCACAGAGCACCTCTTCCCATTCTGGCGCCACGGCTTGTGGGAAGGGGGCGGGGGGTGCGGGGCATTCTGGGTCCTGTCCCAATGCCCCGTGATGCATTGCTTCACATCCCAGCAATCCCTGTGTTTCCGTCCACATTTGGCGCCATTTGGCGCCATCTTTCAACGGTTTTTGTGCAGCATGATCTGTGTGTTCCATTTCGGTCTGCGGGAAATGGAGCCCGAACTGCTGAGGAATATGCTGACGAGTCTCGTCTTCGCGTCACGTTTAGCAGTCGAGCTATTCCTTAGGATCCGAAGTGACAGTGAGGAGTCCGACGAGGAGTCTGACGATGATAGTGAGTCACGTAACCCGTACGACACGAAATTGCTTGTGTCATTCACGGACATGTTCAGCAACGTAGAACGCCGCTTCTGGGCTCGGGAAACAAGCACTGAGTGGTGGGATCACATCGTCATGCAAGTCTGGGATGACGAGCAGTGGCTGCAGAACTTTCGGATGAGAAAAGCCACTTTCATGGGACTGTGTGAGGAGCTCGCCCCCACCCTGCGGCGCAAGGACATGAGATTGAGAGCTGCCCTGCCGGTGGAGAAGCGGGTGGCTATTGCAATCTGGAAGCTGGCAACTCCAGACAGCTACCGATCGGTCGTGAACCAGTTTGGAGTGGGAAAGTCGACCGTTGGAATCGTGCTGATGCAAGTTTGCAGGGCCATTAATAAAATCCTGCTCAGAAGAACCGTGATTCCGGGTAACGTGCAGGACATTGTGGATGGCTTTGCACAAATGGGTTTCCCTAACTGTGGAGGGGCAATAGATGGGACGCATATTCCTATTCTGGCCCCGGAGCACCTAGCCTCCGAGTACGTTAATCGGAAGGGGTATTTCTCTATGGTACTCCAGGCGGTAGTGGATCACCGTGGGCGTTTCATTGACATTAATACAGGGTGGCCCGGAAAGGTGCATGATGCACGCATCTTTCGGAACACTGGCGTGTTCAGGAAGCTGGAGGCCGGGACTTTTTTCCCCGATAGGAAGATCACAGTAGGGGAAGTCGAAATGCCCATTGTGATCCTTGGAGACCCCGCTTACCCGCTAATGCCGTGGCTCATGAAACCCTACACAGGGTGCCTTGACAGTAGCAAGGAACGGTTCAACTACAGGCTGAGCCGGTGCCGAATGACTGTGGAGTGTGCTTTTGGCCGTTTAAAGGGCCGCTGGCGATCTCTGTATGGGAAGCTGGACTTGGCCGAAAACAGCATCCCCGCGGTTATATCCGCGTGCTGTACCCTCCATAATATTTGTGAAGGGAAGGGTGAAAGATTCAGTCAGGCATGGACCTCCGATGTTCAACACCTGGAGGCTGAATTTGCACAGCCAGAGAGCAGGGCTATTAGAGGGGCCCAGCACGGGGCTGCAAGGATTAGGGATGCCTTGAGGGAGCAATTTGAGGCTGAAAACCAGCAGTAATGTCTGGTGCCCTGTGGTTACAATGTTAGTAGGAATCTGTGTTTGCTACGCTGATTTGCAGTGCCTGTTTCCTGGGCTAAGGTATCTTTTACTTTATGCAATAATAAAGAATGTTTTCAAAACCAAAATATCCATTTATTGAAAAGAAAATTCATTTATTGAAAGAAACACAACTGTTTGGGAATCAGAAAGGGCAAGGGGGTGGGGTGGGGAACGGTACAATCACAGATTTGCGTATGTCCTGTCTGGAGTGCTGTGCAATGAGTGCTGCACTTCAGGATGGCTATACTGCATGGTGATGGGGGTTGAGTGCAGAGGGTAAGGGTCGTAGTTCTCAGGGCTGGTTGGTGAAGATACAGGTGTTGGAGGCAGCTGGTGGCGGTAAGAACCCGGATGTTGGGGAAAGTGGGTTGGAGGTGACATGGGGGCACAAGGGAAAGAGTTTTGGGACAAGGGCTGGGGGGGGGGGCGGGCGCGGTAGTGCTCCGCCTGCATGGCTACGAGCGCCTGGATAGAGTCCGCTTGGCGCTCCATGATGCTTATCAGCCGATCCGTGCTTTGCTTCCGGTGCGCTGCGTTTTCCTTGCGGGTCCTGCTTTCTCTCTCCCTCCACTCCTGCGCTTTTTGATTCTCTGTAAGAGATTGATGCATCACTTCGTGCAGCATGTCTTCTTTGCTTTTCCGCGGTCTCTTCCGGAGTCTTTGCAGTCTCTGAGCCGGTGAAAACACGGACGGCTGAGATCTCAAGGTTGCATCTGTAAAGGCAAAATGCAACACTTAACAGAGGCAGCATTGTTTATACCAGACAGAGTAATGATTCCCCCGCACTTAAGGAGGTCACACACAGTATATACAATAGCATAATTTTCCCATCCCAAAGAGAGCGAACATAACCCACGGGAGCCCCAAAATGGTGAGTAAGGGGGACTGATTGTTTCTGGGCTGTACTGTCCTCTGGGTTTCTGTGCCTTGGGGAGAGCCAACAGCTGCAGGGGGCACCTACACTGAACACTGTCCCAACATTTTCCACAGGAGTCCATCCTGGAAGATATCTCACTGCTGAGGGTGACCTGGGAAGCAAGGGAGGGTCTTCTACTGCAATGCGGCTTCCGCCCTGGCCCATATGCAGCTTCCCTGTGTGCAGCAATGGTCCCCCCGCCCCTCGTGGCACAGTGGCGCGGACACGTTAGCCTGACTGGGACAAGGACCACGGTGGCTCTCCCAAGAAACCTGCGCAAGCGCATTGCCCACATTCTGGATGAGACTTTCGAAGAGATTACCGAGGCCGATTACCGCGATGTGATAGACCACATCAATGCGCTATTCCACATCTAGGCATGCATGCAGCCCTAACCCTCCTCTCCCGAAAAACTTCCTTCCCCAAAAAGAAAGCCGCTTACCGGGAACACGCTCTTCAGTTTGTCCTCCACCAAGTACCGGCCGCTGCGACTGGCTACCTTCCTCCTGGCTCGAGAAGAGCTCCTGGCTGCATGCCTCCAGGGATTCCGGGGTGTCTCCCACCGCCCCAGCACACTCACTCCCGCTTTCCTCCTCCTCCTCCTCCATCTCCTCCTCCCCCCGCTCTGAAGTGTCCATGGTGGTGCTCGGCATGGAGGTGGGGTCACCCCCAAGTATCGCATCCAGCTCTTTGTAGAATCGGCAGGTCGTGGGGGGAGCACCCGAGCGGCCGTTTGCCTCGCGGGCTTTGCGGTAGGCATTCCGCAGCTCCTTCACCTTAATCCTGCACTGCAGTGCGTCCCGGTCATGGCCCCTTTCCATCATGGCCCTTGATATCTGCCTGAAGGTATCGTAATTCCTACGGCTGGAGTGCAGCTGGGACTGGACAGCTTCCTCCCCCCAAACACTGATGAGGTCCAGCAACTCGCCATTGCTCCATGCTGGGGCTCGCCTGGAGCGTGGAGGCATGGTCACCTGGAAAGATTCGCTGATAGCACTCCACACCTGGCTGGCTGAGCAAACAGGAAGGGGATTTTTAAAATTCCCGGGAAATATAAAGGGTGGGTCTGACGGTTGGTCACCTGAGGCCAGGGCAGTAGAGTTCGAACTGATGACCAGAGTGGCTAGAACAGGCATTGTGGGATACTGCAGAATACTTCTGGAGGCCAATCAGAGCGCATTGGGTGGCCACACTGGCGCCGCAGCGCAGCAGCGGCAGCGCAATAGTCTTTATTCCTCTCGGGGAGGTGGAGTACAAGCAGCGCTGTATCCGCGGAGATACAGCGCTGTACGTGCCTTGCCAGTGTGGGCGGGGAGTGAGTTACAGCGCTGTAGGTGGCTTTATTGCGCTGTAACTTGCAAGTGTAGCCAAGCCCCTAGTCTGACCTCCTGCACAACGCAGGCTACAGAATCTCACCCACCCACTCCTGTAAGAAACCTGTGTCTGAGCCATTGAAGTCCTCAAATCATGGTTTAAAGACTTCAAGGTGCAGAGAATCTTCCAGCAAGTGACCCGTGCCCCACGCTGCAGAGGAAGGCAAAAAAATCCCAGGGCCTCTGCCAATCTGCCCTGGAGGAAAATTCCTTCCAGACCCCAAAAATGGCTATCAGCTAAACCCTGAGCATGTGGGCAAGACTCACCAACCAGACACCCAGGAAAAAATTATCTGTAGTAACTCAGATCCCATCCCATCTAACATCCCATCACAAGCCATAGGGCATATTTACCGCTAATAGTCAAAGACCAATTAATTGCCAAAATTAGGCTACCCCATTATACCATCCCCTCCATAAAATTATCAAGCTTAGTCTTGAAGCCAGATATGTCTTTTGTCCCCACTACTCCCCTTGGAAGGCTGTTCCAGAACTTCACTCCTCTGATGGTTAGAAACCTTCATCTAATTTCAAGTCTAAACTTCCTGATGGCCAGTTTATATCCATTTGTTCTTGTGTCCACATTGGTACTGAGCTTAAATAATTCCTCTCCCTCCCTGGTATTTATTCCTCTGATATATTTGTAGAGAGCAATCATATCTCCTCTCAGCCTTCTTTCGGTTAGGCTAAACAAGCCAAGCTCTTTGAGTCTCCTTGAACCGGTTTTCCATTCCTCGGATCATCCTAGTAGCCCTTCTCTGTACCTGTTCCAGTTTCAATTCATCCTTCTTAAACATGGGAGACCAGAACTGCACACAGTATTCCAGATGAGGTCTCACCAGTGCCTTGTATAATGGTACTAACACCTCCTTATCTCTACTGGAAATACCTCACCTGATGCATCCCAAGACCGCATTAGCTTTTTTAATGGCCATATCACATTGCCGGCTCATAGTCATCCTGTGATCCTTCTCCTCCTCTGTTACTTCCAACTGATACGTCCCCCGTTTATAACAATAATTCTTGTTATTAATCCCTAAATGCATGACCTTGCACTTTTCACTATTAAATTTCATCCTATTACTATTACTCCAGTTTACAAGGTCATCCAGATCTTTCTGTATGATATCCCGGTCCTTCTCTGTATTGGCAATACCTCCCAGCTTTGTGTCATCCACAAACTTTATTAGCACATTCCTACTTTTTGTGACAAGGTCAGTAATAAAAAGATTAAATAAGATTGGTCCCAAAACCGATCCCTGAGGAACTCCGCTAGTAACCTCCCTGCAGCCTGACAGTTCACCTTTCAGTACGACTCGTTGTAGTCTCCCCTTTAACCAGTTCCTTATTCACCTTTCTATTTTCATATTGATCCCCATCTTTTCCAATTTAGCTAATAATTCCCCATGTGGAACCGTATCAAATGCCTTACTGAAATCGAGGTAAATTAGATCCACTGCGTTTCCTTTGTCTAAAAAATCTGTTACCTTCTCAAAGAAGGAGATCAGGTTGTTTTGGCACGAGCTACCTTTTGTAAAACCACGTTGTAATTTGTCCCAATTACCGTTGACCTCAATGTCCTTAACTACTTTCGCCTTCAAAAATTTTTCCAAGACCTTGCATACTACGGATGTCAAACTAACAGGCCTGTAGTTACCTGGATCACTTTTTTTCCCCTTTCTTAAAAATAGGAACTATGTTAGCAATTCTCCAGTCATACGGTACAACCCCTGAGTTTACAGATTCATTAAAAATTCTTGATAATGGGCTTGCAATTTCATGTGCCAGTTCCTTTAATATTCTTGGATGAAGTTTATCTGCGCCCCCCGATTTAGTCCCATTAAGCTGTTTGAGTTTGGCTTTTACCTTGGATGTGGTAATATCTACCTCCACATCCTCATTCTCATTTGTCATCCTACAATTATCCCTAATCTCCTCATTAGCCTAATAAAGATTGAGGCAAAGTATTTGTTTAGATATTGGGCCATGCCTAGATTATCCTTAACCTCCACTCCATCCTCAGTGTTTAGCGGTCCCACTTCTTCTTTCTTTGTTTTCTTCTTATTTATATGGCTATAGAACCTTTTACTATTGGTTTTAATTCCCTTTGCAAGTTCCAACTCTACATGGCTTTTGGCCTTTCTCACTTTATCCCTACATGTTCTGACCTCAATAAGGTAGCTTTCCTTGCTGATCACTCCCATCTTCCACTCCTTGTAGGCTTTCTGCTTTTTCTTAATCACCTCTCTGAGATGCTTGCTCATCCAGCTTGGTGTACAACTAAGAGTAATATGGATGGAGTTTAAGAATAAAATTCTCCTCTCAGATCTGCCCACCAGATGTTACGTCCAACAATATGCTGTCTCTGATGGGGTGTGCACCCCAAACCCAGCCCTTGAAGGGGTTAAAGTGGCTAGGTGGGCTGATTGACCCCCTAGGCTGCACCTGGAGGANTCACCTTTCTATTTTCATATTGATCCCCATCTTTTCCAATTTAGCTAATAATTCCCCATGTGGAACCGTATCAAATGCCTTACTGAAATCGAGGTAAATTAGATCCACTGCGTTTCCTTTGTCTAAAAAATCTGTTACCTTCTCAAAGAAGGAGATCAGGTTGTTTTGGCACGAGCTACCTTTTGTAAAACCACGTTGTAATTTGTCCCAATTACCGTTGACCTCAATGTCCTTAACTACTTTCGCCTTCAAAAATTTTTCCAAGACCTTGCATACTACGGATGTCAAACTAACAGGCCTGTAGTTACCTGGATCACTTTTTTTCCCCTTTCTTAAAAATAGGAACTATGTTAGCAATTCTCCAGTCATACGGTACAACCCCTGAGTTTACAGATTCATTAAAAATTCTTGATAATGGGCTTGCAATTTCATGTGCCAGTTCCTTTAATATTCTTGGATGAAGTTTATCTGCGCCCCCCGATTTAGTCCCATTAAGCTGTTTGAGTTTGGCTTTTACCTTGGATGTGGTAATATCTACCTCCACATCCTCATTCTCATTTGTCATCCTACCATTATCCCTAATCTCCTCATTAGCCTAATAAAGATTGAGGCAAAGTATTTGTTTAGATATTGGGCCATGCCTAGATTATCCTTAACCTCCACTCCATCCTCAGTGTTTAGCGGTCCCACTTCTTCTCTCTTTGTTTTCTTCTTATTTATATGGCTATAGAACCTTTTACTATTGGTTTTAATTCCCTTGCAAGTTCCAACTCTACATGGCTTTTGGCCTTTCTCACTTTATCCCTACATGTTCTGACCTCAATAAGGTAGCTTTCCTTGCTGATCACTCCCATCTTCCACTCCTTGTAGGCTTTCTGCTTTTTCTTAATCACCTCTCTGAGATGCTTGCTCATCCAGCTTGGTGTACAACTAAGAGTAATATGGATGGAGTTTAAGAATAAAATTCTCCTCTCAGATCTGCCCACCAGATGTTACGTCCAACAATATGCTGTCTCTGATGGGGTGTGCACCCCAAACCCAGCCCTTGAAGGGGTTAAAGTGGCTAGGTGGGCTGATTGACCCCCTAGGCTGCACCTGGAGGAGTCAGGGAGCAATGAGGGCTAATTAAAGGATGAAGTTCACCTGGACAGGAACAGGCGGGGCTTGTATACAGGTAGCTGAGGGCAAAAGGAGGCTGCAGGCCGGAGGTCTGCAGTCACTCTGAGGCTAGGGAGAAAAAGAAGCTTGGCTCAGAGGGAAGGGCATACCCCGAGGAGGGTGGAGAAATTGTCTGATAGAGGCAAGGTAGGAAGCAGTCCAGGGAAACAGAAGCAAGGTTTGGGACAGTGCAGAGCTTAGCCGCTGATTGTAGGGTTCCTGGGTTTGGAATCCAGAGAAGAGGACATGTCTGGGTTCCTCTACCAGCCACTGGGGAAGTGACACCGCTGAGGGGCAGTGAATTGGAAGACTGTTTGGGACAGTTGTTACAGAGACTTTGGTACACCTCCCACTCTCCTCCCCCCCCCCCCCCCCCCCCCCCCCCCCCCCCCGAAGGAGAAAACTACAGTGATGTGGCCAGAGGGCCAAGCCATGAAGAGGGAACAGTCAAGTCCTGAGAGAGAGCAACCGAAGGAAGAGGTGTCAGACTGGCAGGGCTAATCCCCAGCCATGGCCACAAGGAGGTGCTCCAGTGGTGAGAAAAGTACCCTGTGACACTGTCCCTACCTGCATAAAGTGGCTACCTTTTGCATACCAAATCCACTGTGGCTCTCTGTACTTTAAAGTAGCACCCTGGAACCCCCATGTTCACCACTGTCATATAATTATGATATGTTTTGTACAAAGTATGCCTTGTGAGGTATCATTTTAAAAGTCTTGATCTGTTGAACATTAATATCATGTTGGATTGTATGTGCTATCATTGTTAGTGGAGTTATGAAGTTTTGCTATGTGTGTATTACTGAAATATGTTGTGAGTTTGGGAACATCCACACCCAGTCTTTCAGGTACAACAATGGAGTAGCCAGACGAGCTGATGGCCCATTACAGGGAATCTACTTTCCCAGTAGTCATCCCAGAAGACTTTTCAGAGAGAGCATGTAGACAATGGAGACTGCTTGACTAATGGAGGCGGACCCGCACATCACAAGCAAAAGATCTTTCCAGCAAGCTGGAAGAAACTATAAAAGAGGGGAAGTGACATCATCGCTTGACCTCTCACCCTCCCTCCCCCACAGCAATTCCTGGAGGAACATCTGAAGGACAAAGACTTTGAACTGGAGGAGAGTGGTCTCGGGCGGGAAGGCTGTTCTAGCCTGTGTATTGAAGACCTATGACCTGTTTGTACCATCTGTCAAGGTGAGACTCTGTTTGATTCAAATCCTGTTTAGTTTATAGAACTCAGATTGAGAATTTACTTTTCTTAGGTAACCCACTTTGATCTCTACACTTACTACTTATAATCACTTAAAATCTATCTTTCTGTAGTTAATAAATCTGTTTTATATTTTACCTAAAACAGTGTGTTTTGGTTGAAGTGCTTGGGAAATCTCAGCTCAGTTTACAAAGGCTAGTGTGTGTTCTCTCTACATCAAGGGGTGGAGGACTGCGTAATGAACTTATCCTGGTCAGGCTTCTGACCAGTGCAAGATGGTACAATTCTGCAGTGCAAGACTGGGGCAGAATTGGCCTCTCTATTGTTGGTACATGAGTGTCTGGGGAAATCATTCATGTAACTCAGTTGGATGTGTCCCTGTCTGTGAATGTCTATGTAAGTGCAGCAACTGCCAGAGGACTGTAGCTTAGAAACAGCATCAGAGAGTGAGAGGAATACACCAGGTTGGTGGGACTGAGAGCTCCGTGGTCCCACAGTCCAGGTTGCACCCTGGGAAACCCCCACCCACATAAATTAGTCAAAGAACAACCCCATCCCCTACAGCACAGACCCATAATAAAGAATAAACAAAGCTCCTGGCTAACTGAGACCTCTTTCTACTCACTCCCCCTTGTTGCAGGGCACTTCGGGTACAATGATTTTGTCCATATGTTTTGTCCAAAGCACCCACCGTATTTTAACCTGATGCTCCAGAAAACACAGACCCTTGTATACACAATTTTGACATTTCTAAGAAGGTGTTCTTTTACAGGTTCTATACTTTAATTTAGTTTATTTCCATATAGAAAACTCTTATAGAATTTAATAGGGCTGAAACCAATATAAATCTATTGAAATTAAATAAGATTCTATAGAAATTACTCTAAAAACCTAACAAATGTAGAGTGATCTCCTTTTTCTATTTTTAAATCAGTCCTATGCAATTCTGTAATAAGGATAGAATTCTCCACTAAATGCTAAAGAGTGGCTAAAAATCCTAAGGGAAGAGTCTCATTTTCTTTTACAGTCCATAGGAGTTTTCCATAAGGGGGTCATGTCAAATGAAAATTTGGTTCCTTGCAGTCATGTCTGTGTTGTTCCCCCCTCCTCCTCTGTGTTCATTAAACATGTTACTCAGAACTAGTAAGCCTGTCAGTTAAGATTTATATGTAATATTTCTAAATCATTTGCTGCTGCAACAACTATGGGATAAGCAATCTTGTATGCAGAAATAGAGTTCAATCCATGGCATCAGCCATGTAGTTGGCATAATAATGACATACAGCATCCCTTATCTGATTGACTCACCTGCAACTGCCTGCCACTGAAATTCTTACCACCCTTCAGAGCAGGAATTTCAGGCTGCTGGAACTGAACAATCCCCATGTGGGTTTTTTTTCCAGTCTGGACCAAAATGGGTCAAAAGGGATTGCTGGGAGAGGGGACTGTGATATGTTCATTTATTTACACACATAAGTAGGGTCTGAACATCCCCTTTCTAAATGATTCAGAACCATCAAGTTATACCCAGAGCCTGGCCTATACTGTTGCTCTCATATTCCATCCACTGTTCCCTTCTAATTTTCATTACACTCACTTGCTGCAGCTTGTCTTTAATTTGATTGTAAGCTTTATTATTATTATGTCCCCTCAAGCACACCAAGGAGTTATTGAAAAGTCTTGCACTGTGGACTCTGCCTGACCAGTCTATATTAATATAAAATACAGTATCAGTGATCCACTATGGCCATCAAGACCAAAGGGTAACAGGATTTGCACGTGTAGCACTCAGTGCCATTATATGGCAGGCAGATGTAGGCAAGTGGGCTAATTCAACAGCGTACAGAGTTGGGAAAGCCTATTCCTGTTTAGACCCTACCATTATCTCAAAGTAGTTTGTAATAGTGACCACACTCTCCATTGGGGTTCTCTGCATTGTGAGGATCACTTCAGACACATTAGTGCCCACCACAGGGTGACCTTTCATACCTCAACAGTCCTTTGTGTGTGTTCGCAGCAAGGTTTTTTGGCTTTTGCAAATATCACCCATCCTATCAATTTATTAAATAACAATTGGAATAGGATACTGATCCACCTCCATTCAAAGGTTTATGGTGACTTTATCACCTTCACAAATTATTAAACTTCCACTAGTTTTTGGAAGACACACAATCACCACAGCCCATTTGCTGAACTCTGTGCATAATTTAATATGCCTGCTCTTGCACTTCTACTGATTACCTTTGCACGCATTCTCATAAAACAGTGGCTTTCAACCTTTCAAGACAACTGTAGCCCTTTCGGGAGCCTGATTTGTCTTGTGTACCCCCAAGTTACACCTCACTTAAAACCTACTTGCTTACAAAATCAGACATACAATACAAAAGTGTCACAGCATGCTATTACTGAAAAATTGCTTACTTTCTCATTTTACCATATAATTATAAAATCAGTTGGAATATAAATATTGTACTATTTGTATATTTCAGAGTACAGTATATAACAAGTCATTATGTGTATGAAATTTTAGTTTGTACTGACTTTGCTAGTGCTTTTTACATAGCCTGTTGTAAAACTAGGAAAATATCTAAATGAGTTGCTGTATCCCTTGGAAGACATCTGTGGACCCCTGGTTGAGAACCACTGCCATAAAACATAAGTAACTTGACAAAACTTTAGAAATGTTGAAAACAACCACATGCAGTTTTGTGTTTACACATTTTATTAACCATATGTCTGTGTAAAATCAGATTGCTTGCCCATGATATGCTACATGGGGATTCCCTCAACAATGGGGGAAACCTCCAGCTGGCTGTTTTATCCAACTATATGGCCCATTTGCTCAGGAGTTAACCCAGGGACTCAAGCACTGAACTACCTATTGAGGGATTGTGATGGGTTATACAAACCCCACACTGAGCTCAAAGGTGATAAAAGACAATACTGGGTCCAGGTAGCCCATGAGGGCTTGCTTTGCCTGTGGGCAACAAGGCCATTTCCAGGGAGACTGCCTGTTCATGGATTATAATTATGGGCAGGCCCGGATGCAGACAGCCAGGCTCAGAAGAGCGACCCAAAGAAAATGTTAGGCTCTGTACATGTGGATGACTAACCATCCAAGGACTCAGATTCTGGCTGCAGCCAGACCCTGGTCAGTGAAGATCTGGTGGGCTGGGGAGACATACAGCCCTGCCCAACAAGAGAAGTGAGATTGACCATGCAAAACCACAACAAGATGGTGCATGCCAGATGGCCAAAGACCTGGCCTATCCAGTCATCCTGGGGCTTGACTGGAGGTTTTTTGAAGAGGCTGTCCAGAATTGGGGTGGCACATCCCCAGCAGACATAGGGTCAAGACCTAAAGACCCCAGAAAATGGGAGATGACCATGGTGGCCAAGGAAGGGCACCATGAGGGGAGTGCCACAGAGGAAGTCGAGGACCCAGAGGCAGGACAATCATTGCAGGTAAATGACCATGCACCGGAGCCAAACTGGAGTAGTAAGGGCCCACCACCACCACTCAGCTTGCTGTCTGGTGAGATTGCTGTGTTCTGTTAAGTCTATGACCCAACCTTGGGTCAAGTTTGTGAACAAATCATGCAGATGACACTAGACCCTTGGCTCTTGAAACAGTGGTCCCATTCTGAGCTGGTTGAAGAAAGGGAATATCAGGCCATGAAGTCTCCAAGATGGGGGAAGTGAGGATGCAGCTGCTAGTCCTCAGGAAGTTCTGAAGGGTGTTGCTCCAACTGGCCCATGCAATATTGTGCAGGGGCCACTTGGGGAGAGAAAAGACACTTGACAGAGTGACTATGTGGTTCTACTGGCTGTGCGTCCACTCGCAGGTGTGGGACTTTTGTGCATCATGCCCCAAGTGCCAGTGGACAGGTCAGAAAAAGTTCCCAAAAGCTGTCCTGGTACCACTGTCCATCATAGGGGTGCTCTTTTAAAGGATAGTTGTGGACCCAGTGGTTAGAAAAGTCTGTAGTTGGGTACAAATACACCCTGGTGATTCTGGATTGTGCCACCCAATACCCCAAAGCCATCGCTCTCCACTTAGCTACAGTGGTTGTCGTCACCGGTGAGCTCCTGAAGGTGTTTTCTCAGGTGGGATCCCTAAGGAGATGCTGCTGGATCAGGGAACCAATTTCACCTCCAAATTAATGAAGGAGCTATGGGACCTGCTAAGGGTCAAGTCATTTAAAACATTGGTATGCCACTCTCAAACCGACAGATCAGTGGAACGGTTCAACAAGACATTGAAGAACATGAAGTTTGTCACCACTGATCCCTGATACTAGGACCACCTGCTCCCACCTCTCTTGTTCGCCATCCATGAAGTGCCTCAAGCATCCACAGGCGTCTCCCCATTAGAGTTATTGTATGGGAGGCAGCCATAGGGATTTCTGGGAAGAGCAGGACTTCAGGACAATCAGACTGTTGTGCGGTATGTTATTGAGCTGTGCCAGAAGTTGTAGACTCTGGGTGGGTTTGCAAGGAAAAAGCTACAAAGGGAGCAGCACCACTAAGACCAGACCTATAACAAGAGGGCCCATGTATGTGAGTTCCAGCTGGGAGACCTAGTGTTGCTCCTGGTGCTAATGTTGGAATCAAAGGTATTGGCCCAATGGCAGGGCCCCTTCTAGGTGGTGAAATGAGTGGGAAAGATTGATTACAAGATCCAATAACCTGGGAGGAAGAAGCAGAACCAGCTGTATCACGTCAACCTCTTGAAGGCATGGAAGGGACAGGAGGGTCTGCTCATTACCCCATTCCCCCTGACGCCAAACTGAACCTGCAGGTTCCTATTCCCTCAAATCCAATCCCTGTGCCATTAGGGAGACATCTGAAGCCTGACCAAGAGCAACAAGTTTGTCAGCTGGTTGCCTCATTCCCAGAGGTATTCTCAACGTTGTCCAGGCAAACACATCTGGTGTCCCACCAACACTGAACCCAGATGAAAGGTGCATGAGGGTTTGCAACCCCTTCCAAAGCTGTGGGAAACAGTATGCCAGGAGCTCTGGGCCATGTTAGACCTAGGGGACATAGAAGAGTCTCACAGGGAGTGGAGAAGCCCCATTATGCTCCAGCCTAAACAGGATGTGTCAACACAGTTCTGCTTCAATTTCCCCAAGATGAAATGCAATTTCAAAATTTAATGCAAACCCCATGCCAAGGGTCAACGAACTACTAGAAAGATTGAGTGGCAGCCAAGTATATATCTACTCTTGACTTAATGAAAGGCTATTGGCAGATGTCCTTGATGTCAGAGTCTAAAGAGAAGACCATCTTCTCTACCCCATTCAGGTTATATCCATTTAAGACCATGCCCTTCAGGCTTTACGGGGCCACTGCCACTTTTCAGTGATTGATGGATAAGGTGCTGCAACTACATTGATGATATTGTCATTTACTGTGAAGGGTGGGTTGACCATATAAAGCACATTACTGTAATACTACATGCTCTTAAGGAGGCAGGTTTGATGGTCAAGCCAACCAAGTGCTGCCTGGCCACCCAGGAAGTCACTTACCTGGGGTATACAGTAGGAGGGGGACATTTATTATTCCTGGTGGACAAAATCCGAGCCCTAGCAGATTGCCCCATCCCCTCCACCAAGAAGCAAGTTTGCTGTTTCTTGGGACTGGTGTCGCACTATTGGATTGCCCCATCCCCATCTTCACCACCATTGCCATTCCTTTGATGGACCTGGTAAAGGATTTGGTACCCCAAAAATCTGTTGGACAAAAAGCTGTGATGAGGCATTAAAAACATTAAAAGACTGTTTGAGCCAGGAACCGGTACTGTTCCATCTGGACTTCATGAAATCATTTATTGTACAAACCAGCGCATCATATGTTGGGCTCGGGGCAGTGCTGTCTCAAGAATTCAGAGAAGAGTATCCCGTCCTCTTTCTCAGTAGAAAGTTGTTCCCCAGCAGGTAGCATACTCAGTCATCAAAATAAGAGGCCTTGTCAGTAAAATGGGGTGTTAATGCCCTGCAATATTACTTATGGGGGCAGCCCTTCTGCTAGTAACAGACCATGAACTACTCCGATGGCTGAACTCTATGAAAGACCACAACCCACACATACCTCTCATTGGAGGCCGGGAAAATAAAAATGCTGATTTCTTTTCATGAGAGGGGAGATCAGGATCAGTCCAGTGACACCACAACTCAGTGGCTGAGGGGGAGGGTGTGTGATGGGGTATACAAATCCCACACTGGGCCCAAAGGGGTTAAAAGACTATACGGAGCCAGGTAGACTCACCCTCCAGACCTGCTGAGCATGCTCTGGCTGGAGGAACAGGTTAAAAGTTGCTCAGAAGCCAGGCAAAGGGTGGTGGACAGGCTGCAGGAGACAGGAATTCTTCTCCAGGAAGCTAGATGGAAGGTTGAACCTGAGAGGGGACACAGAATGGTTAAGGCCCACAGGCAATGCCTTCTCCAACCTGCACCTACTTTGAGAACCAGCAGGTCCTGCAAGGCCCTGATCCTTTGGACTTTTTTGTTGTTGTTGTTTGTAGGAGTGCCCGGCTCTCCCGCCCTGTCAATCTCGGAGGGAGGCCATGCCCCCTCGCTCTCACGTCCCTAATAAGGCAAGGGTTATTTAGAGATTAGCAGTCTCTATGGCCCTGATGCTCTAGGCAAGGCCAGGCACCAGGTAGTCCAGGGCCCAGGCTGCAGGTAGGGCAGAGAAATAAAGAGTCGATGGGCTCAGACCCTCAGGCAGGGCAGAGCCCCAGCAGCCTAGAAGCTCAGACTCTCAGGCAGGGCAGAGCAGCAAATAGACAGTTTGACATCTTGGCTCTGGCAGATGGCAGACAAATGCAGGCCTCTTGGCCTAAGGTGGGGAGGCTGCCACCTTGGGGGTGGGGTTAGCAGCAGGAGGTAGGGGGGACCCAGGCCCACCCTACTCCACTGGGTCCCAGCCCAAGGCCCTAACAGTGGCAGAGTGTTCCACCATTGGATCAGCGGGGATCCACCCAAAATACACTGACTGGGGTTCAGGCAACAACACAACCAAACTACTGTCTGGTGTCCCTGAGCTACATCCTACAGTCACCTCACAGTGTATCCGTGGCTCGGGATCATCCTCTGTCTCCCCAGTGTACACTGCTAGCGGCAGTCCCAGCAGCTCCTTGGTGCCCTGGTCGGCCGGCAGTTCAGGTAGCTCTGGTAAGTCCTCAGCGAAGCAGGGATCCTCTTCAGGCTCAAGCCCCAGCAGTGGGCAGGAGACATTTGTCTCCTTTGGCAGCTCCAGCCCAACTGAGCTGCAGGGCCCACCTTTTATACTTCCTGTCCTGCCCCTCTGCTTCTGGCGGGGTGGGAGCTGGTGTTCTGGCTCCGCCCATCAGGGGGTGGACAGGGGTTCCTCCTTGTCAATCTCAAAGGGAGGCCATACCCCCTTGCTACATTGTTGTTGAGAGATTGACTGTTTGGACTATAGGCCCACGCCTGAAGCTCAAGGGACCTCTTGGTAGGAAGTAGCTCAGGGAAGCGGTTTTGGACTTACAGCAGGGAGGACCCTGCTGGTGTTGTTTCCCACAGGGCCCTGGGCTGGCATCTGGTGAAGAGTGAGAGCCCAGGTCCCCTTATCACAACCCCTTAAGGGCTGAGGCCCAGATGCAGGTGAAAAGCCAAACCTCTGAGCTTAAGATCAGGAACAGTTATTGCTACCACCCTGACAGAGGGACAAGAGGCTGGAAGTTGGGTGCATTAACCTCTAGACCGCCAGCTCTCTGAGTCCCCTATGACATGGACCTTAACATAAACGTTCACAATCTTTCTCCTGTATTACTAAAATTAAAATAAACTTACCATGTACCATATAAAACCAGAAGCTGAAATGGGAGCAGAGCAAAGTGTACTGGTGATTCTGGTCCTGTATATGCATTCTTGCATTTCCCCCCAAAGCAAGTCTTTTTTCTCATTTGTAGGCCCTGGCTTTCAGCATTCATGCTGGTTCTACGTTGCTCTGGTGATGACTGCACTGATTCTGCTGGGTACTGTAATCACCTTACCTCAGCAATCTGAATGCCACTATCTAGAGAGCAGCATCAAGCTTCATTCATTCAATTATGTAGCTGTTTGAACCTTGTAAACAGGCAATTAAATGCAACAAATGGCATCAATCATTAAGGTTGAGAATTTAAACTCATAAATGAGGAAATTCAAATAGTAATGTTCTCCTGGGGGCATTAACTCATTCCCATATCCTATAAGCACATATGAAGATAACCTAACTGGTAATCAGAACTGCAGCATATCTGTGTGTGCTCTGAGTGATTTATTATTAGATAATTTAACTTTGAATCTCCTGACTGAGTTTAAATTCTCAACCTCAATTTTACATTAAGATAGGATATTTTGCATTTAACTTTCTTAGGTTTTGGCTTGTCTTTTTAAAGGCGGAAGAGAAGAGGAAAAGACAAAGTAGGCTGAGATCCACTGGGGCTGCCACAAACCTTCTCATAATCCTGTGAAGGGTTTTGGAGAGGGCTCACCTCCTTAACCACAAGCAAAAACAAATATGTTCCAGCTTTTATATGAACCTCTGAACAAGCAGGTTCACTCTGAGAAACAGGATGTGAATGGGCCCTTAGCTCCTGGCTCAGGAGTCCCACTTGGGAGGAAGCCCACTCAGCCTGGCCTTTCGTCCCTCTGGCTGTGATCTGGTGCAAACGGAATCTCTGGAAAGCACACACAGCTCTGATAAGTGCAGAAGATTGGTGGAGGAGTCAGGGGCCTTTTACCCACCTCAGTCATTCTGGATGACGAGACTTGCTTCTGCTGCTGGAAGGGAGTTTGTTGCAATAGAGCATCAATCATTTGTCCCCTTGAGAATATAGAAGGCAGATTCCTTTCAGAAGATGCAAGTGGTCTGATATAGCTGTCTAAAAGCTGCCTCAGGATTCTGTGAAGACCTGAGAACCCAAAGCCTTGGGGAACAGATTTTTTATCTAAACCTTGGACTTTTGGAAATGCCCTTGTGTATGAGTCAGGTTTACCTGGGGACAGTTTGAAAGATGTTATAAGGATTGCCATGTGTTCCTAATGTTGTTTTAACCAAATTAGTTATTGCTATGACTGAGACAATGTTTTTGACTTCATGCATATTAATAGTCTGAGTTAAAACTGAGCAAGTGATATGATAAAGAATAAAGCAGAGCTGAAATGCTCCATCAGTGAGTAATGTATTTCTAGTTAGTCCACAGGAATTTAGAGACACCAGATAAGAAAAGGCTAAATATTTCTGGACTGGTACAAACGGAGAAGGAGAGAAGATGGATTTGGCTTGATGACTCCCAATTAGAAGGATACAGGTTGAGATTTCTGGTGGATATTTTTAAAGTGAGAAGTTACTTTTTATTTTAAATACAGATACACCTCTGGATCCATAGCCCTGTGCTGGCTATATCCCAAATCACAAAGCTAGTATTGCAATAAAAGGCATACATTTAGATCCAGCTTAGATTCCAAAATCCCCAGCATGGCCAATCTCCCAAAGACTGATTGTACTAAGTAAAGCTAGGATCTTTGAAAAGCAACAATGACAACTAAAACCTGTTTCCCAGTCTCTGCTCATTGCAGTCCATGTCTCTTTAATTGGTATTAAAGTGAAGTTAATGATCTTTTATAAGTCCTTAGAAATCAGATGGCTTTGGGCAAGGTGGGCATTTCATATAGGCCTGTGAAGGAGGACTTTATCCTGGGATGCAGTGACTCTGAAAGAGTTTGGGGGTAATGATAAATAATCAGATCAACATGAGCTCCCAGTGTGATGGTGTGGCCCAAAGGGTAATGGAATGCATAAACAGGGGCATTTGGATGTATAAATAAGGGAATCTCAGGTAGGAGCAGAGAGGCTATTTTACCTCTGTATTTGGCACTGGTGCGATCACTGCTGGAATACTGTGTCCAATTCTAGAAGGATGTTGATAAATTGGAGAGGGTTCAGAGAAGAGCCATGAGAATGGTTCAAGACTTAGAAAACATGCTATATACTGATAGATTGAGTTTCTTGAGTCTATTTAGCTTAACAAAGAGAATATTAAGGGGTGACTTGACCACAGTCTGTAAATACCTACATGGGAAGCAAATATTTAATCATGGGCTTTTCAATCTAGCAGAGAAAGATATAATATAATCCAATGGCTGGAAGTTGAAATTAAACAAATTCAGACTGGAAATGAGGTATAAATTTTTAACAGCTAGAGTAATTAACAACTGGAACAACTTACCAAGGGGCGTGGTGAATTCTTCATCACTGACAATTATAAAATCAAGATTGGATGTTTTTCTAACAGATCTGTTCTAGGAATTATTTAGGGGAAGTTCTATGGCCTGTGTAATACTGGAGGTCAGACTAGATGACCACAGTGGTCCCCTTTGGCCTTAGATCTACGAATTTCTGAAAAGAATAAGCAACAGAGAGAGAAATGCAGCAGTGTATTGGTGGATAGAGATGGCTGAATAATAATATTCATTTTGTTAAATTCTTCAGCCCACTCCATTGGTGGATCTATACAATGCTAGTGGTTGAGGCTTAGTCTCTGTTAACATATGGCCAATGAAATATGGTTGTTCAGAGCCACCACATGCATACCAGCTCTACTTGGTGTCCATCAGGCCAAAGTTGCAATTACTTTAGAATGGTCCTGATGCCACCTGCTATGAGTAGAGGAGAGCACTTGAATTCATAGTCATGGACCAACCTCATCTGCTCATCTCCAGTATCACCATTGTGTACTTGGCATTTTTTGAAAAAAGGAAGCATCTGGGCTGAATCTCATGCCTATTGTGCAAACCAGGCATTGGAATTGATGTGGCTGAACACTCCCTCCCCACCTTTTCACAATTGAGGCTCAGCATTTCTGCTTCATATAAGTTATTTCTCCTCTTTCTAATGATGATCCATATGGGCATAGAAATTGCTGCATTCCTCCTCCAAGTACTCTGGGCTCCTAGATCCCTTGTGCACATACCAACCATCCACTTAAATGGAATGGAAAGTGCCTGCACCTGCCAAGCCAACTTAATAAAAAACAAAAAACAAAAAACAATGGGTTCACTCACCCCCAAACCTGTACTCTATGTTTTTATTTAATACCAAGTTCTAAACTAACTTTTCTCCTCGGGTTGGGATTAAAAGGAAATGCAGATGGCAAGAACTGTGCTGCTTTCCAAAGGAAGGAGAAGATCCTCCATGATAGCCGCCATTTTAAACAGATGGATCTGCAAGAAAAAAAGCACCCCTGCTGGCTGGCTACAGGATACTAGACAATGTGTTTTATAGAATGATACATCTTCTTGCACTTTGAGATATTTGACTATAAATAATAATGGGTTTTATCCAAAGCCCAGTGAAGTAGATGAAAAGACCACCCTCCCTAAAATAGACTTTGGATTAAGCCTTATAAGAAGATTCCACAGAAGCTAAAATACTCAGCAGTGATGTGTATCACTGACTGTATTAGGGGCAGCTGGGCATTGTAATACCTGAACTCCCTTGCTGTTAGATGTTTAAACCACAGTATATTTGACCAAACAAAGCATTATTTGATGCAGCATAAAAAGGGAGCAGAAAGGGTGGCTGGGACTTAGTGTGACTATATCTCAGCACATATGGCTATGGGGCGGGGGGGGTCACTGGGTGGCTCAGCCTGACTGCCTGACAAGTTCAGATGGTGTCACAGTCACAAACACATCAGGCTGTTTATCTTTCACCAAGGTGTGTATTTATTCCCCTCTTACATAGTAATACCATGCAATACAGTCTTACAGCAAGGATAGGCTTCCCTGCAGTCCCCACTCCCCAGCTCCGGCAACCCCCCTGAGCCCTTCCAAGCCTCCTTCTGAGCTGCCCCGTGCCTCCTGTTTCCTCTCCTTATATTCTCCCCAATTACCTTATTAGCTCAGTGATTGTCACCCAGGTGCTCACTCCTCCACTGAAAAGATGTATAAGTGCCCTCAGCTTGGCCTGCAGCTTTCCTCAGATTGCAGCAATATCAGTGATCAGGATGCTGCTGATAGCGCCCTGTCACACACCTCCCCCATTATTTCAGTTGAGGCCCTTTCTTGCCTCCAGGTGAGGCCTTCTTTGCTGCACATACCTTACCCTCATTATGGGGTTGGGATTCCACTGGGGGTTCCTGTGCTCTTTGGGGATGGCTCTCATTGGACCACAGGTGAGGGTCTCCTGCCTTCCACCCATAGAAGTACATTTTGAGGGTGGAGGTTGTCCCCACAGCTCAGACGTGGCCCATAGGTAATCACACCCATCACATCTCACTGGTCTTCCTCCCAGTTTACTTGGCTCTGGGCTTATATCTACCCATGTGCACTGTCCCTCTAGGGCCACAATTTCAAGACCTCTCTGTTCCCCTGACTTATCTTGCCCTTGGTCTGGGACTGTTGGGGTAGGTTCGCCCAGCAAAGCTTCCATGTCAGGACCCCGTCTCTCTCTTCAGCTTGTTTATTACCCTGTGTCTGGTCCAGGGCTTACTCCTTCTGGACGTCTGCTGAGCCTCCACCCTCCTTGTCTTCTAGGTATCCCTGTTCTGTCATTCCCTGCTTCATTGCCCCTATCTTGGATTTTTCTCCTCCCCACAAGTCCTCCAGTGTGCCACCTCGTTCTGAGCTTGTTTCCTTATGCGTATGGTCATCACACACTGAACTTGGAGGACTCCCTGGAGGATCTACACTTGTGGGCTTCTCATGTGGACCCACCAATTGGGGTCCATTCCCCCACTGACTACCCTTTTTACCTAAGGGAAATGGGGTCCTGTCAGTCCCTAGCATTACTGAGTAAGGTAATGACTTTACCACCCCTACTCACTGCCATCAAAACTTCCCTTCTACTTCTAAGGGTTTGATGGCCACAGCATAAGTGCTCTTTTCCCCATGTATACAATAGACTGTTAGCGTTGCCCTCTCCTGTTGCCACCTGGGCATTCCATATGAGGGAAAATGCTGATGCTGAATCCACAATGCCCCTCGTTGTTCTTTGGCCTACATTGACTGGAATCATTCTTATCCCCGGTCCCCCTTTTACGCCTGTCCACAGAACTCCATGAACCCAGGACTATCCATGTAAGGGTAGTCTCTCTTTATGTGTCCTTTGCCTCGCACTGGTAGCAGACTACTGGTACCTCTTTTGCCTCTGCATCTCCTTTCCGGGCTTCGCTGCGTGGGGTTCTTCAATCTTCTTTCTCCTGCTCTCAGTCATCTGGGTACGGAGCTCTTTTAATGGAAAGTCCATCTCCACATACTCCTCTGTTAATTTCACTGCTGCCTCTAGTGATTGTGGCTGGAGCTTCTGAACCCAGACCCTTGTAGTCTCAGGGAGGCTCTGTATAATCTGCTCCAGAATAATGGAGTTCATTAGGACTTCAGTGTCCCATCAATCTGGCTGCAACCCCATCGAGTGGCCCAGTCTGAAAATTTCTACTCAAAGCTCCTGGGGCATAGCCTGCCATCTCACATGGCTGCCCTGAACTTTTGGTGGTATTTCTCAGCTGACAGGCCAACTCTGTCCAAAATAGCGTCCTTCAGTGTATCATAGTCTTTCGACAGGTGTTTGCTCAGGGCCACATAGCCTGCCTGAGCCTTGCTGGCCAGATAAGGGACCAGCTGAAGTGCCCATGCAACCTTGTCCCATCCGGAGCTGCTTAAATGTTAATAAAAAGGCATCAGGGTCATCCCTTGGGGCCATATTATATAGTCCCAGGTCCACTATTTGATTCCCAGTCCCCTCACTGACACTCACCAGCCTTTGCAGGAGCTGTTGCTGTAACTGGAAAAGAGTGAGGGTTGCAACCCTCTTTGATGAATTCTTGCAACGTTTGTTGTTGCACTGCCTTCCAATTCAGGAGTGCTTGCCTCTCCACCTACTGGGTCTGCTGCATCTCCTTTTGTTGTTCCACTAGCCAGGACAGCATCTCGTTCATGGTGCCCACATCTCCTGCCTTCACGCAGGTGTCTCCATATGTATGCTCATCAGCTGAGGGACTTACTCACCCCGGACAAGCCCACAACATGTCACAGGGCAGCTCCCTTGCTACTTTATCAACCACACTGCCTGGCCAGTTCAGATGGTTTCACAGCAGGGCTGGCTCCAGCTTTTTTGCCGCTCCAAGCGGCAAAAAGGAAAAAAAAAAAGATAAAGCCACGATCGGCGGCACTTTGGTGGCTGCTCTACCGTGCCGCTCCATTCTTTGGCGGCAATTTGGCGGCCGGTCCTTCCCTCCGAGAGGGACCTGCCGCCGAATTGCCGCCGAAGACCCGGACGTGCCATCCCTTTCCATTGGCCACCCCAAGCACCTGCTTCCTGCACTGGTGCCTGGAGCCGGCCCTGTCACACACAGTCACACAGGCCGGGCTGTTTATCTTTCACCATGGTGTGTATTTATAGTAATACTGTACAATACAGGCTGACAGCAAGAGTAGGCTTCCCTGCAGCCCCCACTCCCTGGCTCTGGCTCTGGCTCACAGCAGGAATTGAATGTCTCCTTCAGATAAAAATTCCTGGATGCAGGACAAAGTTGGGGAGGCATTAGGTGGTGGTTCCAGCCCACACAGAACTCAATGCTGCTTGTAGGTGGCTTTCAGTTCCACCAATCTCATAGGTCCTTAACAGACCCTGCACCAGTGGAACAGAGGATGTGGGGGCAGAGACCCAAGGCCTGGTTGCACATACACCAGATGGCAGTTTTTCTATGCCAGCGGAATTGTCTGCTGGGCATTTATGATTGAATTAAGGCTATTTTGTGTCTCCTGAGTGGTGCAAAAGGGTCATTACCCAGTGAGACTCTAGCCCCTTGTCTGCAGAAAAGGGGAGGGCAAAGGGAGAAACACAGGTGACTGATTTTTGATGATTTGTGAGAGGAAGGGATCTTTGGGAGACTAGAAGGTGTATTGGAGTCCAAAGGCCATATACATGAGGTAGGATGAATAAGCCTTATGGGAAGTGGAATAAAATATGTAATTTTTGCACATCTTTTATTGAGTTACTACATAGTCAAACTGTCACATGCCTTGCAACCTAACAGATTCTCACAGATCTTGAGAAAGTGGCTGTTTCACACTATCTGTTACACTTATTTCATAAAGCAGACTTGCAAGACTGTCAGGAATATTTAGCAGCCCAGGTGTAAAATCTACTCACTTTGTACTTACAGTTATGACAGATAATGGAAAACAAAGACAACGTTATTCACCTCAGGGTAAGAGGTATGATTTTTGCAATGCTCTTGTATTGTGCTTGATGCATTGCACAACGCAAAAGTGGATTCCTGTTACGTTTAGGACAGTTTTGTACTGCTGCAGATTTTTCCATGCAATAAATATTTCCCTTGAGATTTAATTACTTCTGCCTTCATGATTCTTCTCATACTTTTCAACCCTTCATGGTCAATCCTGGCCTTGTCCTCAATCAGTTTCTGGTCACCAGGTCTGACTCCCTGATCTACCAGCCACAATAGCAGATAGTGCCTTGCCCATGGAATATTCAGTCCAGGGAAATCCCACTCCTATCTACAGCTTAGGCAGCCTCCTTCCATAGTGTTAATGTGCTCAGAGTTCAAATACTTCGGCTCAGGTCAGTGCATGACTTTAAAGATTTACCGCTGTATGGTTATATATATACACAGAAGTTAAGTCAGACAAGATGTTCATGCCATTTGTCTCAAATGATTCGTTAGTGTTTATTATTACTGCATGTGTCACAGGGTCAATTTTTGGTTCATTGCTCATGGGAAAAAAGCACTGCTCCAGCCTTCTGTGCTCCATGGAGTTCCAGCTGCAGTCCCTGGAACACAGCAAGAGTCTGGGTTGGCCTCCTAAACTTTATGGATTCTCAAGACTCCTACTTATTCCCCATAACCACAATGTTCCCTGAGGAAAGTCCTAGAGCACAGCCAACCTTTCCATTATTTGGACCACCCAGTTCCTGAATCCATTACTTTTAAGGTCCAGATCAAATGAATTCAGTGGGAGCGAGGTGCCTAAATACCTTTGAGGATCTGAGTCTAAAAGCCTCAGGGGCCTCAGAACTTTTAGGCACTTACCACCCAGTGGAATCCACAGCCCGAAGTTAGGCGTTCAGGCTCCCTTTACAAAGCATGGGGAGAGTTGGTGCCTAGGAATGGGATCCTCCAAAGCCAGCACACTGAGCAGGGAGCTGCCTGAACTAGCCAGTAGGAAATGCTATGGGGAGAGGCCAGGCCTAAGACCCCCACTCCCAAAGGAGTTAAGTGACTAATCTGCTTGGGATTCACAGCCATGAACTTTCTCCTGGAGTTAGTCACCTCAGCCAAGTCAGTCCTTTCTCACACACACAAAAGGAAGAGGAGACAGCAGTGATGCTGCCACTGCCCCCTTATACCCAGAGCACTCACCCAGCATGTAGGAAACCTGAGTGCAAATCATTCATTCTGCCTGATGTGGAGCAGGGACTTGAACTCAGGTTTCTTATACTACAGGTGAGTGCTTTAACTATGGGGCAATTGGCACAACCAACATCAACTCTTCTTCCTCTGTCTGTGGTTTAGATGTGCTCTGAAAACAGCTACTGGATCAAGCCCTGCAGGTGAGATAGGCGGAGGAATGCCTAGGTTGTGAATCCTTCCAGGGCTTTGGTGTGAGCTAGGGTGCTGAGCAGCTCAGCAAAATCAAGACTCAGGTGATTGTGCACATGTCCATCTGCAGAAATGTAGGCACCTAGAAGCAATTTAGAGGCCTACAGGTTTAGGTGGCAGCTGAGTTTGAGGATCTCAGTGGCAAATAAATGCTGGACTTAGGCACCTAAAGTGGCAGTGAGGTGCCTAAGTTCCTTTGTAGATCTAGCCCTCAGTCCTTAGCTCCTTTCATTTAATAAGAGACTAATGTCCTCAAGCAGACTGAACACACAAAAACAATGATGCTCTAGAATGGAGAGAAACCCAGGTCTGTAAATCCTTTTCTTGTTTGAGGAGGGCAAAACAAACAAAATAGTGTCTTTCTATTCCCTTCTTCCCCAGAAGGGAACAATCCAACTGTAAATCTCCCTTTTCCTCCAGCAGAAAGAAACCCAGTCAAAAACTCACAGCTGGGCTCCTCTGTCAGCATGATTTCCTCAGGAGCTATTGAAAGTACAGCACTTTTGAAAAGCAGGCCGCTTACTTAGGTACCTGAACATGGATTTAGGAGCTCAGCTTTATGCACCCTGTTATGTTTGTGATGTACATACAAGCAAGTTAGATTAAAAACAAATACTCTTGCTGGAAGGTTGGAATGTAACACACAAGAACCCAAAACAGAGAAAGACAAAGCAGGCTGCTCCCTAAATCAGTGAGGCACAACTCACTCCACCTGACTGTTGGCTGGCTCTCTGCAGACTGACTACTCAAGGCCCAGATTGCATGCTTCCCTACAGAACCCCCAAGCCTGCAAGCATGACCAGAAAGCTCTTTACAGATGTTAAGTGATAGCTTATATTTTTAATACAGTTTTCAATACACCTCACACCCATTTTTAAAAAATAAACCATCATTGGACAAAACAATATCATTATTAAAAGCAAAAGATGTGACTTTCCATTTAAAAACAATTTCTTAGTCTGGAGTTAAAATGCTCTGCAGCTGTGGGACAAAGGGACAGTGCTCATGTGGCTTCAGAAGAGTGTAAAGCTGTAGAAAAATATGCTATGACTATGAAACAACTAAATACAGGTGGACATTTCCAGAGCAGATGGCACATTTTCTCAGGCCTATGCCTAAGTGGCAAAACACTTCAATCTTTAGTGCTTCAGGGATGGGCTATAGGGGTTAATATCTAGCAGATTTTTTTTCTGTGACTTTGTTGATAAGCTTCAGCAGTTACATGAGTTGTCAGCTAACAGTTCTCTGGCTTTAGCATATTGAACAGCTCCAACTGGTGTGCAGAAGACTCAAAGGAAGTGAGGCTAGTGTCTGCAAGTGACACCATCCTCTGTGGGTGTGAAACGAAGTCTTTCACTGTGTGAGAAGAGCAGAGTGTGAGCAGAGATGTGAAGTTGAACATGTGCTGTCACAGAAACTGTGGTTAGTGTCTGGTGAGCCTATCACTCCAGGTTTCTTCTGCTTTTCTGACAACATAACTGAATTTTCTGCTTCCTGGTTAATGAGCTAAGAGAGAGAGAGAGAGAGAGAGACCCAGGCTTTAAAGGCTGGATCCTAATACTACTTCTCCCCTCCTGGGGCTGCACTTCAGGCTCATCTGTAGTAGAACAGCCTCTGTGTGTGGTGTAGGGGGAAGAGCAACACAGGTCAGAGAAAAATCAGACATTTGGTTATTGTGATCAATGGAATCTGGGCCCTGTTTATGGATATTTTTTCCCATTGAAACAAAATTTCTCTGCCACCTAACCAGAGAAAGAAGCAGCAGCACGAGGCAAAGAAACTTACAATGAACTACTGTTTACGAAAATGCTTATGCTTTATACACTGAGTATATTTGACAAGTGTAATAGTGTTCGGCTTGTGTGAATTGAAGTGTATGTGTGAAGGTGCTTGAGATGGGATGTAAGAGCTGGTAAGACTGTTCCCCTTCCATGTATTTTTTTTAAGTATCTGATGCTTGGAGCTAACAGGTACATTCCCTAAAGACCACACATTTGCTCTTCAGAGGACTGGCGAACAGCAAGCACAGTACCTATCTTCAAAAAGAGGAAAAAGGAGGACCCAAGGAATTATACACCAGTTGGCCTAACCTTGATACTGAGATACTGGTACAAATTGTTAAACAATCAATTATTAAAACATAAAGGGTAATAAGATGATAAGTAATAGCCAGCATAGATTTATCAAGAACAACTCATGTTAAACTACTCTAATTTCCCTTTTTGACAGGGTAACCAACCTAATGGATGGAGGGAAAGTAGTAGATGTGATATCTGGACTTTAGTAAGGCTTTTGACACAATCCCACATGACATTCTCATCCGCATACTAGGGAAATATGGTCTAGAGATGAAATTTCTATATAGTGGGTGCATAACTGGATGAAAGGCTGTACTTAAAGTAGTTCACTGTCACACTGGGAAGAAATATCTAGTAGGGGTCTTGCAGGGACTAGCCAGCATCCTGTTCAAGTACTAGTCTCTATTTTCATTAATGACTTGGATAATGGAGTGGAGAATATGTTTCTAAATCTGATGATGACACCAAGCTGGGAGGGGTTTGCTTTGGAGGACACCATTAGAATTCAAAATGACCCTGATAAACTGGAGAATTGGTCTGAAATCAACAAGATTAAATTCAATCAAGACAAGTGAAAAGTACTACTCTTAGGAAGGAAAAATTAAATGCAGAAATACATGGAGCAGTAGTGCTGCTGAAAAGGATCTGGGCATTACAGTGGATCACAAATTGAACGAGTAAATGAAGTGATGCTGTTGCCAAAAAGGCAAATATCATTCCAGGGTGTGTAAGACACAGGAAGTAATTTTGCCACTCTACTAGGCACTGGTGAGGCCTCAGCTGGAGTATTGTGTCCAGTTTTGGGCACCGTGCTTTAAGAAAGACATACACAAATTGGGGAGAATCCAAAGGGGAGCAACTAAAATAATAAAAATTTTAGAAAGCATGACTTATGAGAAAAGTTTGAAATAATAGGGCATGTTTAGTCTAGAGAAGAGATGGCTGAAGAGGGATCTCAAAAGTCTTTAAATATGTTAATAGCTGATATGAAGAGGACAGAGATCAATTGTTCTCCATATACACTGAGGGAAAGGCAAGAGGTAATCAGTTTCGTTTGCAGCAAAGGAGATTTAGATTGGATATTAGAAAAAGCTTTCTAACTATAAGGGTAGTTAGGCACTGGAACAGGTTACCAAGGAAAGTTGTGGAAACACAGTCAGTGAAGATTTTTAAGAACAGATGTTCTAGGTACACTTAGGCCCCGTCTACACTACCCGCCGAAATCGGCGGGTAGCCATCGAAGTATCGGGGATCGAATTATCGCGTCTTGTCTGGACGCGATAAATCGATCCCCGAACGCCCTACTTTGAACTCCGGTACTCCTGCAGGGCGAGCGGAGTTACCGGAGTCGAAGTGGGAGCCGCGAACTTCGATCGCGGCGCCGCGCGGACGCGAGGTAAGTCGCGTTAGTTCGATCCCGCCCCTAGTGTGGACCAGCCCTTAGTCCTGTCTCAGCAGTGAGGAATGGACTAGATGAGCTCTGGAGGTCCCTTCCAGTCCTAGATTTCTATGGTTATGATGATCCCCAAGTTCTGTGAGATGATTGTTTTAACAGTATACAGCGACGGGGTGAGTCAGAGAGAGAGAGGAACCAGCCCACACTTCTTTTCAAACTGATAACATAGCTTTAACCAGCAGCTGGTGACAGCCCCCTCCAGTACACAGTTATTCCCCACTCCACACTCCACTCTCTGCTTGGGGTGTTTGCATGTGTGTTTTCAAAACTTGTTGTTGTAAGCTAAGTTCTGAACATTTGAAAATAAATGATCACACCTGGTTAGTAGCGAATTTGTGCCCGTTGTGACTTATCATAGAATCATAGAATCATAGAATCATAGAATCTCAGGGTTGGAAGGGACCTCAGGAGGTCATCTAGTCCAACCCCCTGCTCAAAGCAGGACCAAACCCAACTAAATCAGCCCAGCCAGGGCTTTGTCAAGCCTGACCTTAAAAACCTCTAAGGAAGGAGATTCCACTACCTCCCTAGGTAACCCATTCCAGTTCTTCACCACCCTACTAGTGAAAAAGTTTTTCCTAATGTCCAACCTAAACCTCCCCCTCTGCAACTTGAGACCATTACTCCTTGTTCTGTCATCTTCTATCACTGAGAACAGTCTAGATCCATCCTCTTTGGAACCCCCTTTCAGGTAGTTGAAAGCAGCTATCAAATCGCCCCTCATTCTTCTCTTCTGCAGACTAAACAATCCCAGTTCCCTCAGCCTCTCCTCGTAAGTCATGTGCTCCAGCCCCCTAATCATTTTTGTTGCCCTCCGCTGGACTCTCTCCAATTTATCCACATCCTTCTTGTAGTGTGGGGCCCAAAACTGGACACAGTACTCCAAATGAGGCCTCACCAGTGCTGAGTAGAGGGGAATGATCACATCCCTCGATCTGCTGGAAATGCCCCTACTTATACAACCCAAAATGCCATTAGCCTTCTTGGCAACAAGGGCACACTGTTGACTCATATTCAGCTTTTCGTCCACCGTAACCCCTAGGTCCTTTTCTGCAGAACTGCTGCCCAGCCATTCGGTCCCTAGTCTATAGCAGTGCATGGGATTCTTTCGTCCTAAATGCAGGACTCTGCACTTGTCCTTGTTGAACCTCATCATATTTCTTTTGGCCCAATCCTCTAATTTGTCTAGGTCCCTCTGTATCCTATCCCTACCCTCCAGCGTATCAACCACTCCTCCCAGTTTAGTGTCATCTGCAAACTTGCTAAGGGTGCAGTCCACACCATCTTCCAGATCGTTAATGAAGATATTGAATAAAACCGGCCCCAGCACCGACCCTTGGGGCACTCCACTTGATACCGGCTGCCAACTAGACAAGGAACCATTGATCACTACCCGTTGAGCCCGACCATCTAGCCAGTTTTCTATCCACCTTACCGTCCATTCATCCAGCCCATACTTCTTTAACTTGCTGGCAAGAATACTGTGGGAGACTGTATCAAAAGCTTTGCTAAAGTCCAGAAATAGCACATCCACTGCTTTCCCCTCATCCACAGAGCCGGTTATCTTATCATAGAAGGCAATTAGGTTAGTCAGGCATGACTTGCCCTTGGTGAATCCATGCTGACTGTTCCTGATCACTTTCCCCTCCTTTAAGTGGTTCAGGATTGATTCCTTGAGGACCTGTTCCATGATTTTTCCAGGGACTGAGGTGAGACTAACTGGCCTGTAGTTCCCTGGATCTTCCTTCTTCCCTTTCTTAAAGATGGGCACTACATTAGCTTTTTTCCAGTC